>VWZW01004624.1:809572-855828 GCA_013397115.1 Edolisoma coerulescens | reverse complement strand
TGAGGCTGCCGGCCGTGCAGCGGCGGGGCTGGCGTCTGCACCGGGCGGCAGCTTCAGGCATCAACGTTTATTAAGTCCTAATCCTGGAGAACCTAAACATCAAAATAATAATAGACTGCTTAGGGGCTTTGTCCATTAGAATTTGCAAGAACAAAACTTTGCCAACAAGAGATCTAAACACTAGTAATAGCTGTTGTCTCGTCTTCCATGTAAATTTCATCAGCGTTTCATGAATGACCAGAGACCAGGTAATTTACAAATAGAGCACAGATGTGTCCGTACTCAGCCGTAGCAGGAGGATGCACTTGCTTAGCAAAGAAATAGGAGAGTAACAACTTTTCTGTCTGAAATTAAACGGGCTGCCAACATCACTTGCACCAAATGTTACTACAATTTGCAAACAGCGAGGCAAACAGACTGCAGAATGACCACAAGCTGTTATCATCTTAAATCCACATTTTATACATTTCAATTACACTGAAAGGGCTTTACTGGTAGAGGTGTTAACCCCATTACATCAAGAAAGAACCACAATTATCTGACAGTCTCCGGTCCAACCAACCATGTGTTTTATTTAGTGTCCAGAGACATAGACTCAGTGAGGTACAAGGGGAAGCCTTTGTTCCTTAAAATTTCCTGTTAACACAGCCATTGGGAGAATTCAGGTGCTGAACTGATTTCAAGCCACTTCACATAGCTCAGTAGATGCTGATTTCTCTCTTGTGAAAACACCTTGGGTTACGTGCATAATTGTACTATGGATTCTACTTCTGGTGAAGGCAGATAGAGAATAAGAGGTTTTAGGGATTTTTCTTAGGTCATTATTTACAACAATACTTGAAACTATGGGGTGATTTTGAAACAAGAGTTTTCATGTTTGGTCAATTCATTGTTATTTAATGCGCTTGTAGGCTAATTTCTTCTAATTTTGCATCCATGATTTTCTCAACAACTTTCTTTGCTATACAAAATAGACAGAGATGACCTTCGTTGTCTAACGACTACTGTTACAAATTCCTGCAAACGATGTTCGTTCTAGTCTACTTGAATTTATCAGAAAATGTGCCTATTTCTCTCTAGTAAGTTGGGCAGTTTAGCCAGTAAAGTACATTACCTAAGTACTAGTTAACACCAGTGTGCATTAATTGCACTTCACAGCATTGGTAAGAAGTGAAAGCTGCCTGGTGTCACCCACTCGAGCAGACCTCTCTTGACAAGTGCCAAGACAGGTCCCTCTGTGCCTGCACAAGACATCGTGCAAGGGAAAGCTTTTGGAAGGCACATGCACAGGAAGACTGAACAAAGATTGCACAAATTATTCAAATATGTCCTTTTTCTTTAAGACTTTCTAATCTCAGCTAATCTCCTTTAACAACATTATTTTATTGTGTATGTGCTTAAACAGTTTCCTGTAAAGGAAAGGAAACATGCCATCAAATTTCATTATGAGGCATTATGTTAAGAGCCATACTTTAGGGTCGATGCAGCAGTTCTCTGCTACTTGAAATAATAAAGACAGTCTTGGTTTCTGTCCTCTGCCTGAAGTGCACCTTTCACCAGGGATTGCAGTAGCACAGGAATAGCATCGTTCAGGCAGGGCATAACGTGGCGATCTTGAGTCTCATTTCGAAATCTAGAGGGAAGTGTACCTTGGCTAGTGTTTGCTCTGGATACTACTTACTCCTGCCTTTCCCAGAAGTTTGTCTTAGTCCTTTGCCTTCTCTTCAAAATAAAACATTCATCTTCTCATCATGCATTGCCTGCCCCACCTTTTGCCTGTGGATCCACATTGCCTGTTGCCCTTCTCAGGCAGTGCCAAGGTAGCAGGTAAATCCCTGTTATACCAGGTTTCTTTCTTTCTGGCAATGCAGTTTCTACCTTTTTGTCCTATCTGAGTCTCCAACACTCCATTTTTCTTGCAAATGGCATGTCTTTGCTCTCAGAAAAATTCAGATAAATTTCTCACTGCATGTCTCTTCCATGGGTCCAGCTGTCAGACACTTGGCTGTCTAAGAGAGGGACGTTGCTGTTACCTCAGTTACTTTCACTCAGTGTAGACCTCCTCCAGTGAGTGCAGGAAAAGTCTTCATAAGACTTAGGCATACTTTGAAGACTCAAATTATGAAATGGATGCAAATTTATTATGCCAAAAGTTTATACAGTGACCCAAATTCAGAGCACTACAGTACCCCAGAATGTTGATATTTCCTAATAAGACACCCTTTAGACACATTTAGGCTTTAAAGCAGGCTTCTTATACTCATTTTAATGGAACTTTTCATCAGACAATAGTCTTCTGCGCAAAATTAGCTGTCACTTCTCAAAGATTTCCTCTTTCTCTGCACTTGCCTGTGTACTGCTGCCCGAATCACAGCAGCAGCCCTGCTGCTGTAGGTTTGCCGGTAAATCCCCTCCTCAGTTTGAATCAGTCACAGATTCTAATGGCTGAAAGTAGAGGATGTTCTTTAAGATTTGAAGATTTTTTTTATTATTTTTAAATATTCGAGAGACATTTAATTTGCTTTTTGGTATTGGAGCCCTTAGGATACAGATCTTCAGGCAGTCACGTATGCTAGAAACGGCTTCGTAACAAAAGCTACGCTTCTCATGTAATCATTTGATTCAAGCAACTATGGGTTTAGAGAAAAATATCGAGAGATTTACCATAAGTTAATGGAAGGAAGGTTATGCAATCTCCAAAACAGGTATATAAAAAATACAAGCAATCACCAAGTTAACAGCTCTTTAGGTACAAAGTGAACAGCCCAGAGACTTTGTCATGGGTGTAATAGAAAACACTAGCAGCTGAACAGTTCTCAACAGAAGCTTATTTTTTCAGATTAATGTAACTGATAGAGAATTAATTAGCATTTGCAGGATAGGAAGGTGCTGGATAATATGCCAGCAGATCAAAGGATCTCATTTAGCCATTAGAAAAAGCCAAAACCATAATGTGAGCAGTCTGAGCAGTGCCCAGGGAAAATATTTCACCTGGCAGCATCATCTCCAGGAATGGGCTATGCCCATAAATTCTGAGATCCTCAGAGCTCCTGCTGAAGCTGCAGACTGAGGGAGCTGCTGTTGGACACTCACAGAAGCACAAGGATCATTTATCTTCCCAAAAATGTGTAACTGTGCACTCCAGGAAATGGTTTAGCTCTTTCTTCACTGAACTTTTGTGACATACTGTACAAGGGAAAGCAGACCAGAGGATTATATTGCCTTTTTTCGTCTTTTTTTTTTTTTTCTGTAGCCATAAAACCTACCAGTCACTTCATCTTGTATTACACTAGGCAGTTTTCAGATAAAAATTATTGCAGTCTTTTCCCACTCTGAGCAAATTAAAATGAAGATGATGAGACAGTTATTTCAGTGAGCTTCAACAAGCTTCAACAGAAAAGAAAACACCCTGTTTGCTGAAGTTTTTAGATTCCCCGTGGGCTGTTGAAAAAGCAAATAAAAAACTTTTTTTACTTATTCAACTTGTTAAAAGAGAAAGAAAAGGCCTTCCTCAGAGGCAGAATAGCTGGCAGGAAGGGTGTTTGTTTGTTTGGGGTGGGGAGGGGGAGAAGAAAAGGGTAAGTAAATTGTCTCCTCCTGGAACTGTGAATACACTCAATCACTTCTGTTTCTCAGACAACTGCTTCCAAAAACAGGCAGCAAAAGAAAACCAGAACCACTACGGAGGCACACTGGTGTCGATCCTGCAGGGGGGTAAAAATTTCAGCTTTTATAGGGAAGACATTCTGCAAGCAAATCCCAAGCACCCATCTGCTTAGAACAGACCAGGGGGGTGATTTAATTTTCTTTGGGAGACCGGGCTGGCTTGTGATGTGGTTAACTTCTATAAGCAAGCAGATGTTAAACAGCCCCTTTTAAAGCTGTTGCTTGCAGTTTGTTATTGGTTCAGTTTCTAGGTCAGTTTTCAAGTCAAGACAAGAGATTACTTATACCAATCATTTGCTTTTACTTCTTTTAGCACTAACAGGGAGATAAAAGCAAATGGGTGCCCTAAACACCCACGGGCAACTTCTATAAACAAGCCATACACAAACTGGGAGCTCATAAGAACAAAACCCAAACTGCAGCTGAAGATACTCAAATGTAATAGTAAGGATTCCAGAGAACACCTCAGCACATTTTCATCATCTTCATTGGTTTTCTGTCAGCAATGAGTATTTTCAAACTGGATTTGAATCTAAAGGCTCTTGAAGAAGGAAAGGTATGTCCTTACGTTCCATCTCTCAGCTCTGCTAAGAATCACATATCTACTTTCCACAGCCAGTTGGTCACTGACGTACAAGGGCTTAAGAGTTGAATCCATGTCAATTACAAGATAAGTCTTCCAGGGAATCCAGGGGCAGTGCTTTGATTGTGGCACAACTGCCTCAAAGAAAACTGTTCCTGAAGAAAAGTCAATATTCCTCAAAAATTCCAGGGTAGTCCAAGTATCTCTAGTCCAAGCCCAAAGACCTCCCTGAGGAAATGGAGACAGGTGTGCAAGTGTGGCTCTCTCTGTTTCTCTAGATACCGTGCAACACCGTCTTTCCACACATGCCTGAAGAGCTCATCCCACAGCTCATCTATTTCGTAATGATTAAGCTAAGGGAAAACAGAGGTGGCAGCCCATTTCCTAAAAATCCCCAGAACTCAGGAGATCCACATTTGAGAACAGACCAATACTCAGATGTGGTTGGACGGCAAAAGCTTGTCATGCATGGAAAAAGATAAACAGGATTTTAGGGAGCTGGAGGGGATTATTATTGCTTCATAATGAATGCTCTAGCATTCTGAATTCATCTGGTTTATGATACAGGAGAAGCATTTCTAGTGTACTTCATTAATTGTGCAGTTTTACCAGTGCCTGTGAAAACCAGGCAAAGGTAGATGGTCAGGACATTGAAAAATATGCTGGATTTGCAGCAGATCCTGTGTGTCATACCCATAGCTAAGACTTGAACTGCTGCTTGACAGTGATACATGGATTTCTGTTTACACAAGTACTGTATAAATTCCATATGCTTCTGATTGAGGAAGAAATTTTTACTTTTAATATTGCAGGATAGTCCTTGGGCAGGAGAGGGAAATGATTTTTGTAGGAGGTAAACACAAGACTGGGATGACAGTGAGAATAAAGTCAAAGAGAAACCCTTGTACAACTTGCTGAAGTCAATTTGCTCAGGCAAAGCAGACCATAGGCCTAGATGCAACTTAAGACTGAGGAGTGTTTAAAATGACAAAAATGCTGGACTTAACTAAAATCAGCTCTGAAAACAGTAACTAACGTGAAATGAAGTAACTCCTACATGACACTCTCATTTAAAAGGCAAAAGTAATACAGTCTCTGCTCCAGCCTACATGCCTTGGAGGGATGGGAAAGCCATCAGAGTGTTCCAGAACGAAATAATGTCTCAGCTTGGCATAGTGGCAGCTGCATTACCAGCTTCCACAAGGTTTGGTCATCCAGTTTAAAATGAACTACAGATCTTCAACCTACCTGTATTTTTTCCCCTCATAACACAAACGTAAAAATTAAACATTCAACAGTTCAAGTTAACCAGTATTTTGTAAAGAAAAATGCTACAAAAATAATTTAGAACTTAAATTATTATAAATACCAAGATTTGTCAGAACTGAACAACGAACAAACAACTCGCAAAACAAATAGAAAATCCCCACCTCGGTATTAAATGGAAAAGAGCATATCCAGCATAGCTCAGAATAAGGAGAAATGTCTGATACAAAGTCCTGAGTGGCATGGAAGCCTTAAAAAGGATTTAGGTTAAAACGATTCTTTTTGAATCAAGTCTGCAGCAATGATATTTAGAGAAGTGTTGTTCAACTGTTTGAAACTTGTAAAGATGCATTAATTGGTGGGAGTTCGATGATAGAAATATTTAATATAATATATCAAAGCTCATCCAGTTCTGCTGAGTTCTCTAATTGGTTTCCAGGGGATTTGGATTAAGCCCCAGTTTGGTAATAAAAAGACTGTGCAAAAGAAGAACCGAAATAAAAACTCTCCAAATCTGCTAGGGATACTCCATAAAGGATTAATATACTTCATCAGCAAGGCAAGCCAAATATTATCCTTTTTACCATCGGCTATTTGTACTTTTAGAATTTTCTTCCCTTAACTCACCTTCAGAGCTGCCACCCTCCCCTTCCAAGAATATTAATGGCAGCCAAGAGCTTCATTGCTTTGCCCTCTCCTTTTCCAGCTGAAATCAGTGTCTGTCTTGCAGCTGACTTCAAGTGCACCAACTACTAGCCTTTTTTGACTTTCTTTGGAAGATGAAAGAATAAAATGAACTATTCACAGCAGATGCTAATCACATTCTTTAATCCACACATCCTGGCAATGCTATTTACTAAGTACTCCATATAACATGTATGTTTTCACAAGCACAGTCCCTTCACTCACCTTGATGGTTCTATCACAACCATGTTGCTCAGGAGAGACTATTATAATTTAATAGTCTTTAACAGACTGAATCTAAAGTACAGAGAGTCTAAAGATTTCCTCAGGTCTTATAAGTCTGTGGCAGCAACAGGTAACTGATTCTACATGTACCAGCTACTTCTCAAACTGCTGTGCTGATCATCCTTCCCCATGCTTATTTTCAAGAGAATACATACAAACACAAGCAAGGGGAAAGACATCTGTGCCAGCTAAATAGGAAGGCTGAAGAAGAAAGCAGAAACAGGCTAAAGACAAAAGTAAGTGGAGATCTAAAGGGCTGAATACAGTTTTTAGTGCTGACAAAAGAGCCACAAGAAGCAGGGATGCCTTTCATTTTGGTTTAGAGTACAAATATATTCCCTTATATAATAAGGTCATTTTTTTTCAAAACTTATTTGACCATAGCTGTAATTTTGATGGCAGTAAATTTCCACATCCAGATGTGCTGAGGAGATGTTTCTTCCTTGAGTGGTTTAATTATCCTCCAGGCAAATGTTCACGGTAACCTTGCATGGCTGAGCTGAATCCAGCCAGTGGCACAGTATGGTTGACATAGCACTGCTGCAGGCAAGCAGTGTCACCAGCAGTGACAGTCACTACGGGTCCAGAAGGGAGGAATCTGTGGGAGAAACAAGGACAAGGAGACAGAAATAAATGCAAAGGAAACTAGGAAATGCACAGCAATAGCATAAATCAGAAGAACTATATATCTTCTGAAAAATAAAAGTTTAAAGAAAGTCTCTGATGTAACTGGAAAATATCTGCATGAGTGGAAAATCTGGAAGAATGGTATATGGGAAAGGGAGTAAGTTATTGTGTGGGCTTGTCAAGGTACCTACACACAGAGCAGACATTCTAGCATCACTGAATTTCAAAAGTGCAGGGATCAGGGCAGAATAAGGGGTGAGGTGTGTCCTTCCTTCCCATGAAAGAGATCCCCTAACCACTGTGCCCTTCGGAAATGAGCCACACACTGTCACTGCTTCAAGCCTGCACCACGACATGGCCAAAGCCATCTCATCACTCCAAACACAATCAGCAGTTTACCATGGGGATGCTGTCAATCAGCCTGAGCCAAAGAATCCCCTGCCTGTGACACATCAGGATGAATCACACCACACTAATCAATTCCCAGAAACCAACAAACCCCGGAATAATAAATCAAGAAAAATAACTTCAAAGTCTCACAACTAATTCTGACATTTTCTGGGACTCTTGAAGTATAACATACCAGCACAATTTCACTATTGCTTTTGCATTTCTTGGCAATTAATTTTCTTTATTTAGCTTTTAAAAATCCACACAATTTAACACCTAATGGGGATGCACACTGAGAAAACTGCCCTATATATCAAAAGATTAAGCAACCAACCTACACTTTCACAAAAAGAAGAATAAAATGCCTGTGGTTAATAATCCAGGCACCTGCTGCTTTCACAACAGCTTCATTTCTGGCCAACACTGTCTCCACCTGACAAAACACCACTGTCATGGAGGAGAAAGAACTTAGACTGAAATCTCGAGGGGTACCCCAGCTTTCTGTGGACCCTGACAGCCACAGTCAGATAGGCACCTGCATGTCCTCTTTTACCCATGGACTAAAATTCCTCCGCATTATCTGGTTCTGAAACCAACACAAAAATTAAGACAGTCTGCAATGCATGTCTGCCATCACAGTGCTACGATCAACAGCAACAAGAGAAAAACCAGCATAGAGGAGTTTTCCTTTACAGAGTTCAGTGAATTACCTGTCTGCTCTTCATAGGTGTTGTCACCTCGCTTCTAGGAAGAGCCACAATGTAAGGAATGTAGCTGATGTAATTTCTGTATCTTGTCTCAGTAGCAGGACTTACATATTATTAAAACTCCTCAGATAAGGATTTTCTAGGAGTATTTCTGATCGAACTGCAGGTATCAACACGTTTTAAAAGATTCCGATTCGCCTGCTAATTATAGCTATGATCTTCCACATAAGCTGCAGCAGAACCCACCAGGAACAGCAATTTCTACACTTAACAGTAGCAATCATCATAGTTCAGCAGCTGTAATTATGCACAGTTGGTTGAAAGAGCTTTATAACTAAACAGATACAATACCTGAAGGAATTAATTCAGAGTTATTGCTCATTATTAACAGTAATCCACAAAATGAATGATGATTTAACTATCGTTTGCCAGAGCCACTAACAGCAATCCCCAGGACAAATGACAAAACCTTAGTTCTCAGGAATGAATACCTGTCCTTTTCCCAGCTATTTCCATTACTTCACTAGGACTCCTTAAAGAGATTATGAATATCTGTGTCACTTTATCCAGCTGCCATGTCTGTTTCTTCCCCAAGCAGATCCGAATTTCTACTCTGCTTCCATACACCCCTGCTTATTTTTCCATTTCCTATCTTTTCAGCTTTCTTCGCTTTATCCGCAACACCTGCGGAAACCACCATATTCCTGTACGACATCAGTCCTATCTACTGTCCTTGCTTCCAAAAGGAGCACACAATTATTCCTTGGACTCACAGGACAGACTCTTTGGAAGAAGAAACACCTTTTACCATCTGATGCACACAGTGGCTTCACACCAAAGTAACTGTGGTGGTTGAGGCGAGGCAGTGTCAGAGCAGCTCACGGCCCACAGAACCCCTAAGCACAGCCAGCCAACACCAGATTCTCACCACTGTGAATTGAGTCACAAAGACGACAGGAACTAACAAACTGGGGGCACCCTCGTAGCTTTCAGACACTCAAGCGGAAGTCATCTGTCATAAATCTTGCTGCTTTCAGCTGTCTATACATAGAGAAGACCACCTGTTCTGTATTATTTCCAGTCCTAACCATTGGTCTCTTGCATCGATCAGCATCACCTTTAAGTGTTTTCAATGCAGCCTTGCCTTGCAGTTCAGCAGCAGCTGAAGGATGTGAGATACTCGCCAGCCAGCTGCTGGAACTTCACACTTCAGAGCAGCTCTCAGAGCTGGATTTCAGCGCCCGCTGGAGAGACTGACTGCAGATTGGAACAATCACGGCTGCATGGAAAATGCTGCCACAAAAGACATGTCCCCGCTCACTGCAGATTCGCTGTTCTATCACTTCTATGACAGAGCAACTCACTACATCCTTTTAGGAATGACTGTAGCCTTTACTGAGGTACTGCTTTTTGCTTGTTTGTTTTTTTAAGCCAGATAGACAAAAGATACGCAAGTGAAAATTTTACTAATTAATGAAAAAGCATATGTGGACTCTGCTTTCTCCTTCTTAAAAAAATAAATTCCCTTAATTTCCTTCCTCATGTACATCATTGTAACAGGTAACTTTCCTTCTCACAGTTACATTTCAGTTCTGATATTGCAAAAACCCCATTTTTAATAGAAAAAAATAAAGAAGCTACCCAAATACCTCTTTTCTCTAAAGAAAACGCTGCTCTCTAGTGGAAGATGATGATATGATCTGTTTTCATTAGAAGGAATGTTTTAAAATTTTCATTTTATCAGTTACAGGAAACTTTGATTCATTTTCACAAGCACTGAAACATAAAAGTAGCAGGGCTGGTTTGTTTTCTATGAGTCTTTCAGATTGGCCTGCGAGATTCTGGTATTCATTCTTCAAGACAAACTTGCTATAGATTTGTATCAGTACCATAATCACATCCAAATAACCTGCCAAGTATTGGTGCATTAAAATATTAAAATATTTTATAATTTGGTCCCTTTTAGTTTTTCTATTCTTAGACAACATAAAAATAATAGGCCAATTTGGCTTATTTTCTTATGCTTTTTTTCCAACATATTTAATTACCAACAGACTTTCCTAGGCCTGAATACAAAGCTTAGCCAACCACTTCGAAGACAGATTAGTTACATGCACAGAGTAATTCAGGCAAATATGCAAATACTATGAAAATCTGTATCCTGTTTGCTCTAGGTTTCTAAAGACATTCCTGTCTGCAAGCACAATGATCCAAAATTGAGGAATTCCTGTTGCAGTGGCTCCTTCAACTTATACTGAAACAGTGACAAATGGTCAGACATCAAGGAATATTTGTCTTGAAACAGCCCAATTTTGTCCTACTTGTAATTAACTCAGAAAACAGCATTCATATGCTTTCCTTTTCATTTTTTTCTTTAAGCATAGGTAAGCAAAAAAGGGAATATCCCTCTATACTAAATTTCTTCAAGTTATGGACCAAAGCAGCACAATTCTTTCCGGAGTCATAACAGGAAACCTATATAGCACGTGCAGCTGCTTTCTTCTCTCTCTGCAGATTAGAGACACGTGTGAAGGAGTTTCCTGATAAACCAAGAAAGTACTTCATTTAATGAGAAGTTTAAATTTGTTTTAAAACAGATGGAAGAAATGAAGAAGATGAGAAAGCAGCATATAGATATTTGAAAACAAATCAATTTATTGAAAAGTTACACTAAACTAATTTCAATTAGCACATTAATTAGAAAATACAGGAAACTGCAAAAAATAGTATTTATTTTAAAAAAATTAAACCCGAATTAAAGCTAAAAAATTCAACAAAAATGTAAACTTTAATATTCCAAAGTTTCATTTCTTGACTGTTAAAACTACCCCTTAAAAAAAGCTGCTTACAAGTGAAATCTGACAGCTAATTTGTTTACTGACTGTACAGAGAGCTCAAACAATAATTACTAATTCAGAGTGCTCTTGTAAACAATCTATTTTTGGTTGAAACACTCATGAGGCTCAGAGCATGCTCTGAGGACAAGACAGAGTGACTTTAAGCAAGATAGGTTTTATATTACTTATTAATTTACATTGTAAATACATGAGATTTAAGCTTAATAATTCTCAACTAACTAATTCTTTTACTAATTAAGCAAATAAAGGAAACGGAGGTTAGCTCATCCATAAATTAATTATGCAGAAATATAATACACCAATAAATAAACACAAGGTTTACATATTCTTTACCTCTGCCTCTTTTTATTGTCATAGTTAAGACACAATAAAAGATGTAATTTAATTCTTACTTTTAAAACATACAAGAGAGTGAACCCACCATTTAAATAGCTCATTTCTCTGTATTTACAAAACACCAAAACCAAACCAAACAAAAAAACCCCAAAAAACCCCCAAGCCAACCAAACAAAAAACCCCAACCAAACAAAAAAAAACCCAAACAAAAAAAGCCAAAAACACCCCCCGCCCCAAACAGAAAAAAGAAAGACGTGGTTATTTGTTCCAATACAAACTCCAACCCATTTAGACCTTGAGCAGAATCTTTATTCACAAAAATGCCAAGCACTATCAGTAGAATTTCCCATGATAAAACCAAGTACTTAATCACAGGAAAGGTTTATGGGCTTTCTCTCCATGAAGCCCCTACCCATGTTAAATTTACAACTTGAAAAAGAAACAGACAAATGAGTAAGTGGCAATCTCACTGAGATGACAAAGAAAACTTTAATTTATTCTGAAATTTCTATTGCTAAAACAGAGATAGCAAAATATATGTTGCTTCTAGAGCAGATAATAAATGCACTACATTCTCCATCTTCACCCTGCCAAAATCTAGGCAGATGTAGATCTTAGCATTACATTGAAAACACAAAATAATTTGAGACTAGCTATGTTGAATTTCACATGAGATCTTGTCTGCATAGAGGATGAACTAAAAAAAAAACAGTGGCACCTTAAGACTTAAACGAGTAAATTTACAGTCTCTGAATGTAGCCTTACACTTTTCTTTTGGTGGACATAAAGACAAACTGCAGCACAAACTTGTTCATTTTCAAATGCTAGAATACTCAGCAGTCTGCTTTTACTTCATGAGGGCACAACTTCAGCTTTTTTCTCTACTTCCTTGACCCATGTCATGAGCACACTGAGTATCCAAACACTGCTGACAAAACAGGAAGATACTTTCCCTCTGTAGCACCACAGTAAATTTAAACATACGACACTGAAACGATTTGAGATCTATATTCACTCTGAAACCTACTTCAGTGGACCAAAGCTAAAAATACTTCCAAATTATTTCATGGCAACGCATAAAACCAGCATCCCCTTCAATTTCTACTTTATATAATAAAATAAAACTAGGTTGTTCAGACGATCCTGCTCAATTATGAAACTTTCCCTAAACTAAGACTACTGTAAGTTACTTATTCCAGCAGTTAGACAGTTGCTGTCATACGAAAAGCTATCTATAATTTGCAATATTCTTACAACAGTCTTCTCAGAATTTAGTAACATCCACAATGTGCAACTTCTTGTAAATATGGTCCCAAAACAGAATCCTGGGGAGGAAAATAATTTAATAGATAATAACTCAGGATAAAGAAAAACCAATTAAAACTACAAAAAGCAAAGAGCAAGTATTTCAAACACTTTGAACAGCACTCCTGAACTCACTATGAATTAACCACAGACTCAGTTCCAGCTTTCTGAAGTTCCTGTTCTTAACAGCTGTAGACTGACCTCTGCAGCTCCTGTTGAAAGGACATTTCCAAAAGCACTCCAGGCAAGCTCACAGAATTCTCTTCCAATTTTCTTTTTGTTTTTTAACAAAATCTGAATACACATGCAATAAATACTGAGTTAATAACAGCTTCCACCCATTAACAATAACAGAAAAAGGTAACACTATCACATGAAAAAGAACATGTTATCGGGTGAAATCCACTTTAAATTTGTTTCCACTCTCTGGTGCACTCTTTCCTTTCAGGGTCTGTACTAACAACAGGCGGTGAACAAATTGGGCAATTCTTTTGATAGTATTTCGCTTACCAATTCACTGCTATTGAGACACATAGAACTGATAATACACTTTTCTTTATTTAAATAATGTTTGCTTACTATTTCTTGGTTTGCTGTCTTGTTTTTATGTCCAAGTGCTACGTGACAATGGGAATGTGAAATTCATTATGATCAAATATCAGAGGCCGCCTGGGAGGGCTTGATTCTTTGTCTGCTTTGTGTAACAGTTTAAAGAGTCCCGTTCCAATATTCATTGGAATTCCCATGATGATGCACTCAGAAACACCTAGGAAAACACCAAACAAACACAGTGAACATTTGAACAGTAAGGATTTACAAAACTACTTGCATTTGCCCATTCTGTTACGTGTTGCCTACAACATCTTGAACTTCACATGTAAGGACCAAGGCCTCTTCACTCGATGAAGTTAAATGTCAGGGTCAACAGACCAGTATGTTATTTAAACAGCGTTAAATGCCACAGGAAAAACTCAACCTAACCTAGACATCTTCTCCAGTAATGAAAGCCCTTCAGAAGGTTTCCTTTCGGAGAAGACATATTCCATGCAGTGCCTGTAGCAGAAGATGCAAGGCAAACCTACTTCATACTAATTCTCTGACTCAGTGCTAAAGCTTCAGTCAAATCTGGCAGGGTTCCCTTGAAACCTCCCCAAGTTCCCAGTGAGAAAGGCACAGAAGTACTTGAACTATAACGCTTCTGGCATTTTCACCACTCAAAAAGTGCTCGTTTTGAAGTGAAGACCGAGTCTGTCCCAAGGATTTTTGATGGTTATAACATTTTCACTGCAATGTGCTGACACATTTATATTCCAGATCTACCAATGCACACAACTTTTCCAAAGAACGTTCCACACTCAAAGCAAGCTCTCAGATACCAGTGTTTCTCTCTCAGAATACTGTTATGGTCCAAATGACATTTCTGCACGTTCTCTGGAGTGTAACTAATTGTCCCTCACATAAATGTTTAAGAAGGTAACAAAAAACAGCTGTACCTTGGAATGCACAAAGGATGAAATACATTTGCTTAAAATTCTGGCAAGGCTTGATTCGCAATTTGAATGTATAGGAATGAAGAGTCTGTATTTTTGCTCTTAGACCACTGCTGCATTTCTACTACATTATTTGCCAATAATATGCTCTTAAAAATCTTGTGCAAAACAGAACTTTCAAGAGGTACTGTAGATTTAGGCCCCTACAGCATGCAGGTTACAACAGATAAAGGAAATACCTTTCTTACACCTAGCAAAATAAACTTCCCTGCATTTGCACAATAATCTTTCAACCTGAGTCCACCACTGAACCATGAAAACTGAATTTAGATTTTGTACATCCCTCTTCACTTGCAATATTTCCACATATACAACAAGAAGCCTTCCTCCCCACCTCCTTTTTGCCTCACGGAGCAAGTAATAAGTCAGGAAGCTGCACAGAAATTTTTCACAGAAGAAAGCCAGTATCATCTCTTCAGTTTTGGTAAGCAGACAACAATTTCTGTTCTCTCCACTGCATTTCCTTATTCAAACTAAAATACTTACGTAGGAGGTGGCATCAAAAGACCTTTGGTTTTCACATTATTCAAAACAAGACTTTACCAGCTCACAAGGGACTTCGAGAAAACATTTTCTTTTCCTTACTGTCTAGGACTGAATCAGTCTCAAAAAGGATCTTTGCTTTAATCATGGGCAAATAATCAAAAAAAAAAAAAAAAAAAGGAAATTAAATCCCACTCATGTGGAATGCTGGAGAGCCAGAAGTGGCAGAGTTCTCAAAATACAAGCTAGTAATACACAGATTCCAGCGATTCAGAAAATACTGTGCACAAAGCCCTGTTTGAAACTGGCTACACTAAGACTACCTAGACATACACAGAAACTAGTAAATTTTAACATAACACATGCATATTTCTATATTTCATTAGCACCCAGAAACTCCCAGTGACCAATTCCAGCTCCAGGAGGGTAGGCATTGCATAAACAGATCTTGAAAAGGGTGAAACCTGCTTGACTTCTTTTCTCTGTTTAACCTATTAGACAGACTTGTAAAAAATTCAGTCCCAAAATGAATGTAGCTTAAAGGAAAAGAAAATCTGAAACAAATTCAAAAGCATTAAAAAAAAAAAAAAAGCAGGCAAAAGCATTAAAAAAAGAAAAAAGAAAAATTATTTTATTTCCAAATATTAGAGCACATGGCAAAAATACAAAATAAAGAGACAAACAGAATGCCAGAACTCATTTAATGAGTTTTCTGTTTGTTGTATGTATGTGGGCATGCATACACTTGTGCATATGTAGCCATGTATTTTCCAAATTTACCAGATTCTTTCATGAATTCAGTAAGATGATTCAGTGGATGTAAATGAACTTAAATATAAAACTGAAGAACAGATATATTTGAAAAGAAATTTCTGACAACAGGTATCTTGTCTGGTCTGTTAATGAACTGAACACTGATAAACAAGACTTCTAATTAAAAAACAAAGACCCATAATTTTCACCTATTTAGGTTAGAACTAAATGAAGAAGTCAAGAACTTGGCCTTTCTGTTTATTTCTAGGTACCAGTGCCAAATCACCTAAGCAATCGGATAACAGTGTCATCTTCAGCTAGGCTAAGATGTACCTGTCTTCCTACTTCTTAGCAGGAATGAAACTGAAACCTAAATACTGAGTGAGGTATTAGGTTTATTCATCAGCTCTAGGTGTTGAAGATACACAAACTTTCACAACTGAAAAAACAGAACTAGTGATAGTGGGACAAATTTCCTAGTATTTCACTGTGATCTACGGTGAGAAGTAAAACCAAATTACTCAAAGTCTAAGAAACATCCAACAAATGTCCAACTGACTTCAAGATCCCAGTCACAGATTAGAAGTAGAGAAACATACACCAAACTTCTAGGACCAAGGGGGTCCTAAAAGATGGATTAGCCTCAGACCTGAAGTTTTTGCCATACCAGCTGAATAGGAAGCTTAAGAAAGCCAAACTCCAATGCTTTGAAGAGGTTTACAGATGCTGGGTAAGGACCACAAACTGCAGACTTTGCAATACCTACCACAAACAGAATCCTTCTGCCCAAAGTAGGCAGCATCAAAGAGATGGTCAGCAGTCTTTTCAAAAGAAGCCAGCATCAACACACTTTCCTTCATTTTTGCCAGTCCAAACCTGGTAATGCCCAGCACTTCACCCTTGATTGATGGAAAAACCCAAAGAGTAAGCCTGAGTAAATAAATACGCTATCTACAATAGAGAATTGTCATAATACACTGCTTTACAGTTGAACATCCTGAAGGTTAATAGTTTGGGAGTAATCAATATTTATATAAAACAGAAGTCATTCTTCATATATTACATAAGCTTCTACAAATGGTTAATAGATCTTTTTTTTAAGCAAAAGTATTAAAAAGATTGAAAGATACATGGCCCTGAGAAAACCCCCCACTATTATAAACTGGCTGCTGAGCTACAAACTTCATTGGGGTCTGAGAGCACTATGCTGAATCTATTGCTTATTATCTACAGATAAATTTGACCTAAGCTGCCAGGATTTGACAGGAGATGCTAAATCTTCATTTTTTCACTCTGCAGAAAAAAAGGTAATTAGCTTTTTAAACTAACTTATTTCTGCCTACGTTTGTTAGAAACATGCTGATTATATCAGAATGCACATAAAAGCCTAAGTCACAAGTACAGGCAAAAGAATGCATGGTAGGAGCCCACCAAGTTTAAAACATGGCACTCTGATGCCCTTTTCTACAGTTGTGCTGCAGCTCTGCAGGGTCAGCCCTGGGGACTGCTGCGGCTCGGTACAACAAAGCTCTGCAGTTTTGGAACACATCAGAACTCCATCCATTTCATCCAAATTAAACCCTTGCACTCTGGCAGGCAAATTGGAAAATCTTACTTCACTAAGTGTACTCAACTCTAAAAACCACATTGGATGTGAAGGAAAGAAAATCAATCAGTAAAGAGCAGATATGATTTTGCACTGACCCGTTCTGTAAGACTGATCATGTGAGCTGATTCTATGTGTAGTGTCTGTATCCTTTGACTCTCACATATGGTGCAGCTGTTACGAACCACACCCTGTGGGGTTTTCTGCACAGCAAGCCTTAAACTACATGCATGGCTACCCAAACAGTTGATTTTCACACCGTCATTTTCAGGATTCCTATTTTCAATATGAAATTATCATTCCCTACTCATTACATCAATTTGTTTTCAGTCAAAATGGATCCCTCCTCCCCTAAGAACTGGAGTAATTAAGCATTTTGTGTAAAATACAAATAACAGTGTTAGGTCAGTACAACTTTGAATTCTTTAAGCCTAGAATGAATTTCCATCTCCCTAGTTCCCCTGTCCTTCTCCAACATGGTAAAATTAATTTGTATAAACAGGCCAAAGTAACATTTAGAAAAGACATAGTACAAACCTTGTAAGTCATGAGATCAGACAATAACATAACATGTCTCCTGTCAATGCTCATGCCATGGTTCACCATCGTATACTGAATCTCATTGATAATGGTCGTCCGAGCAGCTTCAATTCCCAGAGTTTTCTCTACCTACACAAGAGGTTGTTACATGATTGTTACGTGTTAGACGAAAGAAGAACCAAATGCTTGGAGCAAGTACATTCCTGGAATAAATACCATCTGATAGCATATTGATACTCCATTTCTGTGACTACCCTTTTAAACTTCTCCATTTGAAAAATATTTATAGAAACAGCTTCTTTGAAGTGAACAATGCTGCCAGTGGAATTATTCTCTTGTGTTAATGCATTCTGACATCTATTAGTGAAATCAGGCTTGGATGCCGTATCAACTGCTGCATCTGAGCACAAACAAGCACTTGTAATAAAGATGCTGTGGGGAAAACCCACAGCACCCATTTAGACATTACCTCATAAGTGTTGTTAGAGGATGTTTTTGTTCCTTTCACTCCATGAGTGGCCATAACAGCTCGAAGATTATCACCTTCAACCAGAAGTTTGTATTTTTCCTTTCCACTTTGTTCATCAACATGAATGACAGCTCGGGAAACCTCTGGTATGCCTTGCACTACAACCTTCACAAAACAAAAACCCCCTAGTAACTTAGATGTATACAGCAACACCGTATAAAAGGGTAACACTTATCAGCATTCAAACCTACTGAGAAGGTCTAGTAAGTGGAGTAAAGGCTCACTCAAAACACATATGAATAAGACTTCTTGTTCTTAAATACACTAGTGCAAAACTGACACTGTACTATAAACCTTACTCACTATCTAAATTTTATAATTTATGTCAGATATTCTCACGCTCAAGTTTGGGTGTCTGAATAGTGGCAGACCCATACAAATAAAAGGGCAAGCTGCTAACAATAAAGGTTCACTTATCTCTATTTTTAAAATCCAGAGTAGACAATCTCCTCACAGAAGGCTGAAAAAATGCCACATACTGTCATGTGGTTCAATTCTAGACGCAGCTGGAAGCAGATGTAACTATTTCATACAACTGCTGCACTTGGAATGCTTCAGTAAATTGTAAGGGAAATATCAAAGCCTCTATTTTATTTACAAATATTAGTAAAGGACGGCTTAGTTTCAACAGCAAGGCAGTACCACCACCATCTATGAGTTACTGACCCAGCCTGTCTTCACTGTCAATACAGATAAGAATTATTTCATCTTGCCACCATGGAACCCCAAATTACTACTACTGATTACCTCCCACAAAAGCGTGAGACAGACTTTGCTTTTACCTTTGGCAGGTCTTCCTTGAGGGACTGCAATACATAATACATGGAACTCTTGCTATTTTCACGAGGGGTCACACATACAACTGCTTCTCCATGGACAGCAACATCCCCAGGCTTCACTCTGAGTTTAGAGATGCAAATGGAGTAGCGCACTGTCTCTGCATTCACCTGTTGCAAAAGTCAGCCAGCAAACACCAGGGTTATCTCTCAGCATTTATCAATGTGCTCAAATAAATAGAAAAGTCTTTCAACAGATTAGAAAAAGGAAGACTGTAGGAAAAAAATCCCCAAATATTCTCTTCTAAATTAATCTTATAAACTGCATGAAAAACTACCTTATGCTGAGGGTACCAGCCTGTACATTAATCAATGGACAGAAATGGCATCCCTGTGTGAAGCAAGACACAAATGTGTGTTCTCTCATTTCCAAATAAAGGGGAAGTCATCCACTTTGCAAGGGAAAAAAAAAAAGGGACCCCTCCAGATGTAATGTAGCCACACAACATCCATCACTCACTTCCTTTTTTTTAACCTCCACTGGTGTGATTTCTGACACAGGATTAAGAGACCCTCTGGGACACATGCAAGGTGTATTCTGCATAAGAACTGAACAACTCACCTCTAATCTCAGCAGTCTAATGCGCTCTAAAGACAGCTTCACTAGGATGAAACAGTCATCTGGAAGAAACACTTCCTCAATATATTCAGAAATCTTAAAGAGACAAGGACCAAAATTAGCATGCAAAAAAGGCTAAAATGCCCCCATAGCAATTGGCTAATGCTTACATGTAAAGCATTAGCAATAATACAATTTTTCTTACCTCTCCTAACAAAGTTTTCTCAATTCTTCCTTTAACCAGACGGGCAAAATCAGGATCATCATCTTTGTCCAACTGTGCTGTTATAATCGGGGTGCTAAAAGAATAAACACACACACACACAAAAACCCAGCTAGGAAATTGCTCAGCTACAGTACAGATGGCAACTTGAATTACAGTTTGTCTTATGGAATTTCTCTTATCTAGAGCAGTACTTAGCAAGATGAAGAGATCTTCAGGTTCCTCAGGTGTATTTAAGAAAAATTACTCTTCATGTACTTCTGGCTAGTAAAAACAAGCAAACACTCAAGTACTAGTGACTGTTTTCATGGCATATGTTATCCTAGTATTATTTAAGCATGGCTTCATGCATACCTACAAATAGGTATGCCTCAAGTACTGCTAAACACCAGAGCACTTCACAAGAGATAAGACATCTAAGGAAATATTATACTTAACAAATAATCACTGTCCTTTATCTGATTTTCTCTCTGGGCTTACGTATCATTTACAGTTGGGCAGACATCAGATTTTTCTTGTTTGGATATTTGCATGGAATGATGTCTAGTATATTGCTGAGGACAGGGAAATGCTATCGTGTATTGCAAAGTTATCCATCAGGTTTCACGTGGGCAAAGAAAAAAAATGCAAAACAAATCAAAACTATGTTAGTACCTAATAGCCTTTGAAGCATTAATGATTTCTTTGATTCTTGGCACACCCAAAGTAATGTTCATTGAAGCAACACCAGCGAAATGGAAAGTCTTCAGAGTCATCTGTGTGCCAGGCTCACCAATACTCTGTGCACAAAGAGCTCCTACTGCAGAACCAGGCTCCATCTGTGCCCTGATAAAAAAATACAGAAAGAGATATGGAACTGAATAAGGTATAAGATCCTAAGCAAACAACAAGAGAAACTATTCTGGTAGATATATGAGAAGTCTATTAATATATTATTTTAGTAAACGAACAAGAGAGAGGTTGAAAGGTCACCAATACTTTAAGACTGATCTCATGCAAAGCAAGAAGATGCCCTGTCATATAAACATTCCACAGGTGCAGTATAACTTCCATAACAGATAACAACTTGTCCTCTTCCTCCTAAGCATCGAGCAGTAGATCCAGGATTCTCCCTTCAGGGAAATCCCATATGCTAACATTTACTTATTACAGTAAAAATGATAATTCACATCTAAAAACACTTAAGACAAATGTAAACAAGTACTCCTAATAAGAGAAAGCAAAAAACTGGTAACTGCTTTAAAATAATTAAGAACTTAACATACACATGAAGTTTCTAGAAGAATAAAACATTAGGAAACATTTGATGCAGGTAGGCCACAAAGGAGAGATGACCCATGGCTACATGTGGATGTCCAAATCACAGGAATCTAAGTAAATGAAATAAATCTCAATGGATAAAGAGATTAAAACATCCACACTAGCATTATCTTGGTAGAAACCAAGAAAAACAAACAAAAAGATCCTATGAGTGCGTAACAGACCAAAGAACATTTTAGAACAAAGTGTAATATAACTCCTCAGACTCTGTAGATCAAGAATAGCTATCAAGATGCATATGAATTTCAAACTCATCTATTTAAACTTTGTTCTGCATGGACTTATTGAAGGTTTTCAAAAACCTCCTGCAAGAGGGGGAGGAAGAAAACATGTCTGGCAGTGGGTGTAAAATTGTTAAGTGTTTAAACAATATCCTCCCTTACTCTGAATCCTATCACTTTTGGCTTTTACCAGAATCTGCTGTCAAAACACAGTCTGTGGACATAAGTAGTGAGTAGCTAAAGACTAAAACTGTGCTTCTTGGTATGATTACTATTCTTTCAGAAGGAAGGTGCTTTAACACAAGCAGATAGCTCTGCATACTCAAGAAACATAAAATGAAACACAAAGCATTTTTTCTACAATGTAAAAGGACAACAAAGTCTGTTAATGAAAGAATCTGATTTTGACTCAAGACAAATGTAAAAACCCCACCTGTCAGACCTCTAGAACTTTTGTACAAGACTCAATTCTGCTTTAACAAACCCACCTGTAGCCAGTGATGGGTTTTTTTTTTTGGCATCCTATCTTTGTCTTGCAATGTTTATGTCATTGGAGCAATCGCTTCTAATTCTTTGTACTACATTCACAACAGAACCAACGTTCACACAGTAAAAATAGCAAAATACACCCCTATGTTACCAACAAAACAGCACTGAGAACACAGCAAGGTAAACACTCACCTCATGTATTTGTCTCTACAAGTCTCCAGAAACTTCTCTAGTTGTGTTGGAGTAATCCTGTCCAACTGATATAAAACTCTTGGCTGAAAAGAGAAAGGAATAGTTGGAAAAGCAACAACTTATCAGGATTGTAAAGAACTACATCATTACCCCATTGAAACTATTTACCTCTGTTGTGCCATTGTCATTAATTCCATACTTGTCCCTAGTTTTTTTTATCTTCTCAGAAACACCTTTGATGAATTTTTTAATTTCCTGAAATCACATTAAAACCACAGTAAGCAAAGACATGGTCTCCATATTGAAGTCTTCAACAGTAAGTTATTTACCTAAAGCTCCAAATATTTAAAATAAATTAATTACGCACAATATGGAGAGAAGAACATCAAAATTTAGACAAACACATATGCTAGAGTTTAGCAAACCAGATCCACTCTCTTGTAGCCACAAATCAGTAGCAGTACATGAGGAATATGGTCCATGATGAATAAAAGCATCCTTCCTGAGCACACACTGACAGGTGAAGATAGCCGACTTGGGTTAATCCTACCTTTCTACCCACCACCTACCAACACTAATTTAAAAACTAAAAAAAACTCCACAACTCAAAATCCTTATTTTTTGATGATACTGACACAAACACATTCTCACTCACTTCTCAGTATTCAAAAGAGTCAAAATGGAAGACTGCAGCAAGAGAGGAACTGTATAAAGCCTATCTCCTGGATAGACTTCAGATGCACTTTATTTGTGAGAAAAAACCTCAAAACTATTATATACATGTCAGTCTCTACCTAATATAATTCAAATAACTTCTATATGCTGTGGAGAGGTCTTGCAGATAATTGCATTTAACATATCATAACACATAACCCTTCCACCCTCTTACCAGGCTTACCCAAAAGAAGTTCTAATAGTCTTTACTGGAACATAAACTGAAACAACACTGTTAGAAAAATACCCAACATGTATTCCATAAAAGATCATTTGGTCATTACACTTTGGATATAGACATGTACACTAGAAGTCACAAAATATGAGGTCCTTAAACTCTTCCACAGATGTGGACTCAGTGCAAGTCATTGCCATAACACAGGGTTATCAAAACCAAAATATAAACAAAAAGCAAGAGGAAATCCTTCCCATGTATTTCAACAATAATTTAGGAAAGCTCCATAGAGGAACAGTTCGATTTTTTTAAGAGTCCTTTTAAACACTTTCTATCCCATTAGTCCTACCTGACAGACTGAGGAGTGATGGTTACACAGTATCATCTCCTCTGCACTAGGTACTGGACTCCCTGCAACCACCACAGTAGCTGGGCACTGACTATTACTTGCAAATTGATTAAGTATCTTAAATAAGTATCTGAGGGACTGCCTTTTTTTTTTAAACAACTGAGTTCATAGAATCATTATGAAAACACTTCTATTACATTCTTCTCAGACACTCAAAATAACAGCATTCTTACTGGCAATCAAGGTGTTTCCAGAGAGAACGTTATTTTCTGGGAATACCAGAACCAAGTGCAAATGGAAGAACAGACAACAGAAGTGCTGCTGGAATGGATGCTTCAAAGTTGCTTCCTCACTTGGATGACACAATGCATTCTTACATTTTTGCCCCTTTTTTTTGCCCTGCAGTAAGTAGCATTATTCACAAATAACATATTCAGCCATGTTAAAGGCTTTTGACCCCAAAATATTTGCATAAAATTGATAAGGTGATTTTTTTTCCTAAAGTAAGTGTTCAAGCAATAATATGGTATTAGAGAAGTTAATCTTCTTACTACAAGTGCATAATAAAAGGAACATTGCAGGATTTGCAGAAGACTTTTCCTCTTTGACAGTGCCTGAGTTCCAAAGTACTTTGAAAAAATCCAAACAACTCCAACAAAGCAAAATCAATTATTATACATCATTCTGGATAAGGTACTCAAATTATATGTTATTTCCATACACCAGAGTCAGAAAAGGTGGAAGATAAAAGATAAATCTCTGAAGACTTATTTTTCATTGTCAAATTTTTACTCATGCAGAAGACCTAAAAGAGTAAATTACTTACTCTTCTCAACTTTCAAGTACCTGTTGGCAGTTTATCCAAACTATGGATTAATTCATGCTAGAAATGGAATGAAAATGTAGTACTCTTTTCTGAGTCTATCTCTCTCTCTCTGGACTTAAAATCTTTAGTGCAACACTACTCTATGAGCACAGCTAGGTAACCTCCCAAATGGACTGAAAAAAACATTGATTTTTTTCACATCTTCTAAATCCATAGTCTTATTTTAGACCAAATTAACAAAAAGGCACCAAATGGGCTCAGTGAGATCTGACTCAACACGGGCCTTGTCACCTCCTACAGAGCTCTGTTTAGTCAAAAGGGCAGTTCAGGGTATAAGCCACGCTCACCCAGGGTTTGCACCAGGTGCCCCAGCACCCAAGTGAGTGGGATCATTCCTACACCTGCAGCACTGCTCACATTGCAATCCTTGCAGTGAAGAAGCCACTAAAATGCACAGTGGCACAGACAACGTCATGAGATTCAGCCAAAATCTGCTCCAGTTCAGGCAGGCCCAGCAGGTCAACTCTGCATATGGCAGCACTGACAGGCTGTGTCCTGAGCTTTTTCTGTGTATGCACCACATTCCCAGCACTCCTTTTCTAACACCTCAAAAAATCCACAGGAAAATGACTGGCTTTTTTTTAAATTGTGAGGGTTTTCAAGGATTTCCCCAATTCCAATCAGAAGAAAAATAAATTTCCCTTCACATGTACCTTAATATACTCAAATACGTTAAAACATCAACACAATTGAAACTGTGCCAGCCAACAATCTGCTTTTTCATCAGCTGAACTCCCTCCAGCTAGGGCAGAGGGCAGGAAGAATCAATGCTGTCTGTTTGGAAGAGGCTATTTAGCCACACTGTGTTCCAGACTAGAGTAGATAAGCCCATTAAGGAACCTCCTGCTAAAATAACAGCACTAAGAAGCATCTCTGTTCTGGAAGGGAAAAGTGGAGGAATGGATAAGAAAACACCAGAAAAACGTGGTAATATCCCTAGAGACTGAAAGAATGAGTTTTAGAAAGAAGAGTCAAGCACTGAAAGAAAGCTTCCTCAAAATCCTTGAATTTAGCAGTGGGTATTAATTAACAGTCACAGTTTCCACATTAAAAAAGTTAAATAATTGTGATGAACACCTATGTCATAATTTAAAAGCAGTAATGTATATATGCTAATCAATTACTTTAGCACTATACACACATCTTTAGCTAAAAAGCACTAACATTAAGGCTCACACACTGCACACACATGCTACGGTTACCTCATTATATTTTTCATAACCTGTCTCAGTTAATGTCTTCAAGGGTGAACAGAAAAAAAAAGGAAAGAAGAAAATGTAACTATCTAAAACTTAAAAATCTCAAGTCAAGCTAGTTATCACTAAGGTGATGTAGCCATATCTGTGCTTCTGAAATTAATAACCATTATTTAGATTTTCATGATATGATTTAAAAGATGTATACTTCAAATAACAGCTTTATCCCCAAACTCTGTTAGTAAATGATTTGATTTCTTTTCCTTCAGACTTGCAGTTAAGATTTACAGCATATTCCAAATATGGATATAACTGTTTTTTCAACTCCACTCTATCAATGGAAGTGCAATTCAGGTTTATCTTGTGCTCTGAAACACTCTGATCTATTAAAAAGAAACCCTTCAAACAGGTCATTAAATTCATCTTGTTCTCATCACTGCCAGTAATCACAAGGTTCATCAAGGTAACAGCTTTTTATGGAGGTAAGGTTAATTCTACAGGCAGGTTAATTCTACAGTTTTGATCAGTGATTCTCAAGGAAGTCTTGAGAGTGGCTGCTCCCATAAATACTAAAATTGCCCAGTGCTCTTTCAAACAAATTGAATTTTGTAATTCAAATTGCAAGCAATCATGTGAACCTTCACTCACCCTTAAAAGATGTGTAAGTAGTCTCCAGAGAGGCTAAAGTCCTGTCCTTAATTTATAAGGAAAAGTTAATCACAGTGTGATAAGCAAGTGAGATAATTACCTGCAGAAAACTGTCTTGGCAGCAAAGAAATTCATTCTTCTTCATGATGCACTCAGATGTTAACACCAATTCATTTTTGCTAAGGGCTGGTTCACTTCGGCACGGATAGACAGCCTTAACAGGAAAAAACATGACTTCTTCACAGCACATACACAAAAACTCCATTGCAAAGACACAGAACACAGATATGTAGAACTGATTAACAGCATTCTCTAGTTTCGGTTGTGTCTTTTTATAGTTTGTTTAATGGGGTTTTTTGTTTGGTTGATTTTCGTTTAGTATACTATATCAGACTACTGTGAAAAGAAGGGCCACATCCACTTCTACTTATTTCTGCAAGTCTGAAGGTTTACACCCAGACATTTCTAGTTCTAGTTTATTACAGTCATATTGCAGAAAGCTGAATACTTATTTCAGCAAAAGGCTTTTGTCTGGGGGAAGGGGGTCATGACACACCAACCAACCACAAAACCAAAACTAAACAATACAGGTCTTCAAACATCACAGTATTATTGAACAACCATCAGCCAGTTCAACTCAAAAGACAGTCCATGTCTTGATCTAATAGAGAATTATTTTGTGCAGCGTACCAAAATAGTACCCAAATAAGCCAGCAGTAATTTATCTAGTGAGTTGGATATTAGGCCTTAAAACTATGTTCAAACACAGAAAGAAATTTTACTTTTCACAGCTTATACACAGTCTGGTCTCTGTACACAAATTGCTCTGTTCCACTGTAAAAAATAACTATTACTCTTAGAATACACATGCTGAAAGACTGACCAGGACCATTCAAAAAAGACAGTTTGAAAAGAAATACTTCAAGTGAAACAATTTTCCCCATCATTTACTACTTTCTCCTCCATGCTTAATAGTATTTTCACACTTCCAAAAAGGATTTCAGCAATCCTTACCCTGATATTGTCTAGAACTCGCTTGAATTCCAGTGGTTCATCCTTCCCTTCCATAGCTGCAGGATCCAAGCCATCTCCTCCATAAATAAACTGTATAATGTCACCTGTAGAACTTCTGACTGTTAAATCATACTGTGAGCAAAGATCTTCAAGGGATTTTACCAGACGTCTCTGAAGGGAAAAAACCAAAAGTACAAGGAAAGTAAACTGGATCTTTTTAAAAATAGCTGTTGATTTGCATTACAAAAAGTACAGAAACTGAACTCAGGAAATAAATCTGACACAGTGATGAGCAGGCATGAAAACCTATTTACAATCATACATTACCCTAAGGCTTTACTGTACATTTCACAACACATAAAGGTCAACAAAATTTCAAGCAACAACACAATACTCCACATTTAGAATTCCATTGTAGAGGAAACCTAATGATCTAATGCTAAGCTGCAAGAACCTATTGCAGTTTGAGGGAATTATTTGGGCTTTTTTGGACACAATACTCATATTCTTCCAAGCAGGTTTATTTCTCGAGGGATACAACACTTTTTGTGTATGGAAGCAGAACCACTCAACGATTGTTTTCACTGACAAAAACCAAAAAGATCATCTGCCAAAGCCATTTTTCTGTCTGGGTTATCTGCTTTTCTTACATTAACTCCTTACATTAGGAAATCCCTTAACTACCTACCTTCCTTTGCATCCCAAAAAGAAAGCATTCTATGAAACATTTTAGGTTAAAAACATTTTCACTTGAAAGATGGATTTCATTGTTCCACGAAAGCAAATTAGATCACCTAAACTAGACTATAAATTGGTATTTTTTTCTCACTGACAAGAAAAAAGGTAAGATAAAAAAAATGTTAAGATTTTTTTTTTAAATTCCAAAGTCCAAGCGCTACATTTCATTCATCTAGGAAGAAAGTTGAAGATGAAAAGTATTTTGCAGCTTGCTTGTTATATTTATATGTATTTGTAAATACTTGCATACATGTCAAGATTATTCCGTCAGTTTTGGAGACAAGTGGTCTAATTAGTCACCCACCCCAAAAGGTGGGTTTTTTCTGTCTTTCTACAGTTACTTGTGTATCTTGGAATGTGTTCCCAGCCTCAAATTATCTTGGCTTTTCTACTGCCTGTTACACTGGGAAGAAGGCTATACTTTAAACACTACTTAAATGTTGGAACAGAAGTCGTAAGACTGCACATAATACCAAGAAGCTTTGTTAAAGGGACATTCATTTGCACAGGAGGTACAGCCAAAGCCACTAAAATCTTACAGAACCAGTCTAAGTCTATATGGCCAAGGTGCCTCTCACCTAGAGAGAACAGACACTGAAAGGGAGCTTTAGCTGCGTTTCTGGCATCACTCACATCAGTTTTAGGAACACACTACACAGAAAGTAGTCCTCAACAACTGCACAGAAGAAGGATTTTACAACCCATATTCGAGAGGAAACAGCTTAATACAAGCATGTTACTGTACCATTGGCTGAGGTCTCATTTACAGACTCCACACCTCCTGGAGAACAGACCAACCCATGTATTTCACAGTATAAATTACTGTTACATTGAAAACACACACACAGTGTTTGCACTTCCCTCTGAGTTGTCACCTCAACATGCACGTGAGAAATATCCACATTTTTCAAGAGTGATAAAACCCTCACTCTGCTGATAGTTACCTGCATATATCCAGTTTCAGCTGTTTTTACAGCTGTATCAACCAGACCTTCCCGACCAGCCATTGTATGGAAAAAAAATTCAGTGGGAGTCAATCCAGAGTAGAAGCTATTAGCAACAAAGCCTTTTGCTGCAGGGAGCTGCAGGGAAGAGCAGGAAAAACACACTTAGAATGCAATGTACGTTCTGAATGCTACAGAAAAGCATGGTGCATGTCATCTAAATTCTTTCTGAAAATTAGCCAATACCCCCACCAACACAAGACAATGATCTCAGCTCTGCTTAGCTCTCAAGTTCCATGTTTGTATTTTAGATCTGAATAAAGGTTTCAGAAACCCTTGCCTAGTTCTTCCAAACTAATTTAGCAGTCTTTCTCCTTCCTCCTACAAACCTTGTCACACTTCAAGCTACTCCTTTCAAACACTACACCAACATTTCAGACTCCTTTAAACTTGCAAAAATTGAAAAGGCAATTAAGAATGTTCATTTTGCTATAGTAGTGCAAAGGTATTTGCTGAAGACTAAGGAATCCAGAAAAAATATGACTGGAGATATGTATAAAATTAATTTTTGGAATGATGTGCCCTCACCCCTGAGGAAAGTTCTTGCCAATGAACTTTACACAGGCATTCTGACTTCCTTCAAGTCAAAAATCACATTTTGTTGTTATTTAACAGGTAATGCTTTCTAAATTAGAAAAAAAAGCTAGAGCTAAATTTCATCTTCTCATCTAAACCATGAAGTATTGTCTCTTTTTCTATTTATTCAGTATGTTACAGAACTCAGCAGTTGAAATTTGGAATTTAGTGACAAACACAAGTGTCATAGCTAACATCTGAGACTTGGCTAACACACTGATTAGACTGTGGGCTTATACTTAGAACCTTCTTTATTGGTCCTTAAGATTTCACATAGCACTTAAAAAAAAATTAATCTCACTGAATTATATGAACAAATGCATGAGACCCATTACTGCTTCATGTAGGACAGAACTGAAACATGAAACACTGAGAGTAACCCATGATACCTATCCTGGTGGCAAAGGAGGAAAATCAGACTCCAGAATGGTTTATCTGGCATGTCTCATCTGTTTAAAAATACCAACACACATTCAGCAGTTTTCCTGGAAAGTATTAGTGCAGTCAAACATAACACCAGAGAGAAACTTTGACAAATTACTTTTAGGACTCTCAAGAGAACCAAAAAGGTATCATCACCTCACTTTAATTTTACTAAATTAGAAAGGTTAAAGCAAGCCTTCGCTGTAAATAGTCAAGCTAACTAGACAGCCTATGGAAATTCAGAACACTTTTGTAAACTCCCAAATCACACAAAACATTTTACATTGACTATATCTGATCCTTTTCCTTCAGCATATCACGGCAACAGATTTTATCATGCATCCTTGTCAAAATGCCTCAAGGAAACTTGTTTCACTTTCCTTCACAGTGGGTTGTAAATGTACAGAATTACCTTAGAATGCTTCTCAAAGTGAGGCAAGGACCTGTTCTCAAAGCCGTCCGGAACGCGGGAGCCGCTGATGGCCTGCTGACCTACACAAGCAATCATCTGGGATATGTTAATGAAGGAGCCTGAAAAGACAGAAAGGAAAAAAAAAGCCCCTCACTCACAAATGAGGAATACACTGCTTCCCTGATGAGCCATCTTCACTTCCACGAAGATCTACTATTTAGCCTCATAATTGCTCAACAAAACAGAACTGTAAAACTTAGAGAAGCTTTTCTGTAACTCGGCCTGTTCATTTCAGCATTTGTGCAAAGGCCAACAATTAAGTCTAGGATACAGCCAACTTGTCTTTTTTTTTTCCCCGTGTCATAGACATTCATGCCACCATTATTTGATTCCAATCCTTATATTATCCTGGTTTGTATCATGGATTGTGTTTTACACAGCCCATGATCCTAACCCACATATTTTACTTCACAATTTTTTCAATAAAAATATTTTAACAATATTTTTCATAAAGGGTTCAGTATCTACCAGGACTCCTAGAAAAAATTAAGTCCTTGAGAATTAAGTCACTAACTCAGAAGTTTTATTTGCTGAATATGTTTGCAAACTATGCCTCTCCATCACCCCCACAAAAATGACACACTTAATATATTACTCTTCTTAGATTTTAGAATTTCTTTAGAACACAACATGTCACTATGAGGCTTTCCAATTATTAGACAATTTATTAGACAGCTAAAAAAGGCAATAGGTTAAGTGATTCCTTCAAATTCTTACAGGAAACAAATGAAAGCTCAGACAAGAATCTGAGAGGCCTTATAGCATCTTCCAGTACCTAAAGAGGGGCTACAAGAAAGACAGAGGGGGACTTTACACAAGGGCATGTAGTGCAGAAAGGGGGAATTACTTTAAAATGACAGAGGGCAGGTTTAGATTAGACATCAGGAAGAAACTCTTTATTATGAGGATGGTGAGGCACTGGAACAGGTTGCTCAGAGAAGCTGTGGATGCCCCATCCTGGTCTGGTGGAAGGTGTCCCAACCCACAGCAGTGGGGCTGGAGCTAGATGATCTTTAAGGTCCCTTCCAAATAATTCCACAATTCTAGGAAGTGCTAGTTCTAATTCTGAATGTATCATTTACAGTTGATTTTTCTGTATGATATAAATACTTCAAGTAGAAACGCAACTGAAAACTTTTTACTGATTAATTAGTTCAAGTCCTAAGAACATCTTAAGTTCCACCAAGATTTTTTCAAACTTGCACTAAAATTTAAGACACAAAAATACCAGAACATCAACTTGATTTTAACTAACTATACCCAACCTGTACTTACTGAGCCACTCAAAACAGCTGTGACATGAACTTGCACAACTGACAGTATAAAACAAGCTACAAAGATGGAACAAGTAATTTTCACAAAAGTGATGGAGTGAGCAACCTACATGCCAAGTCCAGCTGTCCCTACCTTTAGAACCACAGAGAGCCATGATCAGGGGACTGTTGCTCTTGTCCAGTTCTCTGAGACAGGCACTGCCAGCGTGATCTCTGATAACAGACAGTTCTTTAAGGATTAAGGCCTGAAATACAGTATTTCAGAGGTTCAGAATGTGCTAAAAAACACTTAAACAGATCTCTATCACTCCCAGCAACACCTTCAGTAGTCAAAGGGAATGCAAAATACAGTAAAGACCAAGAAACCCAGTCACTGCTTCAGGTAGAACAGTTTTAAATTTTAGCTTGCCTAACTTCCATTTTGCTGCAGAAAATGTCTTTGCTGGGATAAGACAGGGGTATCCAGGAACATGACAATCTCTTAGCAGCAGCAAAAACTTCAGCCAAATTGAGCATTGCACTAAGCTCCAAGTCGCACTGTGCTACATGAAAGAGAACCACAAAAATCTTGATCAATGTAATCAACTCCATTCCAATTACCTGCATAATTCTATTGTATCACCCCAACACCCTGGAGGATTTCAGCTGTTATGTGTTTAGCTAACATTTTTAGATGCACACAAACATCTTAAAGTCTATGTAGACTCAGCTCAAGTTGCATGCCTAGGGACTATATTTGCTTGTATTTTTAGGTTTCAGGAGACAACTTCAGACATCACAATGTACTTGAATATATTTGTGAGGTCTCTACTCAAAATGGATAGTGATCTAAATAAAAAAGTTTACCTCTAGTGTCTCTTCTGCAGTACAACCAGGCTGCTGCTGTAGTTTGCCAGTGTTCAGAGCTTCAATATACTCATCACATTTCTTATAGCCAGCATTCAGGAGCTCATACTTAGCTTTTAGCAGGCCCTGCCCAGGGGTTACATCACCAATTCCAATTGAAAAGCCACGATTAGCTATTATTAAAAAGAAAATAAATTATTTTGATAGCTCAATCTCATATAGCGAAAACAAACCCAGGAACTATTACTGGGAACTTGCAATTTCACCTCCCATCATGTGACCATCACAAGCACTTCATAAACAGTAAGTTGTTTCATTGTCTGCCAGCTTCAAAACCAGCTTATTTTTTTTAAAGCGCAACATGTCATCTTTAAAGCAAAAATCTTGCTTGCTCTCTCTATTTGTGCATTAAAGTACTATTTTCCAAGGAAATGTACTTACAAAGATAGACTGGAGCAAGCCTGGCCAGACGTGACATGGCATCTGCAGCTTCCACCTGGCCCCAGTCTCTCAGCAAGATGTAGAAGATGTTGTTCTTCGATCCTGACCCCAGTGTTCCTTTGTCCATACTGCCACTCATTAACTCACTGTTTTGAATTGTGACATCTAGAAATGAAAAGGCAAAAAGAATTCAGCAGTTTTCTAAAACATTCACTAACCACTGGTAATCCCTTATGGAGAGAATTTTTAAATAAAAGCTCTGTCCATGCTCAGTATTTTCAATGTGAATTTAGGTATCATCTTCTTGAAGCACAAGTAACTGCTCTATCACTTATTGTATCAAATCAAAACATGATACCAGGTTTTCTTGAGACTTTTGAGAATTTGCAGAGAGATCTCTGAAGAGAATTACTACACCATCAGAAAAGAATTTTTTTTCAGAGAACTGAACACAGCCAACAATGAAATCTAAAAGTTTTCCACATCACATGCTCCTGTCAAACGCAGAAAGGTGAAATTCGTCCCATATTTTCTAAAATGAATAGACTATGAAATAAAGATGTCTTATGTTCACAGGAGTGTGAGCAGGATTGCTTTGTGGCCTTTTGTCCTACAATAGTTAGAGGCTGAAAAAAATTGTTCCACCATGTTTACAACCAACTTCATAGCACAGACTGGTCCTTTCATCTACAGAAATCACTCAGTCTGCTGTAGAGGGGACTTGAGTGCTAACTGGGAAATTCTTTCTTGAGGCAACACTGCATGACAGAATTAATATAAATCAATCGTTCCTCAACTTACACTTCTGAGCAGCAAGGAACCAGCCTAACTGTGCCTGCTCAAGTTCCTGTCCAGTCACCACATAAATGTTAAATTAACTATAAGCAAAGTCTTGCTCATCTCCTACAGCCTTTTCAACCATGGTGCTTTGCACTCCATCTGCCACTGACTTCCCTAACTGGAAGGACATGGATGGCTCGATATCCTAGGGATTTCTATCTTCCCTGCATATTCTAACTCTTTCCAGTGTTTGACTTCTAATCCCTACATTACTACCCCCACTTAAGAGACTAAATTTTTCCATATGACCTCTGTACAACCACTCCCTAAGCTTTGCTTTCCTCTCTCTCACCTTCAAACACGAAGTTAGCATCATGACAAGCTGAGCATTGCACAAAAGACATTTTAGTTCAAGAGAAAATCCAAATCTTTTCTTTGGTGTTCAGCATGACTTCAATGCTGGAGAAAAACTGCAAGATTTTATTTTTCATTTCCAGAACATTTATATAAAGTACTGCTTCAACTCCTACAGTAAGCTCAACAATTTCTATGATTTCTTTGAAGGAAAAACACAGCTTTAGGAGCGTCACTCACAAGAATCATTGTAACACAGGTCCTCCCCTTTGCCACAATACTGTTTGCCCTTTGTTCGTAGGTTGGCTTTTACAGGACAATCATCACTGGGTTTGAGAATGAGGCTGAAAACCTGTTTTCCTGTCCAGAGTGTTACAGGCTGAGAGAAACAGAAGGAGAAGAATTAAGATTACAATTTCATGCTACAACTACAGTACAAGAGCAAGCAAGAATTTAATTGTAAAATTGTTTTATATACAGAGCCTGTCTACAGAGAACTGCACTTGTAGAAGTGCATAGCAGCATTCCTTTGAAAAATATTAAGCACTTTCATAGATTTAAACCCCCTGAGTGCTGAATGATTATCCACCAGGGTATGTGCATGCACTCAAAGAAACATGCTCTATTGCACCCTCTTACTGTCATGTTCCCCTTTCTGATTAGAAAAGGGAAAAAACCCAAAGATGCTGCTGCTGTCATTTCATTTCTCAAAGACATTGCAACATTTATAATTACTTCTTTATAAAGTACCTTTGGTTTAAAATTTTAGGAGTTTTAAGAGTCATATAACATCACCATGGGTCAAGAACACACAACAAAGAAAGTCTTAGTAACACGAAAAAAATAGTTTGTCATACCTTCAGAATTGCTGGGGGTGGAAGACGAACTTTGATCTTTTCATCCTTGCCAACCAGGATAGAAGCAATAATTTGACAGGCTTTGGCTCGATCAAAAAAGGTATCTTTTAATGTAAGAAGATAGGCACCTGGGATGAAAAAAGTGTTATAACAGACTAAATTTAGATTCAATTTAAAAGCTATTGCATATTCAATGTCAATTATTTCATTCTAATACTAGTCAGGTACTTACTATGCTAAATGACAATAGCTTAGACAGCTTCAGTTGTAAATCCCTTCCAGAATTTTTTTTAATTGCTCCACACTAAACACCTAAAAATTAGAAACAGTGTATTTCTATAACCTACTCTCTCACTCTCAGACTCTATTCCACCAGTGAAATAAAGCCTTGGCATTTATTTTTGTATACTTTCTTCCTTACGTTCACTGAACATTTCCTAAAAAATTAAGGACATTGAAGGTACATACTGTAGGTTAAAACTAATTTTTATTGAGTGAAATCAACTCTTCTACCATAATCATAAGCAGTTTACATTGTCTACCTAATGCAAAGATCCCAAATATTCATTTGCAGAAAAGCACAGCATAATACACTCAAAGCTAGTAATAATTGCAGCTACAAAGGTAGACAGCATCAGAAATTACCCTGAGGACATAATGATATTTCAGGTAAACAACAGCCTTATTTCATAATGTCACTTTGGCATGTGAAAGGAGAAAGCTTTTAATTAATATAGAAAAATCCCAAAAAACCTAAGTGATTCTGAAAGAACAACTGTGAGATCATACAGCTCTGAAGTATGCTCATACACACCTGTGAGGAAATCTTGAATAGCAGCAATAAGAGGTTCTCCGTTTCTTGGTGTTACCAAGTTTGCTTTAGTCTGCATGACACAAAAAAAATGTTATGCATTTGAAGACACTGATATTCCATTTGCTATTCGAAATGGAACTTAGCATTTAAGACATTTATTTTATGGTGAAATGATCAAAGCTTATTCTAAATCAAACTACAGATTTCTTCAAAAAGATGGAAAAAATAAACCAGAAGTTTCAGTTCACTTCAGTCCATGCACACCTATTGACAGTTAAGGAATACTCTGAGGAAAGTTACTGGAAATTACATGTTCTGTTTCCAAAGCAGAAATGGCAAACAACTTGATGTGTTTTGGTAGGGACAGGGAAGGAGACAAGCTAGCTTTGAGAACAGGGGAAGGGACAAGAGAAGTTACATTCACTACAGGGATCTTCTGGAATATTCCAAGTTGTGTGGTCCCTTCTGATGGGTAACAATCAAGCCACCTCTAGCAACCTGTTCTTATGTTTTACTCAAACTACTGCTCCAGTTAATCACCCCCCCCCGTGGAGCAGTTGAACACATGCCCACAGAGACCTGTATCACACACTGGAGGCGTTTTTTTAAGCTCACAAATCAGTTCAGTGAGCCCCTACAGGCTGCAGCCAACAATTGTATGGGTACATCTGAAGTAGAGGTGGCATTCAGTAACCCTAAAGGAGCAATGGATTGGTAAACCCTCAGCCTGGTGCTACTGACTCTCACACCACAGATCAAAGATTGCAACCATCAGATCCCTATTTATCTACCCTCCCTTCTCCCGTTTTGACCCTGCCCTATGAGCCTACTGTCTCCTGCCTTCCCTGGGAAGCTGCCTTCTCCAGCACAAGCCCAGTATCGCCACCTCATTTCCAGCTGGTCTGTCTGCAATTCCCAGGCTGTCAGACCAGAAGCAAATGATTTATCTGCTGATAACAGAGCCACCCTAGCCTAGTAGCAATCTCTAAGGACAGTCAGGCAGAAACATAACAATGACGTCTTAAAACCACTGGCTTTTCCACAGATGTTAAATCTAAGGCTATTAGACTATCAGTGTATAATAGTCTTAATTCTGAAGTCCCTCTTGCAGAATTTTCAGGCAGTTCCAAAGTTGTCAATTATCCCCACCCAGTAATCTAGATAGTATTTCAGATTTCACATGCAAGTTGAGAACTAAAGGTCTCAGCCCATCTGTCACCAGCAAAATCCCAACATGAGCATTTTATCTACCTACCCCCATTAAAACAAGTGCTTCTGCTTTTGCTTCTTCTGTCTGAGGAAGGTGAAGGTTCATCTCATCTCCATCGAAGTCTGCATTGTATGGTGTACAGACACATTCGTTGAACCTGAATGTCCTATGAGGTTTTACTCTAGCGATGAAAAGGAAAAAAAAAAAAAAAAAAGAAAGATGCACACACAGTTGAGCGTGGCTAAAGAAAAGTCAGTGCTTCCTTGCAGACATTATGTTACAGAATGAGTCAAAACTCCTGATTATAGGATTTAACGCAACCAGGAACTGACAGAAATTGTACTCACATTATATTATAGAAATGTAGCTAATAATTTACATTATGAAGAATTCATAAAAAGCACAGAAGACAACGTGCTTTGTGGAGATCACATCAACTCCACAAAAATGAAATGCTCACACAAGAAGTATAGATAACTAGGTCAATTATGGCTCTTGGCACAAGTGTGCACACAGCATCCTGCCCAGGTACACATGAATTCCCATGCACAGGCACAAGTGCACTGCATTCCTCCTTGCTCCATAAACTGTTTCAGTAGGAGCTGTTTACTTTTACTTGTGTATGACAGAAGCACCATAAAGGTCAAGTCCCAAATACTCCGGGCTGCACTGTCTCTGTGCTAGCCTGTGTGCACTCACAATGTGAGCCATGATGCTCAGCTTGTGCAGAGAGGGCTGCCGGTTGAACAGGACGATGTCACCATCTATAAGATGTCGCTCCACAATATCACCAAACTTCAGCTCCTGGGCCATCTTCTCTCGGTTCCCATATTTCAAAAATCTTCATAGGAAGATATAATAATGCAGTCAGAAGATACACAGACAGTAGATAGAAAGACAACTGAAAATTAATTCCATGCTTATAATGCCAACTTTTCCATTAAATGCTGGAGTATTTGTATTACAATAACTAGAAGACAAAACTGGCATGGATTGAACATCAGTCGCTGGTATTTTAAGCAATAAATGTATTTTGACATTAGTCAACAAAGCTACAGTGATTAGAACAGTAAGTAAGAAAAAAGTCCACTTGTAAAACCACAGAATTTGTTTCAATTGTATAAGAAAGTACAGGAAGTTCCATTCATATACTATCCCTTCTTGCTACTCGTGCACTGACTGCAGATTAGCTCTCACATGAGAACAGCCAGTACAACTTGCCCAAAACCACCTGTTTTCACTTATGTCTGTACTACACCCTCTATTTCAACTAAGATAGACTCAGTCATAAAAAATATAAATCAAATTGCAGTTCAACATCATTAGCATGTGCACTTCAGTTTACATGCAAGAGAGTATTTAAAAAGAAAATTGTACACTAAACCCGAGAACATAAAGACAATTCTTTTTCTACTGCCCTTTATGAAAGATTCTAAAAACAGATTTTAATCCCTGCAGATAAAAATGCCTTCACACAGCAACAAAAACAAGTTGATGGGGACAAATAAAAAGTGAATCATTACAGATAAGCATGATACCTTTTCATCTGGGTGTGCCTTTGCTGTATGAAGTTTGCTCCAGGATGAACATCAGGACCGTTACAGACAAGTTTCCTCATAAAATTAATGTTTGCTTTGTTCACCTGTTGCATAAAGACTTCAATCAGAAACAAACAAAACATGTTTCAGGATCTTGTTTTTACTGGTGGCTTTTGCGTTCTCAAATTTTAGGCTCAACTGACAATCCCCCTACACAGCCTCCAGCTGCTGAGGGGAACTTTCAGGACGGTATAGAGGAAGAAAACATCAGCCAGTCTTTGAGGAGAATATCACAGTGAAATTAAATTAAAAATCTAGGAGGTAAACCTAGAAATAAAAATACCCAACCACTCCTTCATATGAATCTATGAATGAGTTGAAAAAATATGAAGCAAAACCCTTCCTTCTAGAGATGGCACTCCTTACACCACATCTTGTCAGCACTTGCCTATATCCAATACTACAAATCTTTATTTGACAGCAGCAACAGAACTGGCAAAACACCACTGAATGGCATTTCAAACACAATGCAACACATTCACTCCCTTTTAGAGTGAGTAAAGAAACAACACTGAGGTCTGGCTTGGGAAAAAAAAAAAGGAATAGGAAGAGTTTTTGAATCCTACACTACTTACTTTTTCAGGAAAGGTCAGTATTTTAGCAACATGAATAGGCACAGCTACTTCATCTATTCTTAAATTAGGATCAGGTGAAATGACTGTTCTGCCAGAAAAATCCACTCTCTTTCCAGACAGATTGCCTCTAAACCGACCTAACAAAAGAAACCAGTTAAAACTCTTTAAATAAAAATAGTTTTCAAAACGTTATCTGTTAAGACAGCACATTAGAACATCTTTAAAGGTACAGCACTGAAATGCAATACAACAATAACAGAGACATTTGGCAATAGCAAAGATTTGTGGTTCAATTATAAAAAATAATTAAAAACAACTTTTTAGACAAACCTTGCTTTCCCTTAAGTCTCTGAACAAAACCTCTGGTCCATTTTTTAGGTGCCATGTTGAGGGGTATTCCAGAGAGCTCGCTATTAATGTACAGGGCACACTGCAGCTGAAGAAAATCCCAGTCTTCCATAATCATCTGTGTTTTGGCTCCTGATATCCTATGCTAAATAAAACAGTCACCCAATTGAGAAAATAAATATAACAAGACATATTAAACTAGTCAAGAATCTCTCTGTTATGAATACAACTCTTCCTTTGCAAATAATATCATGAAACTTCCATTGATTGGAAAGAAGAAAGGAAAATAACTTTACAACAGGATGTATACTGCTATAACATATGGACAGCCACACGACAACCCAGTGAAAAATTTCTTTTGACTAATATGGGTTTTGAACAAATGCTCACAAAATTAGGTATCTGTTTAAATTATAATCTTCCTAATCCACTTAAATTAAGCTAATACAACTTAACAGACAGGAAAATAATTAGTTAATAATTTTTCAAATCATGGAAGAGTTAGCACTAAATTCATTTTCTTTGCCTGAAAAAAGATCAGTTTTCAAAAATGTGAAACCTATTAGTCTGGTAGAAGTGCTCTTCTAAACAAATGATAAATTGTCAAACTTTCTTTTGGTCTCAATTTGATGACTATGCTAAATGAAACCTGATTTCTCAAGGACAGATGGTGGAATAAAGAAAGGACAAAGTATAAAAGAAGAGGAAGATCTACAAGAAAAAAAAAAGCCAACACAAATTAATAAGTGTAATATTTTCATTTTAAGTGATCACTCAAAAAGTGTGATAGTCATGGGAGAGGGAAAAAAAAAGAAGAAAAAATAAGAAAGAGAGTTAACAGACCAGAGCTGAAATGAAAAAACATTTCCCATAAGAATTCCAGCAGATCTTCAGCAGCTCCTACACTGCAAGCAGCCAGTCAGCCAGCTCCATGTGAAGTGAGCTTCTCCTATTCTTTTAATAAAATGCCCAACAACATACAGTCCCAGACTGTAAGCAGTAAACCACTTACTATATTCAATTCTAAACAAATCTTTTTGAAGGCAACAGTATCAGAGCGTGGAGGCTGACTCACCTTTTTTATTACATCATTGAGGAAAATGATTTCTGTCAGTTTCATTGTCAAATCGTCTTCATTGGTGCCAGACTTCAGGTCGCTCACGACAGAGGGTCTGATACACAGCGGAGGCACCAGGAGCCGTGTGAGGATCAAATCTGAAGGTTTACCTGCTTGTGGGTTCATTAGAAGTAGAGGGATGTCTTCTGCTGGGATTCTTTTAAAGAGGTTCAATACTACCAAGGGATTCAAGTTTTCCTACAAAATCCATTGGGAAAATGAGGAGAAGAAGCCATCACACGAAGTTGCAATGCTTCCCTCCTCCCATTATTTTACTGAGGTCAGAAATAGTCTTCTTCAAAGGCAAAGAGAGAACTATTCATGCAAACAAAACTATGTTTTGGTTTATTTACTCTGAACCAATGCTTTTAGCATCTCAGATATTGACTTGCTATATTCTTTCCTTCCATTTTTCCCTATATATGAGTGTTTACTTCTTGTCTCAAGAGTTAACGGAAAGTATTTCATAGTTAATAGACAAAACAACTCAATTAACATCCTACAACAAACTTAAAGTACATTGTATTCATTTTATTAGTAAATCACATGATTACAGTACTTTCTAGGTATTTTTCAGAACTTAATTTCTCTTAGTACAGCTACAGCTGTATTCACTACTTTTTCCATCCAAGTATGTACCTGGAGATCTTTCCATCTTGCAAAAAGAAGGAAACAAAACTGCATATAATGAAAAGCTAAATGAAACAAAAAGTTACTAAATTAAGCCTCCTCTCTCCTTCTCAACATTAAGGACTTCTGAAGGAAAAAAAAAGTGTCTATTGGAGTAATATTGGAGTTACAGTGAACCTATATATACATGCAAACTTTATAGGGACCTGCGTTTCTTCTTGTCTAGTTTATAGAAGCATAACACATAAAAATATCCCTTTCTTTACAGGCAGGTAAGGGTGTATCAGAACATGCTAATATACTAAATTTCTCTTTTTAGCAAAATTAACATTATTGTACTGGGTACAAACATTCTTCATGTGCCTTTTGATATACAAAATTCTTGGATCATCACAAGACTTTAGTTGATACATTGCAAACCTTTGAGGGGTTTTATTTCATGCACAAAAACTAGCAAAAAATGTAGGTTATAATAAAATTCACCTGAGCTCTTCCCAGTAAGGGTTCTACTTCTTTGTTATATTCAATGGCAGTTTCAAAGGACTGGAGAAAAGTAGATACTATTGGATCTACAATTTTCTTATTTGTCTTGTACTTTTCATGTATTATTTTCAACAAACCACACTTCTTGACAGTTCCTGCAAGGCATTAAATATGGATTATCTCGGGATTTTATTTCAAAATAACAAAAACACCAAACAAAACAAAACACCACCAAAACTTAACTAAGTTACAGTTCCAAAACAAGCTAAACCTTCAGTAAACACAAGAATAAAATAAAACTTTATCAGCTTGATTAACCAGTTTCCTAAACTCACAGAACAACAAAAGGACAAGCAAGTCATACCTTCTTACATGGATGGCTTGGTGTATCTACATCATGATGCAGCCTCTGAAGCTGAAAGTAAGTGGTTTAGCCCACACTTTTAATTCAGCTTCACCTCATCACAGCAGATATTTCTAAAGTAGAAGTTCCCACACTAAAACCAGGACTAAGAAGTGCCATTCATGTATCATACCACTATCTTCTAAGTAATTTTGGAAGTGAATTATCAGAAAAATCTGGTATTTTCATGCCATGCAGGTAACATTATTCATGAAACTTCCACAGACTAGTCCAAATGCTCAATTTTTTTACTGAATTATTCTGACCCATCATGTAACTTTACCAAATACCTACTGTTTATGCCCCCTGTATGTATACAGGGCACTTGCGGTGAAGCAGCTCCCCTTTTATTGAGGTTGTTGAACATTACAACAAACAACCCACAATTTTTATGAGTTAGAAGTTTTAAGTTATGGGTTAAGCATCTACTATGAATCTGTAATACTCCAGATCAGTGTAGATAAAAAAACACCGTATTTTGAAAACCAGGTATGAACTCTTAGAAAAACACTCTGCCCTGAAGGAGAAATAATCTTAAGATAGATAATTTAATACAATGATGAAAAATGATGCTCACTCAAAATTACAAGGGCTACCAATGCTTTTATGTGAACATATCGATCACTGCCAATAGCTCCCAATATTTTTGGAAACATGTTAAAAGGGATTTTTTTTGCCATTATTCAAGTATCAAATATTGCTTATTGCCATGAAACATGAAATAACATAAGCAACTAGGAAAACGTCTATATCAACACAAATGAGATGTGAACAAGCATGTGCCTGGCCCTAAAAATGCAATTACCTTTTTCTTAACGAAGGCCAGAGAGAATACCCATTAGCTGTGCAATGAACAAGCACATTCAAGATTTGGATCCTATCACAGACATCAAAGTAAAAACCATCAGAGCAGACAACAACACAAACTGCTAATGTCAACACTCACCATTAAAGGCCCCACAGTAAGGACAAGTGTTTTTCTTTCGGCACTTCTCAGACACTTTCTTTTTTAGCCCTCTCTTCTGAAGATATGTGAGGCCAGGTCGTTTAAGGTAATCCAAAAATTGTTTTTTTTCTTCCACCGACAGCATGATACGGCAACAGGTTTTGCAGATCATCTTAAATGTAAACACATACAAAGACAGTTGTTTGAGAGACACATTCAGAGATGTAACCTCTTGAACTATAGCTTAAGTTCTTCAAGGCAGTGCATTTCTTTGAGTGAGATACTACTGTCTTGATTGAAAGACCAAATCACATATTGGAATACACATTAAAAAGCACACAAGAAAAGGAAAAATACAGTCAAGGAGGCAAATCCTTAGCTAAGCTCTGCAGGGCCTTAAAAATCCCTATAAAGCAAACAGAGCTTTGGTTTACTGGGATGTTCTAAAAGGCAAATCATCCTGCATATATTTAATACAAACTGCAGAAAAATAATGGATTAGATTTATCAGTCTGAGATAGAACATGAGATGACACAGAACATCACTTCATGCCATGATGATTTTTTGCCTTTTTATATACCCCTTTTTATAGCCTTTTATATATATCTTTAGTGCTTTTAACCCACATACTTGTAATTCCTTAAGTCTGATACTCCATGTTCCATTAAGCCAGGAGACCAAACACCCTGGAAGCCTCGCTTCTGAGGGTCAGAAAGCCCCACACACCAAGACCCTCTCTAGAACACATCCTGTAAACTAAGATAGGCCCATCCGGGGAGGAGATTCCTCAGAATGGGGGGATTCATTCAAGTGTCTCATTGGGGAATCTCTGATAGATATGCTAATTTGCAAGGCCTGTAAGTTGTATACGGGATTTATCTTGTGTGTGCATTCCAGTGTGCATTCCAGTGTGCATTTCAGCGCACTCCACCTGGACAATGTGGTGCACCAAGGATCCCAAATAATTAGAGAAGTAAAAACCCCTTTCCCTTTAACTGTGTCTGGCTTTTAATTTTAAGCCTAGGAAAAGGCAACAACTAACACTGGTCTTTAAATATATGTATTTTACAAAAGAAAATGTACATAAAGATAAATTAATAATGCAACCTTATTTTGGCCTTATAGATTACTTTCAAACATCATCGTTCCTGAAAATTTCCTTTTTTCTAGACTAAAAACTGATAACAAATCATAATCGTGTTTACCTGTAAGATGCCTATCACAGCCTTGAAGTAACCAACGTGAAAACATGGTAGCTCTAAGTCAATGTACCCATAATGCCCTAAACAATCAGCCAGACTTTTTCCACAGGTTTCACAGGGACGGTCTTTTTCACTGGTTCCCTTTGGGAGAAAGTGAACACACACGTAGAGAAAAAAGTTAGCTGTAATTGATGGAATAGATACAAAATACAACAATTTATAAGCTAGTCAGGAATCCTAATAGCAGAGCCACTCCTTTTCCCCAGCATCAGAAGCACATCAGTAGTATTACAGTCACTCTGACCCTTAAGAAAAATGGTTTTTACACACAACCCCCACTGACACCAATGACCCAGACTCACACAGCTCTTGCAACTGATCTACAGCCCATTAATCTAAATTGTGGCATTTTGGTAACACATGTTTCTGGGTGTCCCAGCAGTTTGGCAGAAAGTAACTTACTGCCTGCCTCAAAAGAATGCATTCCTGCCCTCCAAAAGCATGAAGAAAGTAGCTGGCAGTGCAGCTAACAGGCTATGAAATTCAAGTAAAGACCCATATGAACTTATTTTGGACAAGCAGTACATTTCAGTGACCCCAACTTTTTTTTTAACCACTTCAGCAAGTCCCCAGAAAGAGTCTGGAAAACAAAAAAAAAAAAAAAAAAAGGTTCTCACCATGCGATGGTCCAGCACTCCATACTGCAGCGGAGAGTGATGGTTGTCCTGACTATACAAATTTTTGCTGACCACTTGAATGTGAGCTTGCTGACGCATCTCTTCTGGAGATTTCATGCCAAAACAGATGTGGCTTCTAGGACAGGAAATTTCAGGGCACATATATACGTACACATATGTATATAGGCAAAAACATTTATAACAACAAGCATACATACATGTAAATATTACAGGACCACAGAACCACTTAGGCTGAAAAAGACCTCAGAGATCACTGAACCCAACCTATGGCCAAACATCACCTTGTCAATTAGACCATGGCACTGAGTGCCACATCCAGCCTTTCCTTAAACACCTCCAGGGACGGTGACCCCACCACCTCTCTGGGCAGCCCGTTTCAATGTCTAATCACCCTTTCTGTGAAGAAATTCTTCCTGATGTCCGACCTAAACCTTCCCTAGCACAACTTAAGGCTGTGTCCTCTCGTCCTGTCACTGGCTGCCTGGGAGAAGAGACCAATTCCCAGCTGACTATACCCTCCTTTCAGGTGGTTTTAGAGAGCGATGAGGTCTCCCCTGAGCCTCCTTTTCTCCAGGCTAAACAACCTCAGCTCCCTCAGCTGCTCCCCATAGGGCTTGTGTTCTAGACCCCTCCCCAGCTCCGCTGCCCTTCTCTGGACCCCAAAGTACTCGAAAGCAATGCAAAGGTGGCTAAGTCGATTCATAACACTGCTGAAACAGGTTCTTTACAAATAACTACAAAAAATAAAGCTACTTTACGGTGAATTAGTGGTTTATACCTGAGGGATTTATCGACCTTTCTGGGCATCCCAACAGCTGGACACAGGCACAGCCCCCCGTGCGGGGGAACCCAGCCTGTGCCAGCGCTCCTAGAAGCGGAGCAGCCGTACNTTCAGGTGGAACTTCCTGAGCATCGCCTGCCCACCGCCTCTTGGCCTATTACCCGGCACCACGGAGCAGAGCTCGGCTCCGCTCCCTAACACCCCTCCCTATCTATGCACATAAATGAGGTCCCCTCTCAGTCGTCTCTTCTCTAGGCTGAAGAGGCCCAGCTCCCCGAGCCTTAAACAACTCCTCAGCCAGGGCTGCGCCGCCACGTTCAGCCCGTGGCTCTGCGTGTCCCCACAGCAGCCCTGGGCCTGGCCCCGGTCACCAGCGGCGGGACTCCCGGAGCACAAGGCGGAGCCGACCCCGCGGCAGCGCCAGTACACGGGCGGCTGAGCTCGGCTCTGCTAAACCGAGCTCGGCGCACGGCGCGCGCGGAGCTGAACCTTGCCTCGGTGGAACACGGAGCTCCCTCCGCCCCGGCTCCCATCCGGCGCACAGAAACCACCCGCGCAGCTATTTCCTGCCAGCTCCAGCTCTCAAATAGACAGCCCTACGCGCGACCCCACCCCCACAGGAAGAGCCCCGGCGCCGCCTTATGATTGGCCGCGGAGTGGCACCGGCCCTTTTCCTGTCGGGTCGGAGGAGCTGT
>VWZW01004624.1:694148-809564 GCA_013397115.1 Edolisoma coerulescens | reverse complement strand
CGCCCGTGAGCTCGGCTGCGCCGTGTCCGTGCTCGGTCAGAGCAGTCCTGGGCTCGGAGAGTGCGGTACCAGTGTGCCGCTGCTCTGGGGGTGTTGGAGGGCTGCCGTGGGTCACACCTGCGTTTATCACGGCTGCTCCTGTCCGAAAGTCTTACAGAAATAATGTCATGCAGGGTTTTCAAAGAAACTTCCACGTTGCGTTAGAAAGAGCATGGCCAGCAGGTCGAGGGAGCTGATCTGCCCTTTTTCTCAGCCCTGGTGAGATTGTACCGGGAGTGCCGTGTCCAGTTCTGGGCTCCTCAGAACAAGACAGACATGGAGCTCCTGGAGTGGCTCCAGTGGAGGGCAGGGAGGATGACTGGGGGACTCTGGAGCATTTCTCTTAGGAGGAAAGGCTGAGAGAGCTGAACGAGTTCAGCTCGAGAAGAGATGACAGAAAGGGGGCTTTACCAGTGTCTACCAGTATTTGAAGGGAGGTGTCAGAGAATGGAGCCAGGCTCTGCTTAGTGATGCTAGGCATTAGTACCCCCAGCAAGGGCAGGAACCGATGCACAGGAAGTTCCACCTGAGCATCAGGAACAACTTTACTGTTCCAGTGTGTGGTCACTCACTCTTTTCTGTTCCCTCACTTCCTTTTCACCCTGCCCTTTACCCCCAGCCTACTGCCGTGTCCTTACCCGGAGATCAGGTACTAACATGCCCAGTACTATGCCAAGTGTGTAATTTACTGAAAAAAAAAGGGTAAGCTTCTGTGGACCCACTGACGTGTTTTTCCTTTCAACCAGGAGCATCCAGGAATCTTGGGTGCTCCCTTGTCTTTAGGGGTGGGAAGCCATAGAGGAGTTAAGATTTGGGCTTAGAAGGAAACTTCTGTTGTATTGTTATAGTACTTGGGATTGAGATCCATGTCTATTACTAAAAGCTGCTTCAGCTTTTCCTGGTAGTGAAGGTGTGTATGTTGCTCTGGTGTTTGGAAAATGGGGATGAGTTTGTCAGTTTTTTGCTGTACTGCCTACAGGTGTTTTCTGTAGCCCAGGACCAGTCCACTTAGGTTATGGGCTCACTGTCAGTGTCTGAGGCTCCCGGCTGTTGTGGTGCCGTGCAGTATTTATGCATGTATGAAGTTTCTGTTGCATTTGTAGCTATTGATTTGGTTTATTTAATGATTTCTCTTGCAGAATGACACAGTGACCATCAGAACCAGGAAGTTCATGACTAACAGACTTCTGCAGCGCAAGCAGATGGTAAAAGACTGCAGAAAATTGCCTCTATTTGTTGTGGGCTGGAAGAAGGTTTAGCCACTCTTAAGTATGGAGCCCTTAAAATCTCCAGGGTTCTTAACTTAAGAATTGTGAGAGCTTACGGGTTTATATGTGTTAATGTATGCTTAAAGTAAATCTTGATGGTGGAGTTGTACCAGGGGAGCTGGGGATTGCATCTTGGGGAAGATTTCTGCACCAAAAGGGTTATTAAACATTGGCATAGGCTGCCCTGGGAAGTGTTTAAGTCATCATCCCTGGAGATATTGAAAAGACATGGAGGTATAGCACTTGAGGACGTGGCTTAGTGCCAGTGAGAGACTTGACAGGATTGGATTTACTTTTGGATTCAATGATTTTAAAGGTATTTTTTGGTCTAAATGACTCTGTGAAGCAAGAAGCTTTAGAATGCTTTTGTATCAAATGAGTAATAGTTTTTGCTGCTAAAGTGGGTTAGTTTAAATGTTAAGCTTATGGTGGGACTGTAGCACCTGGGTGTTGTACTGGACATTGACCTTTTACCAACTTGTAAAAATTCTTTCTTAGGTGATCGATGTTCTTCATCCTGGGAAGGCCACAGTCCCCAAAACAGAAATCAGGGAAAAGCTGGCAAAAATGTACAAGACAACCCCTGATGTAATTTTCGTCTTTGGCTTCAGAACTCACTTTGGTGGTGGCAAGACAACCGGTTTTGGCATGATCTATGATTCCCTGGACTATGCAAAGAAAAACGAACCAAAGCACAGGCTTGCCAGGGTATGTTGTCCTCTGGTGTCTTGAAAGCAGTTAGCATAGGTTGGAAGTGTTTAGTTACCCATGATTTGCATGTGTAAAAGCTCAGGTATTGTGAAAGTACAGTTGTATGAGAGTTCTTGAAATAGCACAGGTTAACTTCTGCTTTTGCAAAATAGGCTCAGTATATTTTTGTGCTATATTGCAAGGGAATTGAGAAAGCAAAACTGATGTTACCAGAGGTGTTTTGCAGTAATTTTTAACAAAACTAATAAAGGTCTGGAAGAAGCATAAGAGATGGGGCTGATCCATGTCCTACTTCAGTGTTTATGTTCTGCATTGAATCATTCGTTAGTTAATGATTTTGGTATTTAGTTAATGTTTCAAATTTAAACTGTATTTGAAGATTTCAGAAATCATAGAATTTAAATTCTAGAGTTGTTAGTAGAGAAACAACGTTAAATGCAACTTTTAACTGTTTTTAATAGCACGGCTTGTATGAAAAGAAAAAGACTTCCAGGAAGCAGCGAAAAGAGCGTAAGAACAGAATGAAGAAAGTCAGGGGCACAGCCAAGGCAAATGTTGGTGCTGGCAAGAAGGTAGGATGAGAATATCTTTTAAGCTAGAGTGAGCATATGCCTTTGAAATGTTGATTAGAAACTCTTCAACAGAATAACATTGTTTTTCTTCCATTTTTTCACCTGTTCTACTGGATAACAGAAGGTAAAAACTGTGTGTTGTATAGCTTGTCATCAGCTCAGTAGCTTAGTTTTGCTCCTCACTGCTGCAAACCTAGCTGATATGACATGAAACAATGCTTCCTAAATTACTTTTTCCTATGTGTCACTTGAACTAAAGTTAAACTTCCATAAATCTAACAGTATTGCTCTAATCACATAGCTCAGTCTCGCAATAACACACATTAGATAATCTTAACACTTGATACTCAGGCTGCCTAAACACCTAACGCTTCCTCCACCAAGTTACCGTTGGTATGGTGTTCTCTGTAGAGGTAAGTTTAAGGATGTGTGGTGTAGGCAGTGAGGACAGTGTGTGAATAGAAATAAGGTAGAAGGCCTCTGGGTTTGAGGGACTGATTTCCAAGGTAGTGGAGTCTTCCTCTGATGTGGCTGGACTGATACAGCCTTCTTGGGCTGTGACTAGGACCTGGTACAAGCAGCTTGGAGGGAGGCAGATTTCCTCTATCATGAAACAAAACCAAGGCTGAGGAATAGGTTGGGTGGGAAGCCAGTCACTTTCCTTCACAGTGTTCTGTCCTCTGATAAACTGAATAAGCTGTGCAGCTTATTTATAAGTGGGGTTTTTTTTTCAGATGTTTTAACAAGGGGAGAGAGAGTATTGGGTTTTGATGCTTAGTTCTGTAGCTGTGAAAATGCCTTGACATCTTGAACTTTAGTAATCTTCACTTTTGCTTTTTTCCTACTTTCTTGGAACTCTCCATCAGAAATGAAGTATCCACAGGTACTGGAAATGAGCATGGATGTGGTGCCTGAATTATACATCACTGAATTGTGTCCCCCCTTTTAACTGAAGCACTGTACTGCCTTGTATGCGTGTTTGATTTAAACTTAGATCTGTCCTGTGAGGGTTCAGTTAATTCCATAATGAATTTTATTTGTATGATTTGGAAGTAAAATTTGGCTAGTAGCAAACCAGATTTTTTTTTTAAACTAGTGAATCAACTTTAAAATAATTCCCAGTGAGAAGAAATCCAAGAAACTCAATGTTATTGACTTGAGGCTTTGGTTCAGACATTGCAGGATCTGATTCAAAGTAGTACAGTGCAATTGCATGTGTGACTTGACCATTGTGTGTAAGTAGTTGTGTACATGAAAGCTAAGTCGCACCACACTTGGCGCATTTGAGATGGTGCTTGGAAATGGCACAGTTTTCAGCATTAAACTATGTTTGACTATTGCCCTGCAGTATTCCAAATTAAGAAATAAATTACAGTGGAATTGGAAATCTCAGTGAAGTTAGATTTTGTAGTAGCTGGTGTGGAAGTGAAGTTCTTGTTATCCCTGGATGGAAAGGAACCAGTGTTACTGACAGTTGCTAGATCAGGGAACTACTCTATTGGAAAACATTAGGAGCCTTCTTTTCTGCTTTAATGGTGTTTTAATCATGAAGTCCTACAATTGTTTATGGCACAAAATGAGCATTTGGTATACTAGTAACACCTAACGAATGCACTTCTGTCAATGGCCGAGGAGTCACTTCGTGTTGCACCAATCCCAGTAGTATGGATGAACTTATTCCGTTAAAGACTTTTGCACCTGAAGGTAGCTGTTGTTGAGTGTTAATGAAACGTGATTAAATGACCCACTTGAATTATTAATGATGTCTAGTTCATAGAAACTCTCTTAAAGCATGTCAACACTTCAGAAATTAAAGGCCAGGATCATGCTCTGTGGTTATTACGTAGGAGATGTGACTTCTGTATCAAGTGCTTGTCAAACTAACATGCAGTCTTAGTAGTAGGTGAACTGTGTTTTTGGTTAGAGTTATTTTGATGTCTTTTAAAATGATCTTTCAGTTGATCAGTATGGATGGGTTAGATGTGATATGTTTACCGGATTTGTTAATCTTTGTGTTGTCACTTAAACTAAAGATAAATTATTTTGTGCGCTTGCTGAAAAACTTACTTGAGAAGGATTCTGTGGTGCATTACAGAAAAATGTCTGTGAAATACACTTAGGTCTTTAAGCTTTGTCTTGAAAAATGCATGTTCAGAGATCATGATGTGGCATGGTTCATCATCCTTACCACAGCTATGTGGAGGAATTTTTAATAGGAGCCCTGGAATATGTTTTTGAGTCCACCTACAGAACCTGTGAGAATTACTTAACTCAGAAATGTGTAGGTACTTGATTCTGAGAAATGTTCAGGCAAGTGTATGTTGTTCTGAAAGTTAAGTAGTAGATACAGTCATGAAAAACTCAGAATGCTGATGTCTTGCTAAGTTTTCTTCGGTGCTTCCTTTCATTTCTCGCTCCTTTAGAATTCCCATTCTGCTTTCCCTGCAGTTTCAAGAGAAGTATTTTAAAGTATTTTGTGTTATTTAGTGTATTCTGTGGCTCTAGAGTTTGCTGAGCTGGGTAAAATTTGCAACAAGTATATGTGGATGTGCCTCACCTGGTCTTTGCATTCAAAACAGTGATACTGAAATGCAAAACAACCCCCACCCTCCTTTTTAATGTCACAGCTGTAGATCTGACAGCCTTTGACAGGTGAGGCTGTCAAACAGAAGTGTGGATGAATAAGCATTTCTGAGCCATTGTAGCCTGTAGGTATAATGAACAGGCATTCTGAGTATTAGTTAAGTTTTAAATAGCTATTGTTAAGAACTATTTTGACTATTAAAGGGATTAAGTAAAATCTAAGTCTTCAGTCCCTACACTAGTCAAAACTTTGAGGGTTTCCTATCACATTTCAACGTGGTTATTGAAAAAAGCACATTGTGAGTGTCAGTAAGAACCCTCAAAGCTGAACTTTCTACAGTAGTAGAATTTAGATACAATTATTAAAATTATTATTGATTGATGCTTTCTCTTTTTCAGTAAATGAACATTCTTCGGGTGGAAAACAGATAACAGGTATGACTCCAGAATGCTTTGTAAGGGCAGACATTCAGCAGTGCAGTCAAGATAACAAATCTGAGGTTGACTAATGCAAAGACTGATACTTGTGCAGACATAGAACCCAGTGCAAGAGTTTAAGAATTTTCACAAATCACTTTTGCACTTATTACTGAGTTGGTAGCTTATGTGACTTTGACTTTCATGAAATACCTGATTAGTATAAAGACTGAAATAATACATCAGGCACTTGAGATTTACTGTTCCTAGAGCTGCTGATTGTTTAGTCTTACTGTAAACAAGGCTTATATTTTTCATTTGTAGGTATGCTAAAGACAGGATGGTAGACGTTTAGGTTTTATTGTCTTAAATAGATTATAGTATCATGATATCTATTTTTGGAACAGATGTTGTTTTCTTACAGGTACTCATTTCAAGTAAAATACTTAAAAACAAACATGATACTCTTACAGACAAGTCAGACTACGTTTTTTTTATCTTTGCTGCAGAAACATAAGTAACTGCAGTCAGTAACTGCTCCCGAAAAAACTCTGGTTTTATTACAAATGGTCCGAGTGACTCAGTTGAAAGCAACTTAAACAGTCTGTCTGGGAGCTGATACAGTATCTTAAATGCCTTAATATAAGACATTAAATAAGCTCATACAGTGTCTGTAATGTCTTTAAAAGAAAGCTGTCAAAGCAGTTGTAGCTTGTTGATCTCTTCTACAGAATTGCTATAATCTAGGCTTATTTATTGCCATGACAGTGCTGGGAAATTTTGAACCTTATGCTCTTATAAGAAGAGCAACGTGGTTCACCTGACTTGTTTGGGAAAGAGTTTTTCAGGCTTTATAGAAGTATGAATATAAAAATTGTTTTAACTGTTGTGTCAGTGATCTATTTTTTCCTTTACAGGCAGCATCATCCCATGAAGAAGTATAGAATTAATTATTCTGGAAAGCAGAAGCTGCTCATCTGACTTTAACATCAAATAAACTCTGTCAATAAAATACTGGTTTGCCCTTTAATTTGATTTGAAAGCTAACATTTTGTAAAGTTGGAGAAATTCAGTATAGGTGTACTGTTCGCACTGGATTAAAATCTTTTCATAATTAAACAAGTCTTGTTTTGAGTATCAATTTGAGGTGAACCAGAGCTTCCTGCAGGTAGTAGTAGGAGCTAATTTCAAGCAGGCACTGTCAGTTCATGGAGGTAGACATGCTTTTGTTCAAACTGTGGTTTGGAAAGTCTTTTTGTTTGGCTGCCTGTTTTATATAGACCTGTAGAACACAGCAGAAGGGAGAACAGAACATGCAGACAGAGATACTCAGAGCTGCCTACTTCCACAGTTAAGATTTTTGCTAGTGAAGGCATTAGGAATGATTTGTCTTTTGTTCCTGAGTTGTCAGGACAGGCTCTGGGGTCTGTCTCTGGCCTGCAAGCTGTGTGGTACCCCCCTAATTTTTCATCCAATAGGGTTAAAGGAGCCATTTAGGATGGAAGTGTGGGCAGTCTGGTGCAGGTGTTTTGAGGAGCAAGGAAAGCAGAAGCTCTGTACTTCAAATAGGAGTGAAACAGACTGGGCAGCTCTAGCAACTCTGCTGATAAAGTCTCTTTGATACCTAAATGCAGTATTTTTGAATTGATCTACCTTTGTACTGGGCAGCACGTTGTAAGATGAGTAAAGTGCTTTCAGTGTTTGAGGGAGAAAACCAGCAATTCCACAGCTAAGAGTTAAAGGGGTTGAAAGGGGATGTTGTACAGGATTTGCTAAGTATAAATAAGAAACTTGCTGCCTCTTGTAGTACCTTCAGCCCTAGTCTTGAACAAGTGGGGTTGCTGTTGTCTGTGTTCAGCAGCATCACACTGCTGGCTGTACAGCTCATAGCTGTGGTGTTGCAGTAAGCCCTTCCCATATATAATGCTCAGCATGAAGAGAGGAGTTATTTAGTGTAATTGAACAATCACTAGGGGGTGGTGTGAACACAGCACTACAACTACTAGGAAGACATGCAGCAATTTTTCGTAGAATAGGCTGAAAGGAGGCCAAATTGTCCCCTGCCAAAGAGGTCAATTTCTTTGAAAACATGCATTAAAAATAGTTGTGTTAAAGAGCTGAGACTTGAAGTGATATGCTTGTTTCACTCTTGGTTTGAATTCAATGGAAACCATCTGTTTCAGTGAAGACCATAGAGTTAGCGTTTTCCAAATGTTTACTGCTTGAAAGCTGTAGAGTGCTGGCACAAATTCTAGTTGCTCTTTTCAGAAACCTCCTTACCTTAGCTTTATGCAATCAAGAAAGGATCTATAAGTGCTGGCAGAAAGGTACACGCCTTGTGTAGGATTCATGTTTTGACTTTACATAGTAAACAGTACTGTTCTGGGGGGTCTGCCTCTAGAAGCAGAAATTATTTCTGGAATTGGGGTACTGAAGGTTTCCTTTTTCAGTTTTGTAATGTCTTACATTTTATTTATTACAGATATGTTATGTGGGTAGTACAGTATCTCTGCAAAGCAGATGGATTGAAAAAGTTACATCTCGGTGCCATAAATTGGTATTTGATGCCCCATTTTGATTGAAGATTGACAGCAAAAAACATGTAGTGAATCCATAGAAAAATTGACTCCTTGCAGGGTTAAGTTACAACTTCGTAAGATGTACTCTGGTCTTGCAACAGGAGGCAATAAGCACAAAAATAGGGAAGGGGTTAAAATGCTGTGGATCTAGAATTACCTGATCAAATCAGATCAGGCTGTTTGCCTTTTCCCACTATTCTGCCGCATTCTGTGTTGGCATGTCTGTCCTTTTCTCCTATCATTCTACCTGGAAAATGGCAGACAACTGAAGAGCTGTCCCTGGCATCTTTGCACTTCAGCAGTTGGGAGTTGTGTGCAGGTCTCCATGTGATGTTTGTTCTGCCGGTGTTTTGCCTCTGCACTCCAAAGCAAGGTATAGCAGGTGTTCTGTAATTCAGAGGTTTAATGCACACGTCGTGCTGTGAACACTATAGGTTAATCCCCTTTCCTGTGGGAGGTAAAACAATTAAGTGGAACAGGAATCTTCACTTTTTTCCTTACTGTGTGCTGAAGGAATCCTTTTATTTCCTGCTGAGCATGGCACATGCCATCATTTAGAGGCAGTAGTTTTGTCACTGTTGCCTGCGTGGCCTGGCCCTCGTATTTCAATATCTCAAGAGTTTTATCTGTTTAGTGATAGTCTGGAATCCAGATTAGAAGATGAAGGAATTTTGGAGAACGACTTCCAAATTAATCTGGTGGTGAGCAATCTCAAATTTATATATGTGGAAAGAATTTTTATTAATCACTGTTTACAATGGCTAGGGCTTGTTGGAGTTGCATGCACATAAAATGTTGCTCTTTTTCTGTATTCAAAGGATTCAAAATTGTATAGCAGGCCTAGTAAGAGCAGGGATGCAGAGTCTGTTGGGAGGAGCAGAGATTAGTGTCTTGGCTGCACAGAAAAAGAGGACTTTGATAAAGATGAAAGATGGTGAAATTTGGCACCACCTGGGCCCAGTGAGGTGGTTTTGTCTAGGGACCAGCTTGTAACAAGTTTGGGAACAAATATTGAGGGGAAGAAATGAAGCTGATACCAACAGTGGCTTGAAATAAATGAGGCATAATATGCTTTGAGAAGACTGCAGTACCAACAGTCAGCTGACTGGGCAATGTGGTTTCTTTCTACTGATAGAAAATGTGTCATTTAAGGACTAAAGTATGTAGGTCACTATCAAATCTGCATCATTTAGAGAAATTAACTTTTTCATATTATTCTGGTCAGTTCCTATAAAAATTGAATTTTAATAGCTTTGGGTTTCTTACACAGAGGCAATAGAATGTTGACCAGTAGCAGCTGTTGATGATACTGGATTCATACAATAAGTTTGAACTTCCCATTGCGAATGCTTCCTGCTCATGTGCTTCTATTTGAGCAAAACAGGATCTAGTGAGCCTTTTTTTGGATGGATATTTTGATACTGCTAAGAGACAAGATGAGAGTAGTTCATTATTTTTCCTATGAATGCTGGCAAAATTTCATCTGAGCAGGTGAATTTTCCAATATAGGCAACAAAAATTTCTTTTGTTCATCAGTGTCCGTAACAGAATAGCAATAAGATTAAATTATTTCTGTGGACATATTTGTTGTAACACATCTAAGATATAAAAGGGAAAGGTTTAAGTAAACTTCTACAAATCAGTGTGAGGAGCAGCCACATCTAAGTACATTCGTGTCTTTGGACACCTTCATTATAAAGGGATTAAATGGAAACTTGGGTTTGTTTCTAACATTTTTGAACTCTAGTTATGTCTTAAAAATATTCCTGGTGGAATTTCATCCACATGTCAAATTCTGTAAGTTTCCTGTTGATTTATTCCTCTCTGTAAAGGCTGTGGCTAATGAAACTGCTGCAGAAGTGGCTAAAAGACATCCTGGGTGCTAGAAGGTGTTTTCCAAGGGCTGGTCATTGGCAAACAGTACTTCTGACAAAGCTCCATCCTCTTTCTGTGGCTGCTGTTCATGGACAGAGATCTTAAGATAAGGTCAAGTAGTGTGCTGGGGCAGAGGATTCAGAGCACCTATGCCTTCTCTTAACATGGTAGATGTTGCACAACCAGCAAAAATGATGAGTGCAATGCTTCACTGGGGTGGATGATAACAGTTTGTACTTGGGTTCGCTGGGTTAAAATACAGCTGTTATTTAATGAAGCTGGCCGGGCTGCACACTGACCCCCATTAGGAGAAACATGCTTCGCTGCCTTTCATGATGATCTGATTTGATTGTACTGGAGCTGCTACCCTGCTATCATTTTCTGTCAATTTTTGCTAGCCTGTTTGTTAAGCCAGGCATCATTTGTGTTGATTTGATAACAGGTTTCAATCACTGATAATAAAACTTTTCTGTGACAGATGACCTCAGATCCATATCTCCTGCACAGTGTTGGCAGTAAGTAGAAAATTGGGACTGACACTTTGCTTTTCCAATGCTTTCTGTCTGGTTTGACAGCTAATGTAAAAATAACACTGAAAAAGCTTAATACTTTTAAATTAAAAGAGTGGAAAAAGTTGAATTCTAAAATGTTGGTCAATAGTTCCTGCATAGTTTGTTTCCCTGTTCTCTTTATAGCGGGATGGGTCCTGCCACAGACAAGAGGTCAAATTAAGCTCCCTTTTTTCTTTTTTTTTTCTTTTTTTTTAAGGCAAGTAGAAGGGTATTAGAAAACATAAGAACTGAGAGATTTTATGTTTTAAGTATTTATTTTCATTGATCAATTCTGGTTATTGTAGAGAGGTTGATTCAGGCCCTACTTCAGGGCTTTACAAAAGGAAAGAAAAATGTAAGCACCTAGGACTGCGAGAAACTGCTTCCTATTCACACACTAATATTAAACTTGTATGGTTTTTGAGGAGTTAATTAAAATGAGAATATATTGTTCCTAGCATTGAACTGCATAGTGCTTGTAAAAACAGGCACTGAAGGATAGTACTCATGCATAAACCACAGGAAACAGGGTGAAATTGAATTATCCAGAGTCAAAGAAATGCTGAAAAGTAAACATCTGTCACTAAATCCTAAGTGTAATATGCATAATTTTCTTTTTTCATTTTTATTAAACATGAAAATCTTCACGTTTGTTAATGTCTGTTAGTTGCGTTTTGTGACTTCGACTTGTGCTTTTGAAAAAAATAGATCTCCTCTCAGCATGGTAAATGATTGGTTTAAAATACTTTATTTTGGTTCAACAGTGTTTTGGCTCCTGGCAATACTTTGTTGGTATGAAGTGTCTGATGACCTGGGTGAAAGCCTCAGTGTAGGACAAAAAAATACTTTTACAGAAGCTTTAACGTGGTATGCTGCACAGACAGACCTTGGGGAGCCTCCTCAGAAAAACCTGTGTCGCTGAAGACAAGTGAGGCACTCCTGTGGTCCTGGCAGGATGTCATCAGACAGCCTTACAATTCCCTGGACAATGCCCTTAACACCTGCTTTAACTTGGTCAGCCCTGACTTGGATCATTGGACAAGATGATAATTGTAATTCCCTTCCACCTGAAATAGTCTATTCTATGTATTTGTACAGAAGTATATTTGTACTTACGCCTTTAAAACAGTGAGGTACTTAAAAAAATACCCTCATACATTATTCTTCTGTGCATTGTGTGTGAAGTGGGGTCACTGGAACATTCCAGACTTACTGTGTGGTGATTAACTTTTGTCAGTGATGCTAGATCAACATAATTTTGTACCCTTTTAGTCTCACAACTCAGCTGTTCCCATAACTGGCTGCCTAACTAGGGGCATTCTTCTCTGAGGTTTATAACTTGTGTCCCTGTGTTCATTAGCAAAGTTCATTGGCCCATAACATAAACATCTTGTCCTTTAAAGTAAATACTTCGTGTGATCACTACTGATTTTAGTATTTTAGCAGTGGGGGAAGGTAGGTAATTCTTCATTGCTGACCCCTTAAAGACTCCTGAGGTTTCTTTAACCCACAAGCCTGCTTAGCCAAGAGAATATCTTGTCTTTGTTCAAGCTGCCTGTTGAATATGGACCATGCTTCTTTCTGAACCCTGTGTCAGTCCTTTCCACTCATTTTGGGAAATGCTCTCTGTGTATGGCTGTTGTACTGATGCATGTCTCAAGGCATGTATCCTAAGTGATGTATCTCCCTACATTTTGTGTTTCTACTTTGCATCCTCCCCCTTTTCATCCCAATGGCTTTTTGTTTCTTTTATTTGTTCTTCTTGCAGATGGTTTTTCTATCTTTACGTTCCCATAGACCGTGTAAGAAGGATAACAATCACAAAGCTCATATAAAGCAATTTATTTATCAGTCTCTTTCCTAGTGGTTCATCAGTGCTCCCCTGGAACCTTTGTGGGTACAAGCACCAAAAAACCTGGCAGAAGCCTGAGGTTGCTGTCTGCAGGGTCGAGGGAAGTTTGTAAAGCATTTTGTATTGCTGTTATGTGGATGAAAGCAGATAGACTTCCCAGGTGTATCAAGATACTATGCTTCTTCAGTCTTACATTAACTATTATTTAGCAAATATACGAAATAATTTCTCATGTAGTGAAGCTTCTCTTGCTTAGTTCAGCTTAGTTCTCCCAGACTTTTTTTTCTTTTCCTTTTTTTCAGTTGTTTTACCACTTAAATAGCTATCTTGGGATATGAAGTGCAGGAGCATGTGTAAAGTTTTTTTCATGGGGCTTGCTGAATAATCAAAATGGTTTTACCTAGCCATTTTTAATCTACACAAACTTCAAGAGCAAATAGCTTGCTTTTCAGTAAAAGTACATACAAGAAAACATCTTAGATTCTGTAAGAGGTGGTGCAAAGTAATCCTTCAGCCAGCAGAGGACTGTAGAACCACATATCGCACAGTTATGCAAAAATGTTCCATCACAAAGAGTAGGGGAAAAAGCCATGTACCAAACTATGTAGTCGAGACAGTCTCTTAAATATGGTAAAATACTGAAAAGGGAGGGTTCTTTTCATTGTTTCTTTCTCATTAAGGAATTTAATTTGCCTCAGGTTCCCCTTGTCGATGAAAATCTATGGGAATTTTGTTTACATTTTGAAGCACATTGCCAAGAATAGTACTTCATATGGTAAGTATACTGAACCTTTTGGGGGAATGACAACACTGCAGAAATGGTGGTGCATTCCCTAAAGGAAAACATACTTCATTTGTAATGAACATTATGTCTGCAGAAACTAATGGCACAACCTCCTATTCAGCTTATGTAAAATGAAACAGGCCCATATGTTGCTGCTTTTAGGGTTTGGGTGTTTAAATTAAATGTTGTTTAATGAATATTCAAGTCCATTTGCTCAGAAGTTGTGCTCAGTGTAGCATCTTTTTCCTCTGTCTTTGGTCTTACCTAGAGTATTAAGCCATTACGAGAGGGTGCTAAAGCTGAGGCATCTGTTTCTAACTAAAACTTGGATATTAAAAACACCAGAGCAGATGAGAGGGTAAAGAAAGACATACAGTAAGAGGATGATATTATTTTTTGTTTTGTAATTAAGACTGGGAAAGGTTTGATATGCATGGCCCGCTCTAAGAAACGGGAACGTTCACTGTGCTGTTACAGCAGCTGCAGTTTGGGTGTGTTATAGTCACATATTCACTCTGCTCCCATTTCCTACAGGAGTTCATTCAGCTTTTCCTGTGTGTGTGGGCAGATGCCTGAGCTGTGCTGGGATGCCTCAGCAAACTGCTTTCCAGGGACATTTGTGTCTGTGTGGGGCTTTAGGGCTCTGCATCTCTGCACCTGGGGTGGCCAGATTGACTAGAGGTACTCCATAAAAGCTGGAGTTCCCATACTGGCAGTAACAAGGTCTTGCCTTTTATCATCTGTCCCCTGCTCAAAGTCAAGCAGAAATATTAGTAGTCTGGAAGAATTCCTCTGGAAGAAAGATCTGCCCTTTTGACTGCCCTGAAATACGTCGGGCATTCATCATCAAAGGTGAGCAGTTACTTTGTGTTGGGAAGGAACAATGGCTACAAATGGGTGGTTGAATTCACTCTCATTGTGAATTTACTTGCTTCTATTTAATCACATTTTTAAGTCATGAAGGCACTCCTGCATATGTTTAAATTCATGTCTTTTCAGGAAAATCTCTCGATAAGACAAAACCTGAAATAGATACTTAAATGTTTTCATGAACTTTATCTCTGAGTCCAGAAATTGACAGCACTATCCTCTTTTTTTTAATGGCATGGAAAAAATCTCATTAGAAGACAGCTGGAATGTAAACACAAATCACAATAATTGGCTTTTATGTATTTTCATGAGGGTTCTTCAGATGCTTGTTTTTACTGCACAAGTGCAATATTGTAGATATACAGTGAAGCCCTCTTCAGAGAATAATTGATACATGGATAAAATACTTAAAAACATTCCCTAATGCTGTAAATCTAAATGAAGGCTGACACTCCTACATGAGAAAAACAAATAGACAAACTCAAATTCTTTCAAATTCTGTTATTTGCTACAGCTTCCTCAGCCTAAGGAATTCCAAGGTCTCTTCTGAGCAGGGTTGTTAAGCATCCATTAGTGCAAAACAGAACAAGAAATTGCGTGCCCAAGGAGGTGTCACCTGAAGATAGTTGGCCTGTTCTGGGCATATCTGTACACAAAAATTCACCACTTGCCTATCTCTTTTAGAGTATTTCTTAGGGATCTCCAATTAGAAAAATAAATCTCTGCATAGATTAAAAAAAAAATGGAGTTAACAATACCGTCACTTGTCTGAAGTGTGAATTTCTGAGATGAACCATACTTTAATTTCTATTTAATTTCTAATTTCAACAGGAAATTACTCTGTTCTGGCTACCGTGCAATAAGCAGTGAGACACAGTTCTACCTTGAAGTACTGATTTTATTTTGCATCTCAGTTCTGATCTCCTAAAGCTTGAAATACATAGGAAAATATCTTTTCCTTTTAATAACTTGATATGGTAGGGAAAGACTTAGTAGGATATGTACTTATTTTTAAAATGTATCCTTCTGTTAAATTTATTTCTAATAGTCTTCCATGTCTATTCAGTGAGTTTTTCCAGTCACTATAGTGAAACAGTTCTTTTTGATTTTAGCAGTCGTTATGTCTTCGGAGCCAACCCAGGACCACAAAGGGAAATGAACTGTCCCAAGTTTGTCATCAGTGGGACTGTTCAGTGGTTCCCATCAGCTACTACTTTCTAAACCCTCCATGTGCACAGGGATAACCAAAAAATCCCCAAAATGTGGGGATATTTTTTTGAGTCAAACTGCGCTGCAGGTGAGTATATGTCTGTGTGCTGAAATTTCAGATAATCTGCTCCTTTTAGCTGTAGGATAAATACAGTTTGGGCCATTTTATATTATATTGATAGGATCATGAAGTACACATGGCCTGAAATCACTAGCAAATGGCTTTCCAAGTTGCCAGTGCCTGTTTGACTTCAAATCTCTAGACCCCTCTATCCTACAGCATGCTGGTGAGTTCAGATTCAGAATTTAACTGACAATTCCCTTTTTTTTTTCCTATGTTCCTTCTTTTGAAGGACTCCCGCCCTTCACCAGTTACCATCTGTTTAAATTGCAGAGCAAAATATTCTCCAAACACCAGGAAAATATGAAAGACTTGCCTTTTTTCTTTTTTCTTCTCCTATCATGCTTTAAAACACACTAGCTCTTTCTTCCTCACCTTTCTTCTTGTCAGCTACAGCAAACACAAACTGTCCCTAAGGAGAAAACAAACACTTGCTGTGGTATGCAAACACTCCATGACTTTATGACATCAGTGCTAACATGGCTTGTTTCAGCACCAATTTAAAACTCATTCTCCTGCACCTTATGTCATCTCTTCCTGGCTATCTATCCAGCTTCTTCCAGGTTTGTCACATTAATCTGGCACCCACCCTTTTGAATGCTAAAATGCCTTATCCCCCCTTTCTACAGGAGTCTGCATGTTAAAACATTGAAATATTTCTGCATCCTCCTTTGCGCTCCATAGGAAAGATGAAACGGGCTGTGGAGAACAATTGCACATCGTGGATCTAGCCCTCAGGATAGGAATGATACTGATGACAACCTGTCAAAATGCTGAACTTGTGTTGTTGTTTGGATGAAAGAGAGAATGCAAATGAGGGATAAGGAGAAAATAAAAGCTTCGGGATAGGCAAGGGGGATTTTCCAGCAACAGAATAGCAAACACTGTCAGAGCACTTGTGATTACAAGTCATATAGCCCTCCACTGTTGGGAGTCAGAAATGACTCCTCCCCATTCACACTCATTCCCAAAGACTTTATAATGCCTGAAAGAAAACAAATCTAGACAGATTCCACAAGCTACAGAAGGAAGATTTGCTTTTAAAACTTTTAGAAAATACTCTTGGACCCTGCTGTGTGCTACCTGCCAGGAACTGTCTGATGTAGACTATGAAAGTTTACAAATTTCCAAGACATTTTGTGTTTGTATATATGGCAAATTCACATAATCACAAAAATTAATAAATTGGTAGAGAGGTGTAACACCTTCATGTAGTTGCTCTCACTTGCTTTCAGTTAAACTTCTAACAACTTCTCTTAGCTAGATTAGACGGTTAAATCAACATTGTTTTCTGTAATAACTGTGACCTTTAGGACTATGACTGACGTTAGTAGTAAGGCTGCAGTTGACTGCTTTGGGGGACTAAAAGATGTAAGAATGCCTAAATTTGTTACATGTATTTCCATGCTTTACTGTAGACAAGAACAAATATGCTGTAGAACCTATACCATTTTCTGAAATACTGTCACTAATTATGCTATGTATGAAGAAACCCCTTTCCTCAGATCCCATGGGTGTTTTTAGTGAGGGAAGAATTCTGTTTCCCACACACCTTTCAGGCATCACAGTGCAAATACAATCAAAAAAGGGTAAGCAGCACTAGGTAGAATCACTACAAAAAGAAAAGCTGATTCTCTCCAGTCCTATCTTTTGCTGTGCTATTTCTCCCCATTGCCTTGCAGGTAGGACATTAAAGCAGCTGTATACAAGGAACTGAGAATAATCAGAGCACAGCATTCTTTCTTGATTTATTACTTCATTCATTAATCCACATATAAAAAGCAATCTAGGACAAGGTTCAGAAATCCTCACTCCTGACAGGTTCTCACATATTTGATAAATGGTTTTTCTGTAAGAGACTTGAAGGGCATCTGCAGTAAGTTCTGCGGAGATCTATTTCTCAAAACATTTTTACAGTTTCATATCAAATTAGAGAGTTCCTCATAAATGGGTGATTGAATTTCTATCACTTGGATACAGGTGGAGGAGTACAAACAACCAGCACCATAAGAAACCCTCAGCTTCAGCACAGTCCATTTGAAAATGATCCTTGGAATAGTTTCTTGTTTCCTTTCAGCCCAAAGCAGTTATTGCCATTGAGGAGTTTGAAGGCATTGATATAAATATTGTTTTCTCTAACTGTCCAAAGGAAGAAGCACTGTGATGTATGGATTCCATTTGAGTTATTCCAGGCGGAACGTGGATTCTTAATATTAATTTGAGAGAGCTGAACCAAATTTTTATGTGGCAGTCACATGATCTCACTGGAACAAGTTGCTTAGAGAAGCTGTGCATGCCCCATCACTGGAAGTGTTCAAGGGCAGGTTGGGTGGGGGTTTAAGCAACCTGGTCTAGTGGAGGGTGTCTGTCCCTGCCCATGTTGGAAAGAGATGATGTTTAAGGTTCCTTCCAACCCAAAATATTCTATGATGATTCTAAAATCTGAACTTTAAAAAGAAGTGTTACATTCATCTTCTAAGTATATGAGACCTAGAAGCTGAATTTTCTCTCATTTCTTTTGATTGTTTTGATGAGGCAGTAACAGTTAAATTAGACAATTGCAATGACTGCTTCTTTCTCTTATTCTTGCCAGCCCTTTAGTTCAAACATCCTTTGTCTATTTCCTCAACAAATTTAGTATAAAATGTCTTCCTGAAGATGAGATGTAAATTCAGGGATGCTGGTTTCTAATATGAGCTTAGCTGCAACATTACCTCTACCTCTGCAGTGAGCATAGTGTGCTGTAGATCTCAATCAAGTGTTTAAATTCTCTCTGGGTATACAGATTATTGCTGCTGTGCAAAGGAAATCTTTTTACTGCCCTTGAGTAATATCCTCCAGCCTTATGCAGCCAGGCAGTATTTATCAGAAAGTCATTATAGCTGTTTTGTTTGCATATAGCTTTCATTCCTCATATTTTAATGTCTGGACAGTATTAGCTCAATTAGTCTAATGAACGAGTAGGTCTTTTAATATTTACTATCTAATTAGTTTATTGGCCTAGATGTAACATGCTAGGTCTCTCTGTGCAATGTGTCTAGCCAAGTCTCTTCTGATGAACTTTTCTATTTTGGCTCAGCACTTTTTGGAAAATAAAGAATGGGCTACATTCTCTATGTTTTCCTAAAGGTTGTCCAAGCAATAAATTCCCCTAGAAAAGATGATACTCTTACCCTTCTAAACTCCCAACCAAACAACTCTGAATCCCTTCTATGTGGAATCTGCATGTTTGCAGACATAATAATCTCAGGGTAACACCTGAGAGAGAAACTAAAATCAAGAGCAATCTCTTAACTTCCAGCTGATATATAGCATGCAACACCAGAAATGGAGGACACCATAGAACATATACCAAGGATCATAAAATGCTTTACTATATGCTCTTTCCAAGTAGAATAAAAGAATAAATGCTTAACAGATGTTGCTTGTATTACTTATTAATCTACTTGAAAGTGCTGAGATCTTACCAAGAGGAGCTCATATCAAGACACATGTACTGTGTATGGAAACAATTAGAAAAAGTGTGGTATGAAACTCAGGACCTCATACTGTTTCTTAGCAAGTAGAACAACAAATTCAATCACACCCTCTTTTTTTTCCTCCCTATTTGTTCAATAAATAAAAAGATGAGTATTTTATCAAAAGCCTGCTCCTCCCAGCAGGCTGAAGAGCCTCCCAGGTTGGCCTGCATTAGCCCTAACGAGAAGGGTGTAACTCTATGCAGCTGCAGGTGCTGATTCTGTGCCAGGCCCAGCTGATGCCCATTCCCTGTGCTCCAGGGTCAGCAGGGCAGTGATGCAGCTCAGCTGCTTTTCATCAGAGCCAGGTGAGGCAGGGAGCTTTTCTTGCTGCCAGCTGGGGGTCTGACCTTCCTACCCCGATGGCTGCTCAGACCTTGCAAGCCCAGAGAAAGGAGGAGCAGGAGTGGGTGGCTGAACATTCACCGGCTCACTTCTGGATAAGAAGGTGGAAGAGTGACTGCTTAACTAAGATGTTTCTGAATGCTCTACAGATCATTCACTTATCCTGAAATTTGAGGAGAGCAGCCCTAAGAAGTCCTGAGTGCAGATAAAGGTAGGAAAACTCTGGGATTTCTGTTTAAGACTGCGGGAACTTCATTGCTTTTATTCAGAAGTTGGAAATCTTTAAAAGAAGGAGCAAAAAGTTAAATGTGTGAATGCAATAGTGTCTGTCTTTCTAAGTTAAAAAAGGCAGTTTGCCTTGCCTCTAAACTTAAAGCTGTCCCTTACAATGTCAAAAGCAAGCAAAAGGGAAGGTAGTAAAGTAAAAAGGGCATGATGTTCAATGGCTGAAGTAAACATATAAGAAAGAAATATTTATAAGTAAGGTTGCTTTTTGTAACTATTTTCAGTTATTCACCCCTTAGTTTTTGACCCAAAAGATGGCATTATAGAGAGGTGTTCTCTGGTTCAATCAGTATTGAAAACTAAAATTAAGGCTAGAAAAATATCTTTAGTAAGTTTTTATTTATTCAGTAGAGCTTATCTCACAATCTGGAGGCTGTGTAGCTTTGCTTCTTTCAGGTTGTTTTACTTGGTGATGCCCTGCACAGCTGTAGGGTGTAAACTGAAGGCATGTAACAATTGATAGTTTAGAGCATACCTGACTGTAAAATTACTGATTACTTCCCATTTTTTCTCCCTCTATGTTAAAGGAGTGTTGTGCATTCCAAGGAAATCTCAGGGTTTACTATAAGGTATCAGTGTTTATGATTTAAGGAGTTTGCCTTGAAGAAAACTTTGGTTGCCTTCTTGTCCCAGTTTACTCAAACAATAAAAGATGTCAAGGCTTCTGAAGATAGATGTTGTATATTCTTGCTAGTGAGATATTGTGGTCATAGGGGCCAAAGCTATGGTTAGGCCCTATAATAAGTACAAGAATCTGTTCACAGAGCTTGACAGTGTGGTCTGAAAGATCCTCTGAGCAAGGGATGCACTGCATGTTTTCCTATTGAAATACGTGCCGGAGCAATTCAGCGTTCCACCCATAGGAGGAAATTGGCACAGTGGGTTATTTTAGCCTTGGGGCCCTTTTCTTTTCTACAGCAGCATTGCTGCTGCTGAATGGGCCATCCCAAATAACTAGCTACTGGCAGCTAAAGCAGTTTGTGAAGCTTCTCAGAAATGTTTGTGGAAACTGTGGGTAGATGTGGAAATAAATATGAGAAAAGAGGCAACCTCTTACTGTTTCGTATATTATTTACATTAATAGTATATAAAATTGATTAGTGTGGTGTCATAATTACTTGTTTGTGCAACATTCATTAAATGAAAAAATGCATAACTGAAATGGAAAGATGGGAGATAGTCCTTGAGTAACAATTTTGCTTCCTGGCTTTTGGGAAGCTTCATATTTGGGCAGGGGACCGCAGATAGACCTGGCCTTACATATTACTAAGTCTGAGAAGTCTTGATATGAATTACAAGACAGCTCTCTGATTCTCTAACTTGTGAACTGCTGTTGTATTTCACAAAAATGGATGATATGTGATGAACGCCTTTGTTGTTATGGGTAGTAGTATGATATTGCTACTGGTGTTCAAATAATAATTGCTTTTTCAGGATTAACACATCATAGTAAGTGATTAAAAAAACTTCCAGCTTTTCTTATAGTGTTTTAGAGAACTAATTCTATCATGATTCACAGGTAGAAAGTTCAACCAGTGAGCTGAATCTTTGTAAACAAATAGATAGGATGGAAAGTTTTATCCTGATGATAAAAGTTTGTGAAGTTGTATGATGTCCTACAGAGGACAGCCTATATTGGTAGGCACTTCTGATGTACTTGAAAATCTGGCGCTGTGTTTCATTCCTGTAGAACTATTTGTTTGTGTGGTGTACCAGGATGTCAATGTGTTGGAAAGCTGTTCTGATTGTTGTACTGGTAGTATTGACTGACTGGGATCAATAATGATACAATCCAATGCAGTACAAGCACTGCTTACCCTTCAGCTTTGCATCTGACTTCGGCAAAATGGGAGCATTTCCTTTTATGAAGTTTTCACTCTTACTGCTATTCATTCTCAGCTAATGCTGCTTCTGCTTTCCTCCAGCAGTTCTATGAGAGCTATGATGACACACCTCTAAACCAAGTTTGAATCCTGCTTTGTAAACATTTATGGATGTTTATAAATTGGCCCCAACATTTCCTGTTGTCTCTGTGTGTTAATAGAGTAATTTCTGATCCCTTCTGCTTCATCAATATACACTCACATAAATTCATGTGGCAGTTTAGAACCAATTAAAATTTATAAGCCACAAGTAGTGAGTGAAATTCTAAGGATTGATTTACTCACTGAAGTATTAATCTGTGTAATGTAGTAGGTTATCCTTCAGTAAACCTGGTTATATGGAGATAGGGAGATAGATTTCCTTCCATGTTTTACTGTAAATGCAGTAATTGGTCCCACTGGGCTGTTGAGCTTGAATGGTTACAGCCAGCAGTACCACTGCAGCCTTGGTATGAACCCTGGGAACGAGAACCAAGTTGTGTTTATCTTCTTGCTTTTCATTCCCTGCTCAGACTTGGAGATGAGGAAAGAAAAGAAATCAAATGAATAAAATTAATTAAACTTGAAAACAAAGAAAATCTTTGATGTGAATATCAGGAAGTATAACCTATTCTCTTTACCTGGCCCAAATATCTGCTTTTAAAGAAGCGATGGAGAAGGGATTGGGAAAGGGCAGCAGTGATCAGAAATTGCATAATACATTTGGCAGAAGCTGCTTCCTCCATAAGGCTTGTGACTTAGGATCCTTTTACACTTGGAAAACCTAATTGATCAAGCCTAGAAAATCTGACTTTTGTTAATGGGTTTTTAACTATCATTTATTCAGCTAATGATCTTGCTGATAGGGAGCAGGGACAGAAAGGGATTTGGCTTATGAAGGCCCACAGGAAAAGCTAGTGCCTGATCCAGTGTTTTAATTTAGATCCTGTCCTTTCTGCTTCAAGATGTGCTTCTTTTCATCAACCTCTGACTTCTTCCTGAGTTATTAACTGTGAGCTTGCAATGGTAAACCCACTGGAACTCATGTGTGTTTAAAAAAAAATATAAGCAGGGAAAAAAATTGTGACAAGGGAGTCTGGAAAGATAATTTTTTTTTCTTCTGGAAAGACCCAGTTAGGGAAAGCAAATGAATAAATAAATACGCTGTAGGAACTCATATCTTGGGAGCACTGAGGTTTCAGGATTGTGTTGTAGTAAAAACTCCCCTTTTAAAAGAGGATAAGCCTGGTGTTCAGCCCTGTCTTCATTGCTGTTTCTGGCTGTGATTTGGAAAGCCAGCACCCCTCTTGTCTCATTTTATTGGGTTTTTCTGCCATATTCCTTATGATAGGAATGATGCTGAAAGACCAAAACCTGCTGAATTGCCTTTATCTTGATGACATGTGAATTGTCCCTGTCCAGTCTCATAGTTCTAATGCTTGTGTATGTCAGTACATGTGGAGCAGAAATACAGGTGTAAAAAGAGGTAAAATGGCTTTCTGCAGGTAACTCCATGTCAGCTGGGAGCAGATCACACGTTCTTGGTGAGCCCTGCCCTGTTTCTGAAGCTGTGCCTCCTTCCAAACCTCCTTCCCAGCCCCCAAATATCAGATCCTTGGGGAGCTCTGTCCCTTCAACAATTTGAATCTCAAAGGAGGCAGAAATCAGTCTGGCTACTGGGCTTACCAGTCACTCACTGTCAGGTGAAAAAGTCTTGTTAGTGATGCATAGCAAGAAAGTGGGCAAGAACTTCTTGGTTTGACCTCTTTTCAGAACCAACATTGGAACAGAGTCCAGAATAAAGGTGTAGGATTTAAAGTCTTTTTTGAACTGAAAATCATGCCACTGTACACTCACTGAAAGACCCTTATTAATGCTGTCCAACTCTAAAACGTTTAAGAATTATGAAAATAAGGACATATGTAACAGAGGTGCTTTTGGGGGAAAAAGCAGTGGCTTGAAAAGTGTACCAAAGAATCTGCAGTTAGGAACGGAAATTACCTTTTGGGTTTCATATATATATGGTAGAATTAGTAACTTCTGTGCCAATCATATTCTGGTTTTTAACAGTACTTTGTTTCATACTGTAGTGGGTTGACCCTGGCTGAATGCCAGGTGCCCTCCAAAGCTGCTCTCTCTCCCCTACTCAGCTGGACAGGAGAGAAAATATAACAAAAGTTCATGGGTTGAGATAATCACTCAGTGATTGCTGTCATGGAGGAAACAGACCCAGCTTGGGAAAACTGATTTATTGCCAGTGAAACCAGAGTAGGGTAATGAGAAAACAACTAAATATCCAAATGCCTTCCCTCACCTGTGTCATCTTCCTGGGCTCAGTCTTACTCCTGATTTTCTCTGCCTCTAAACTGAATTGTTTTTCTCACATACTCTCACTCCTCTTTCCAGCTGCATTGCCCATTTCCCCTCTCATTTCCCCCTTTTTGGATAAGTTAACTCAGAGGTGCTACTGGGTGCTGTCTTGGAGCTGTCTGGCATTGGCTCTGTCAGACACAGGAAGCTTCTCACAGAAGCCACCTCTGGAGTCCCTGTGCGACCAAAGCCTCGCCACACAAACACAGTAATGTGGTACATTTTCAAGTAATTCAGGAGGAAAGCTACCTGTTTTCGTACCATGCTATTTCTAAATTGTTAATAGTAATTCTTTCTCCCATTTTGTTTCTCTCCAGTTACTGAAGCTTGCACATATCATATTTCTGTGTGCACTGTTTTCTAATTATCTGCTATGAGGTATTACTGTTATATTCCTACAGAGGATAATAGAAGTTGGTAGAGATTCATAAAATGCATTTTAAAACCCTCTAATGAATGAGTGAATCTGGGGAGAACAGTGAATTTTTTTTTGTTTTAGCTTTTTACATGTCTACCTCCATTCAAAAAGTGGCATTCAGGAGGAGGGGATTTGATTAGTATAGTTCTGTTCCACAGCATTCCTTTCCTGGGAGAGAGTCTGGTAAGAGTTGTCTTCTCTAAAGGTCCCCATCATAAACATTAATGTTTGTTTTCACACTTCTTGGTAATTTTTTTTGTTGTTTTTGTTGGTTTCCTTTTTTGTTACTCAAGTCACTTTTATAGCTTTTTATATTGAGTATCAAAAAAGGATCCTTACCTGCTGGAAATAAAAATGGAAGGAAATTGTAAGTATACAAATGAGATTGTGAATACCGTGGACTTTAATTTAGTCTTCCAATTATTTACTACAGTCACTTTGTATTTGAATGAATCATATTTTTTTCTTGATGACCTGAACTGAAATATTCTCTTACCAAGGACTTTCCAAGACTTTTATTGTGAAGTAAACCATGAAATGAAGATTCTTGCACTTCTAACATTGAGCCTGAGTGATTGGTTGGATTATTCATTGGTGGATAACTTCATTTTTATTTGGTTTAGATTTTGGCTCAGGTGTAGCAGGGTAAGGGACCATGACTCTGAAAGCCTTGGCTGGCCTTAAAGGTATAGGCTGTGGATTAAGATGCAGGATGAGCTGGCTGATATCGCTCTTGGCAAACATTGCTCTAGTTGCCAGGATGGAGAACACATGGAATAATGAGCTTTAATCCTTCTTAATAATACAAATGAAAGATTCAGCCCAGCCAGCCTCACTTGTTGAAATAGCCTGATTAATCAAGCATCACCTTTTTGAAAGCAAGTGTTAAAGATTGGTTGCCTCTTTTTGTGCACTGATGTTTGATTCCCATTTATTTTGTCTTTACCTTTGTTTCCCATGAGCTTTGCTACCTGTTAGCAGACCTTCATGTGGTCTTTTGTGTGTCAAAGAACTGGATTGCCAGGCAGTATTTCTTCCTTTTTTTTACGGTTGTAATTCCTATTTGTGCCCCAGCGCCAAGTCTGGTCTTAGGTTTGTGTGAGGAGGCATTTGTTGCAGGTGTTGGTCTGTGTGTGTGTGTGCCTGTGTGTTGAGGGAGTTGGAACAACTGGTGCCCATAGTGTGAGCCATGTGCTCACTTCACATGTGGAAGACGGAGACAGTGGGGTTTGCCTACAGCCAGTGGTCAGTGGGAGCTGATTTCCCAGGCTTCCTTCTACAACCCTGGCTGGGTTGCAGAAGAAAGGTCAGAGCTGAGAAATTTCATGCATGCTTTCTTTTTGATGAGAGAGATGCTATAGATTGTGTGGGGCCCCTTCACCTTGCCGCAGGCCCCATTCCAGCTGGCTCGTGCCTCCCAGCTGCAGGCTGGTGTTGAAGTAGCAGGAGAAGAACACACCAGTGCCTGAAGCTGTGGCAGTAAATTATCATCATGATGCTTTTGCTGCTGTGTCCTTTGCTCTCCTGGGATGGAGAAGATGGTGCACTAACCAGCTGTTTGGGGCTCCTCTGCTGTCCCTTGGCTTTGCCTCACTCAGCTGCTGCTCACAGGTTTGCTGTGAGGTGCGAGAGAAACCCCCCGCAGCACTGTCAGACTCTGTGGTTCTGTGTTCCTGCAATTTGGCTCCTCTGCCATCTGCTGTAGGACACAAATGAAGATCATACAGTACTTTGTACTGTGATAACAAATGTCTTTCGGTATTTCACATCTACCAAAGTAATTTAAGTGTGTGCATGTGGGAAAATGTATTTTATTGGAGTTTTCCAGGCAGTATCCATATAATTATCTTAATAAAAATGTCTTTTTAAAGGCTTTTAAATGAGATTTTAATAATCATTTCAAGGTATTCCAGCACAGTGGTCTTCATCTTTTGCAAATGGAGTTCATACAACAATATGCTCTGGTACCAGACTTGTAGGAAAGGGGAGGGAAGGTCAGCTTTGCTTTTAGCACTTGTTTTTCAAGCTAGAGCTGCCTCTATTTATATCCACCGCAGAGTTTGAAGGCGGGCTTATTTTACAGGCTGGGTCATGAACTGCTGTGCTAGATAGACCCATAGCTGCTGCTATTGGTGATATTTGCCAGGTCCTAATATCTTGTATCATAGAGATCTAGCCACCTTTACACTTTTCCTAATTGTCTAGGTGACTTCTGGAAAAAAAACCCCAACAACAACAAAAAACCCCAAACCAAAAACTGAAAAAGCCCCAACAGAACAAACCCCAGCCTAAAGCTGGTTTGGGAAAAAGAAAGAATGAACTCCTGAAGCTTTTGTTCTTGGTGAATGATGATTGAATCATACATTTAATGTGAACAAATGACTTGGATTTGCTCCTTTAAGTCTGCGTGCAGTGAAGAAATGAATATATTGCAGTGGGAATACTTCAAAAGTTCTGCTTTAACAATACCTAACTTGTATGTACCAATGAGTGTACTATAACTTCTACCACAAGGTTCTATATAAGGCCTTTCAAAACCATTGTTGAGTTAGATGCTGGCTTTTTAGTTCAAATCCTGTGCTGCATGTAAAGTAAAAGTACAAATATGGCTACTGTAGAATGGTAGGATACTCTGTCTTCTGTGGGGACTCTTGTGTTTAGCCACTGTCAGCTTATATCAGTCTTATCAGAAAGTGGTACAATAAAGGTCTGGCACCTGGGTAAGTGCAGGATTCACAGCGCTTGAGCCTCAGGCTGCTAGTAGCCTCAGGCTCAAATGTCTTGCAATTGGAACAGTTTATAGATTTATTTGGTTTCCTACATGCATATGTAAGGTAAAAGAGAGAATTTACTTACTTTTGACTTTTTAAATAAGCTGCTGGAGAGGCCCAATGGCAAAATGGTGAAAGCTTTTTTCCATGGAAAACAAGGCATAGGTGTAGGCCTTTCCAGGCGCTCTGTGAAGGCCAAACCCCAACGACCCTGATTGCCACCAACTAGTAACTCTAATTTGCCAGTGGGCTGCTGGCACACCTCTGTGCTGTAGGTTGCATGCTCCAGCAAGTCTTAGCCATGCCACCTCTGTGATCCAGTTGGCTCAGGGGAAATCATACCTTGGGTAAGAAAAATGTGTGTGTGTTTTGGAAAGACCACAAACACAGAGAAGTCTTAGGAACAGTTTAAGCTGGTGGTTTTCTGTGGCATTTAAGCATTATCAGTCAGTGGCTTCTATATTTGAGTAACTATTTATGTATCTTAATTAACATCATTGCACTTGATCAGGTATTATGAATATGCATGAGTGATACTGGTTGGGGAAGACATGAAGGATGCAGACCTTCCCCCAACTCATGCTCTTGACACATCCTCCACAAATAGAAATACATTTGGGTAATGTGTAAAACTGTCTTGTTCATTGATTGCTACATGGGACCTTCAAGGAGTCAGTTACACATGCAACACAGGAGAACCCTACCACTCTGAGTCCTGGCAAATGAACTCCATGCTGAGCAAAGGTCCCAGAGATACTCTGGCATCCAGCTTTCAATGACTCTTTAAACACTGCAAGTTGAAGCTCTACCCACCAAAACTGGAGTTCCCTGTGTGTTGTATTTCTGGTGAATCTTGGGTGCAATTTGAGCTGGGGAAATGAGATGTGTCCTTTCCTGTCCTGCCTGTTGCGTGTCCCAGTGCTAGTCATGATTTCTTTGCTAAATCCTCTGTAGAGAGAATCACTACTCCATCTGCTCTTCAAGCTGTTTTTTTATTTTTAGGTTCATGCTGTACTTGGGCCCCTTCCCCTGCAGCAGGAACACACTTTGCCTCTGTGACAGAGACTTGAAACATGACAGTACTGGTTCACACCAGGCAATGGCGGCATCGCTCTTTCCCCTCGCTGTTCAGTGTATTGACTGAAACGCTACCTGGTCAGACAGAATAAATGTATGCTCACGTAGAGATCGTGGTAAATACTTTGTTTTGTTCTTATTCAGGGTAAAAAAGATTGATACCCGTCAGAAAGGTTTAGTTGTTCAACTTTTTTAAACCCTCTGTTGTGAGCAGACGTAAGAGGGCAACTTTCAATCTACTAGAAAAATTAATTTATATGTTTGGATTCTTGATATATTGGCAAATCACAGGGCCATATTGGCCTGCCTGCCTTCTTAATTCACTTTTGTAAACAGTGAGCATGGTATGCCATTCTGATGCTCAACATTTACAGCCTGTGACATAAGAAATATAAATGTGTTGTAATCATAAGGATTTGTCATGTTTCAGTGTCAAGTGATTGTCCAGTCTTTATCTCTCTGGGTATATGTTAAAGAAAAAAAAAAGAAAATTCTTGTAGTCATAATTCTTAGATTTACTATTGTTTTGGCATTGTTATAGAGGGGCTAATTTAGTTTTTGGAACAACCTTAAGGAGACTGTGATGTAAATGTTAATTGTTTTTAACTTCCCATTACGTGATTTGGCAACATTAATATTTAATGGAGTCAAAAGATTAATGCCAGTGTTTATTTCTAAAAAGGGCAGAGATGCTGCAGGACAGACTTGAGCTTTGCTGCTTCAGAAAATATTACTGAGAAAAATATTCATGCTTAGAAATATTTCTTTCCTTTCCCTTGCCTCTCCCAAAATCTTTCTATTCTCTCATTCTTTATTCCTAAAAATAAGCCATAGGGCTCTAATAGAGACACTGATTAAATATGCTGCTCTGTAATTTATGCAAAAGTGAATCCCAACAGGAATCAGGGACTCTGAAAATCTGTTGTGAAATAATTATCCTGAATGACATTGTAGAAATGGTCCATGAAGATGTTGTCAATAATGCATTACATAAAATTTATTTGAAATAAACCTTGAAAATTACATGATATTCATAGGAACCTGAAAGAATTATCAGTAAACAAATTTAATCAGCCTGATGTTATGCATACCACTCAACCTCTTATTATCTGATCATCTAGGTTTTAGAATACTATGGGGAATTGAATGACAATTAATACTGAGAGCTGTAGGAGCTCGTGTGGTGGTTGCAGGACTACCTTATTTTCTCAATTTTTGCTCATCACTGTTTATCTGCATTAATTTCTTTCTGCCACAGTCTTCAGTGATGCCCACTGATAGTGTCCTGGCTGCTGTTGCCCCTGTTCCCCTAACAAGAAGGCCCTTGTAAACAAGGAATGAACCCACTTGACAATGAAATTTTAATTTTTCCCCACTTACGGAGAAGTGTTTATACCAGTGTCTAGACACTTGTGCTTGTGATATCCAAACTGCATTGTGACAATGGAAGTTAAACTCTGAAGTCAAGTGCAGGATAAGCTATGCATTAGATTATGTAGAGATTTATTGATGCTTCCTTCATGAAACGGCAGGACCATGGTCAACTCCATTGCACGTGAGTTCAGAAGAGGTGATGTCCACTTGTGCTTGCTGAAGTCAGCAGAAATTTTGCCACAGACTTCACAATGAGAAACAGGACTAGAATGTCATTCACCTGAACTCTGTTTTGTCAAGCTACTGCTTACATCCAGCAACTTTATTTTCCTCTTCTCTAATGAGCAAGTTTTTATAAGGCAAAAAAATATTCAAGAAGACTTGATAGGGGCTTCAAATCTTCCTTTCAGTAAATGGGAAAACTGTGCAGAATTCATTGGCATGTCTTTCTTATTTGAGGTCATTGGTTGGACATGTGCTAGCCTCTAGGACACAGCTGTAGCATCCACTTTCAGTTTTACATGTGCGTTGCTTAAAGGGATTTTCTGTTCTGTGAATTTGTTTGGGTGAAATCATGTGATATTAGAACTGTGCAAAGATGTAGCTGTTCAAGATAGTGTTTCACTTAATCCATGAGTTTGAAATATTCAGGTAAGAATGCTGCTAATGAAAGCATCCTTTCACAGGGAAGCTGTAAGTTTTTAATGAGAAGTTATTCCTTCAGACTGTTTATGTCCAGATGACAGAAATGCAGCCAGATGCAATTTTAAAAAAGCTTGAAGAGCAGTGGTAGGCAAATCAGCTATTACACAACATTTTCTAGCTTTGCCAGAAGACTCTGTCTAATGTTTAGGCAGGTCACAATAGAAATGACTTCTGCAACTGTAAATGATGGATTTGTGATTTTTCAAATAAAGGGCAAATACTTTGTTATTGATGTTAGCAGGATATGTTCTAGTAATTCTTTTGGGTCTTGGAACATTTTTCTGAGTCATTAAGATCACCACGAAGTCTACAGGTTATCTTGTGTTTCTTGCTGTCACAGTCTTCAGTGATGCCCACTGAAGACTGAAATATTTTTTGTTGATGGTAAGGCTGTGAAGGAGCTTAGGATGGAAAGAGAAATACCTTTATCTGCGTCTTTACTTTGCTGAAGCAGGATAGGATATGCTAAATGTGGCACCTGTCCATATTGCATTTCAATGTGTACTACTCTGGATGAATATTGATCAAAACAATAGCACACAATCTTTTATTTCAGATCTTTTATTCAGTTCTATTTTTTTCATTTTCCATGTTCAATAATTTTACTTTTGCATCACCCTACCTGAGCCATGGAAACTTACAATGAAAAATAAATACTCAAGCAGAATACCTGTTCTTAAAACACTGAAGGAAATTAATGACCTTACATTAATTTTAAAAAATACATTACTTCAGGCCCAAAATCGATTAAATTGTGAGGCAGAAGATAACATTTGTTACCCAGATAAAAATGTCTTTACCTGTCTCTCTGGAACTTACCAGCCAACCAGCTGGTATCAGGAGGAGATGCAATTTAGGTCTAGTATAACTGTATCTGTTTGAAGTGATGTCTTTGCTTAACTGAGACAGAGTCATATTAACAGAGATAATATTTAGTGCAGTCCACTTACAAGTTTTGCTAATAAAGCATTTGTGTTAGTAAGAAGGGAGAAATAGGATGGGACTGCAAGCATTTAGGACTAGTGTACTAATATGCTATCACCAGAATGCCTTGCTAAGTTTTAAGGGGTTCTTTTGAATTTTATTATTTATTTATGCATGGAGAAGAGAGTTAAAATACATTTAGAACCAAGAATGCTAGATGTCACCCAAGATGGATAAACATAACTTTGAAGAAGAGAAAAATTGTGGTTTGAATTACAAATTGTAAATCTCTCTGTCTGTCTGTCTGTCTGTTTCTCTCTCTCTCTCTCTCTCTGTATCAAAATCAAACAGCAAATTTGTGCTATGGCCGATCCACATGCTTGGAGTTAAAAGATGTTTGTAACTCTTCACTTTTGTCAGGACTATCAGCCAATGTTTGCTGGTATCCTTGCAGTAAGGAGTTGCACATAAGTTCTCTTCAGTCGATGCATGGACTGCACTGTTGAAGATAGGAAGGGGATCTCTAATAACTCCCTTTATTCAAGTGCTTTAATGAAACAATCGGTCAAAGCCCTTTCTATGATGATTTGGCTTGATAGGTCAGTGCCTGTGCAGATGATAAGCGTCACAATTTTCAAGTCATTTTTATGATGTAAAATGTCTACAGCTGAAGTGCTGTCTATAGAAATAACGTGAAATAAGGTGCTCCTATCTTGTTGCCATTCACTTTTTGTGGTGTGCTGTTAAAATCAGTTCACTTGCTAGGAAAAGTAACTATGCTAAACTGCTTAATTAACTATGCTCTCTCACATGTACAAAAATTAAAAAAAAATTTCTTGACAGTGAAGATATCAAGACAGACTGAAGTGGTTTCTTGCTTTTTCCACATGAGTAGGGAAAACTGTGATTTTAATCCCAAATAAGATCCAGGATGGGCCATTTAGCTAACTTGTTCCATGTAAAGTGCTCAAAATTGAAACTCCGCTCATTAGGTGCTGTTTAGAAGTATCTTATCTGGTGATTAAACTTTGAATTTTCCAGTATTGTTAGAAAACACAAGTCTTAGGCTGGGTATCCAGGCTCCTCTCACCCTTAAAGTACTTTGCTTGTCAGAGGCACTTTTTATTACCTTGTTAGCTTCATGAAGTTAATAAGACTTGGCAGCTCTGGCACAAGGGTGAATGAGGAGATCCTGCTATTGAGGTCATGGTTCACTGTTGCATGAAACCTGAACATGACATCCTATTGCAGTGTGTATTAAACATACCTGAAACATTTGGTTTTGATATGGGAGGTATGTGGAAATACTGTCTTGAGCAGAACAGTGTCATCTTCCAGTTTTAAAAATTAAACTTTCATTTCTTGCCTTTTTTCCTTTTTTTCCATCCTGTGTTAGCAATGCCATCTTCCTCATCCAATTTTATGCGTGCTTCCTACATACATGTTTTGCCAGGCATCAAAAGGGAGCAGAAGAATTTCAGATATGAAATGCTGACAGGCATTCATGTATTCTATTCTTCAGCTTTTCTGAAGTTGACTAAGCCCTTTTGTCTCCCAGTCTTTGATGCCACTGTCAGCTGGCCTTCCTGCTCCATTACCTTCTCTTTGACATCCTGTAGCTTCCTCTCTCCTTCAAACTGCCTTTAGTCTTTCCTGTAATTTCTCTCTGACCTTCCCTTTGGGAAATACTGAATCCAGCAATATGTCTTCTGAGTGAACATGTCAATTTTTCAAGGCATATCTGCCACTACCTTTGGTATCATTCAAATATAAGGCCTTTGGTCATCTTGGATTTTTGTTTCTCTCTCTTCTGTAATTGTTCTAATTACCATGGCCAGGATTGGACTCAGTTGAAAAGCCAGGTTCTGTGTGTTGCAGGTCACCTTAGCCTCAGAAGGGCTGTTAGCTTGGTGTGCTCTGCCCGTCAGTCACCAGCCTGAGCTGTTCCCCCTAAACACCGTCTGCTCACCTTTGGATCTGAGAGCTCACCCACACACCAAGTTAGGTCCTGACACAGGGGCTTTTGAGGGAAAATTGTTGTTATGGCTGAGGTCAAATTACAGGAAGCCCAGGGGATGAGCGATGAGTGAATCTGCCTTTTCAAAAGTCAAACTTCCAGGCTGTGAGGTAGTGCCATCACTTGGGGATGTGATCAGAGCTTATCTAGTTATGCAGATTTACTTGTTGCTTATCTAGTTCTGTGTTTGTCCATATGTGTTTGTTCTTGTTTTAATCTTATAAAATAATATGTGAAATTGGAACTGATTTCATGCTTTACACCTTTATCAGACCTGTTTATACACATCTTTCAGTGATGAACTGGAACTTAATGCATTCGCCATGACATAGTCAGGGAAAGCATTGTCCTTTGCAGGCAATGTACTTGAGAGTCCAGAGTAAACATTATTCAGGCAGTCATAGCTGATCCATTCCAGGAAAGCTGTGATGATCAAACTTACCGATGTAGGCCTAAACTAGTCAGCAAATTCTTGTTATTATTAGACCTCTGAACAGAAGAGCAAGCCAAAATATATACAAATTAGTAGAAAAGCTATGTATGATTACTCAGCCACTTGTATGCAGCCTGTAATATTTCTTGAGCAACTGTGTGTTGTTGTTTCTTCTGTTCTCTGACCCAAATAGCTTAAGTCATGGTATTCTGTCTGCCTTAAAATAACTACTGCAGTCAGCTGTGAGGTGACTACTTCTGAGCAGCGGGTAGAAAAAGTGGGAAGGTATCAGTCTGATTTTAATCTGCAACTCTGTTCTTAAAGTAATAGTTTGCAAATCCTCTTTCAGGTTTTTCTTGTACAGATTCAAAAGCAGGGACAGATTGTGTACAGTCTTTATTAAACCCCAAAAGCTGAGGGTCCCATATCTCATTGTGGTATTGATGAAATCTGTACCTTATCCATGTACTTACAGGAAAAAAGAGAAACTTAGTTATGTAACTGGGAAAGACAGAATATAAGGAAAAAAGTCACTAACATACTCTGAAATGCAGTGACTCCAAGTGCTTTAGAGATGGTATGTGATTGAATGGTGTTTTTATCTTCTAGCTTGCTGTTCTGTGTGAAAAATATTTCTGTTTATAATGTGTATTACATATTCAAATATACATAGGCACACGTCTGAATAGATGTTTATATGAACTCATTTGAGCTGTTGGTGATAGTAACTTTATTTTAATTAAATTAAACCCAGTCTGTATAACTAGTAGATTTTGCTAGGATTTTCCACAAGATGATGCCAGGATTGAGAAATATTGGAGAAAAAACATGCATGAAGATGTAAATTTTTCTTTGAATTCCCATACTACATATCCTCTCCAGATGTTCTCTCAAACATGAACTGTAATTGGATTCCTGGGTTGTGCCTTTTGGGGGAAGGACTATGTTAGATTAATGGTACTTTTTAAAGTAGAGTGCATTGAGCAACTCTGAAGACTTTCAAATGCAACACCCTTTAGTGAAAACAGTGGTTGGGTGGCAGAACCGCTAGAATGCTTGTGTGTGTTTGCTCATATCTTTCTACTTGAAAGAGAATTCCACTGATCTGTTTTGCTCCTTTTCCCTCTCTGTCAAATAGCACTAAGTAGGTGTTTTTGTTTCAAGAAGCAGTTGAGAGACTGACAATCCTATATCTTCAGTCACAAGCCTTGTAGGGCAATAATCCACTACCAAGTTAAAGCAAGGGGAGATGAAGGTTGGGTCATGTTTCATTGAGTGAGGTAAAGCCAACATGCTGTAACTGGGAAACAGAATGGAGTGTGAGCCATCATCAACAAACACAGCCCAATGGTGAATATAGGAACTGCAGGAAAAAATTATCAACAAAAGGGTAAGAAAGCTCCTGAGGCAGGAAAAAAAAAATTAAATGAGTTATAAAAAAGGAAACCCATTTAGGAAGGGTGGGGTGTTAGAGTAAAAAATGCCTAATAATAGTTGGATTTATTTTCAGTTATTAAATTCAAAGTAATTGAATTACTTGGTGTCATGTGGGGGGGATGGTAGAAAAATAGAAATAACAAGTGTTGTCTCATTTCCAATTGGTATTACTTATTTTGACTATTTCCCATAATGCATCAAGCTCCTGACTAGGCAGTTACACTGCTGCTGAAAATAGTTGATGATTTCTTCTATTTCCCACTAGGTATAACAGGCAACCATTTTTACCTTCAGAATTTCTTAGAAACACTTGCTTTGGAGATAAGTCTCCACTTCTCATGACTGGCTCTGGAGGAGAGTTGTTTATGAGTCTAACACTGCTTTGGGAATTGTGTGGGCCCCAGCATAGAGCACACACATCACCATGGACTTCATGATCTCAGAGAAGCTGGCAAGAGGATTCTGATGCTTAAAAATCTGTGTATTTCAGTATCTTGTTCAGCATCTTGCTGACCTGGCATCCTGGGTCATTCCCACAGGTTGTTCTGCTTCATTAAGCAAAGAAAATTACAAGGTGAATAGTAGAGCAAAGTAAATAGTTGTCTCACATCTTGGTGTTGCTTTGTATACAACAATACTGCAGGAGGAATAAATCCTTTACGAGAAGGGTAGTAATATTTCTAAAGGGCCAGAAATCTGTAATGCCTGAGAAAATGAATTGGTTAAATAGGAAATGACAAAATAGTTGGTAGTTGAAGTTCACTCTTGCCTCTGAAATGTCAGGTTTGATGCTTACTGCTACCAACAGTTCTGACTTTGTTTTGTGATTTAAAAAAAAGCTGTGAGTCTGAAGTTTTTAGGTAAAAATAAGCTTTCTGATTCTAACATTTCATAATTAAAGTACCAAAAAATAGTGCATCTTAAAAGCTGAAAAGTAAGCTGACAAATCGAACCACAATGTTGTCAAAATTAGTTCTGGGAATCTTTGATCTTGATCTGGATTGATGGTTTTGAGATGTGGGATCTTCCACTCAAACCTGACAGGGAAATCTTTTTATGCACCTGGAGCTCACTTAACAAATAAGAACATTTCAGTGAAATATGCTATTTCTGATGCATATTCTCAATAGAATTGGAATGAGAATGTAACAGAGAATGGCCCCTCTTGTCCCCCTCTCCATATCCATACCTGTTTAGGCCACTACTCTGGGTTGGAGGTTTATGCTCTGCTCTGTCTTTGAGTCACATTATTGGAAGCCTGAGGAAGGAACTTTTTTGTCAACCCCAATTGTGTTAAATAGTTCTATAATCTTACTCAAAGAAAAGCTGAAAGACTGTAATCTAGTGGCTAAGACCTTGTCTGGCATACAGGAAGAACATGAATTCAACTCCAGAACTGGTATATATATGCTATGTCTTTATGGAAAACTAGTTGCTGATCTGCTTGTTAGCCACAGGTAGTTCTGTCCCTGTTTCTGTCTGTAGAAACATTTCAAAAGGTCCTGGAGCTGATCAAAGACTGAAGAAATCAAGTGAAAGGGGCTCAGAACTTTTGGCAAATGCACCCTGTTATCACAGTTAGCCCTTCTGGCAATACTGGATTTCCTGATTTAAAACCATGCTGGACTTGCTGTTACCATCACTGCTGATAAATGCATTGCTCCTGAGGGCCAGCAGCTTGCAATCTCTCATGATTATTACATTCTCTGTAGAGTTTTCAGATATGATTTAGGTATGCATACCAATTCTAATAAGTCATTAATCCATGTACTTGCATTCCACTGTAAATTTTCTGCACAAACTTCTGCTGTGAAGATATGAAGGTATTTGTTTACCTATGAGTTAGGAATCATTCTCTTGTCTCTGCTGCTAAATTACCGTGAGCGAGAACTCGGATAATATATGGATTTAAATAAAATGGCAAAAGTGTCAAGGTGTTACAATGGTGCAGAACAAGTTAACTTGATTTCCTCTACTTTGCAACTGCACTGCCACAGAGGTTGGTTTAGGGCTGCTGCCCAGAAGCTGTGTGGCATGGGGGCTGTAATTGAGCTGCCAGACTAATCTACGCTTGCAGGGCAAATCTCAGACTTGTTTGCTGTCTTGAAACTGGTACTTGAGCAGTGCTAAAACCCTACAAGTCAGTTGCAGACAGTGTCTCCTGCATCCAAAGCACACCTAAGTGGAGCTTAATGTTGAGTTTCACCACAGTTCTATCTGTCCTGGAGAATTTTTGCCCCTCAAAGAGTGGAAGGCCAGTCAGTTTTTCTGTGAGATGTAGCAGTTTTTGCCACTTGGTATATAGCAAGTGAGATGGTGAAACCTGGGGGAGGGTATTAAGATAAAGAGAGAAAAAGCTCCAAGTAGCTCTTGACAGATGGTGCTTGAAAATGAGTATCTCTTTGGCACCATGAATGCTCCCTGAGGGGTTCTTCATTCTCCAAATCTTTCCCCTTTCTTTTTTCCCTTCGCTTGCTCCCTGACACTTCCCTTCATTTGCTGTAATTTAAATGAAAGCTCAGAAAAGGCATATTTGGTTTTAATATGTAAAGAGCTACTCCTGGGTTTGAAGCAGCCATTTAACATGCAGGTTGAGTGAAAAGAGAAATGGAGGCTGAGGCTGCTGGCTGTCAGTTCCTGCCACAGCAGTCGCTGCCATTGCTTGGCTGCTATCAAAGATTCATCAGGGGGGAAGTCGCTGCTTTGCAGACAAAAATAACAGATGGTCGTTCGTGTTTGCCTTACTCCGGGGGCCTCGCCACAATACACGAGGTCCAAGAGAATTTGAATTACTGGGGGTGGTTGCTTTCTCTGTGTGTGTTCATGCATATTTGAACAGATTTTTTGTTTTTGGATTTTATAAACTTGCTAATGAATTTAATGATGAACCTATAGATTTCCTGAGATGCTTACATGATGTGTTGGTTTTGAAGTGAGTTTTAATTAAATTTTCCAGCACTCATCCACAATTTAGCACTGTTCTGTTGCAAAACAAGCTTCTTGCCACAGGTGGCAGGGCATGGATGTGACTCAGAAAAAAAGCTCTTCCTGCTGCCAGCCCAAATAAACATGGTTCATTTTGGAAAAATACTGATCACATTTTTGTCTCCAGCAAGCTAAATACTGTATAGGCAAAATAAATGTCTGTTTCAGTATAAGGTAAGTAGAGCAGAATAGGATAATTAAGTTTTGAAATATCTTATTTTTATATCTTTCAAGTTTAATTTGGATAATTTTTTTTCTTGAAACTAGCTGGCTTTATCTCTACAGAGAAGTTCTTTTATGTAAAATTGAACATTAAGCTCCTCAAAAAGGTACCTCAAATACTGTGTATGGCCAAGGAATGGGACCTTTAGCCTTTTTGTCTTAAGTTTTTTGAATGTTATTGCTTCCAATTAAGTGACTTACTTAGTATTCAGACTGATGTTAAAAAACCAATCATTGTTAGAGCGTATATGAGCATGCAGTCAGTGTATTTATACTCATCAAGTACAAAGTTTATGAATTGCAGAAGCACTGGTGAGAAGTCAACCCCAGATCTAGACCCAGTCTGTTGCTTGGTTGCAGAAGGATTCTGTCTGAGACTCAAATACCATCTATGTGCATTTGGTCAACTTGTGTGCACCATGCTGGCACTACGTGTTTGGTACCCACACACAGGTGGGTGTGGTGGTCATATGTGGGACACAGCTCACAATGAGGTGCTGTGTGCCAAGGCAGCAGTTCTCGCTTCATTTAGTGTCTAAAGAACACTGAGCAATGGTTGGTAATCACAGAATACACTGAATTGGAAGGGACCCACAAGGATCGAGTTCAATTTGTGGCCCTGCACAGGACCCATGCCCAAGAGTTGCATCATGTGCCTGAGAGTGTTGTCCAAACACTCCTTGAACTCCGTCGGGCTTGGTTAAATCCCTATACTAAAAACTTCAATTTGTTGTTACCAAACAACAGCAATAAGGCTCGGTAGCCTGTTTGGATTCTGTGGGTCCTGACTCCATTTGCCTGCTTTTGCACACAGTCACCTGGGTCTGGCAATTGTGTAGAGAGAGTTGTATGAGCAAGTCCAATATATAGCATACCTGCAGTCTTTTGGGATGATGTTTTCTTCTCTCAAATGGCTGGTGTTGCCTCAACTGGGCACCCCACTTGCTTTCTTCATGGCAGAAGAGGAGATAGATGCATAGATAACTGGGTGGTGGTCGGCTTGCTTGATTTTAAGAGTGAATTTCATGTTGATGTAGTGGCTATTCAAGCATGACTGAAAATGCATGTAAATTTGCTTAGGTTCTTTAGTATGGTTGGCTGATTCTCAAGTGAATTTTGCTAGATGAACTGTGTAATCAAGTTGTACTATAAAGCTATGAGATGTGTACTCTGTGTGTAGATTTTTGGTAAATTAAAGTTATTACTGTAATTTTGAACTCGGTAGGCCTTTTAATGTCAGAAGGAGAAAGAAGCTGGTTGTGCGGTGGTTGTTGTGATGATGGCCAAGATAAGCTATCAACAAAGGTCTTTGGTTTTTAATTTTAGATAAGCAGAAGCATGGCCAAGTGGTAGAATGTTTGTTTTGTTAGTCAAGATTTTTGAACTGTATAAACAGACAAATTAGAAGACAACAACACAAAATAGCGAAGTTGAAGGCTTGTTTGCCCAGTGATGAAATTGCAGGTCTTCATAACAATGCTGATATACCGAGTTTTCTCGGTAATCCTGCTCTAAATCCTGCTTCTGGCTCACACACAGTGATGGCCAAATGGAAAAATATGGTTAACAATCAGACTGATGCTTTGTAGCAGTTAAAAAGTTTAATATTTCAACAAATATTTTCTGGCAAAATACTAGTTTTGATTTTTAGATGACTACTTGGAAACTTTTCAAACTCTTATGCTGAGGAAAGAAAAATTACTAGCATCCTGAGTCCCACACAAATTCAAGTAACCTGGAGTGTCAGTACTCATTTGATCCAAATTATGAAGACATTTAAACACTCCACAGCAGACAAGAACATGGGTAGTTTAGAATTCAGACACCTGGATTTCGTGTCTCCCTTCAAATAAGGCAAATTTGCTTTTTGTTGTGTGTGTTTGTGTAAACTTTTAGAGGAAATGTCTGGGTTTTAGATATTTATTTTTTTGCCCATAAAATAATGATTATTTTTTTTATTCCTCTCCAGTTGGAAGATATGCTAAAACCATCTGCACGTATATGATGATTCTTCATGCATTTCATCATCCTTATCAAAGTAGTGCTGTCTGTCTTAGGATTTAAATGCTTGTAGAGTATTTTGTGACCCTGAGATGAGAGGATTGCCTCTGTGCAAGCCCTGCTCAGCAATAACAAAAACAGCTCTGTATTATTAACCCTGTGCTCTGCACAAAGCCAAAGCACAGCCCCACACCAGACACTGAAGAAAATTATCTCTACCCCAGTTGAAACCAGAAAAGAAGCCTTATAGGAAAAAATAATACATTGATCAAATTAGGCTATGGTTTCTCAGACCCAGGTCTGGGGGTGTGAAGTCTTACAGAGCTTTGTGGTTACTGTTGAGATACATAAGGTCCTTGGGTTACTGTGAAGACTTGTTGGATTTTTAGGGTGTTCTGGAATGGGCAGAGTTATCTAGGCTAGGATTTAATACAGCTATCTGCTGCTGGACTGGAGTTTGTTGGGTGGTTCAGATGGCTGAGATGACCCAAAAGGATGGAAGTTAGCAATGTGGAGGAAATAAAGACGATGTACGTGACCCATCTGGTTTGAGTGACTGGTACCTCTGTGCTGCATGGCCTGAAGAGAGAAACTATGTAGACAGATAAGGTTGATGATGTTATTGAAAAGTGGCAGATCCACATCTCTAGGGCCAAGTGCATTACTGAATAATTCAGTCCCTTGTACTGTACATTTCACTTCATTTCCCTTGTAAAGGGATTTATTATTGGGTACAATAATTCTACTGCCGTCCTTGTCACAGCTTGGCCATAGGAATGCAATAAGGTGTGCATGGAAGCAGGAAAGAGATTTATAGGGGATCAAAGCTACTCTGTTCTCATCAATTGTAGACTCTGTGATAGATTCTTGGAGCTAATCTAGTTTACAGCTGAAAAGGGAAAAAGTGAAAATGCTTTTTCAAATCAACACCTCACACAGCAGTAGTTCTTAATGCACATTACTCAGATCATGAGTTCTTGTACGGAAAAGTTCTTTTGAGTGTGAAAAATTCTCTCCCCAGGAGTTTTTCTTGGTATTGCATATGACCTCAAATTCCCACCGACCCAACTCTTTCTGTAATCTTCAGGTTTTGCAGTAAATTTGGGCCAATTAGTATGAGAACCCAGGTGTCTGAATGGAAAATAATCTAACAGTTCTTTTGAAGCACAGTTGAGAGTTTAAACTTACTGAGTTCCAACTTTGGAAAAGGTACAGTACATCCCACTTTGTCATGCAGGAACTTTTAAGATCTATCAGGTGCTTCTTCCAAGTGCTGAACACTTATTGGAAATACACTGTTGTTTTTCTCTTCCATGCAACTTACTGACATCCTTTTGTATCAGGGAAGAAAGCAGTGTTTGTGTGAAAGGTCGTAGCTTTAATTCTTCTCCTGCACTGGCTACAGACTTAAATGAAGCAGATCATGGGATCGTATTTGTACTGTCTTGTACTTCACAGAGGGCTTTTCTAAGGAATGTGTTCATTTAACTGTCTTATAAAAGTACAGGCTGTTGCATTAGATGGTGTTGGTGCAATGCTGTTCTGCACAGTAAGCACAAATGATAGTTAAAACTGATGGAGGCAGGCTCAGGGAAGCAGCTCAAGGTGCTTGTGACCACAGTACTGAGATAATATTGTCTCGCAGTAATTCTTAGGCTTTAGCAGAAGTAAATCAAGTTATGGTAATATTTTGATACTTCAGCACTTGCAAATAGTTAGCAATGTTCTTTCTTTTTGTTTTCTTTGTCAATAGTGATAGGCTGTTACGTGCCTTGTGCACTGCTAATGGCAGCGTTTTATGTATAAGTATACAGGTTTCTACAATTACTTTGATGGATTAATACCAGAAGTGCTCAAATTTTTCCTCAATTTTTTTTCTATTTCTGCCTTTTCAGCTGGCTCCATATATCCAGCTTTGAGCTTGTATCTCTCTGACTTTGTTCAGTAAACAAGTGAGGAGATTAATTTGAGTTATCCGGGGTGGCATTCAGCCATCTGTTCAACAGGATCCCTGGCTTGCAGAGCTGCTCTTTGATTATATGGGTGGTTTGTTTTTCAGATGAATTTTTTTGATAATAGGGAGCATTTTACAGTAGGCAGTCTCATGTCTTTCCATACTATTACAGAACTTGGAGGGAAGTGTATGGCAAAAAATATAAGGGAGTCAAGGCAGCACATGGAGCAGCTCTAAGAACTCATGAGGTACAGAGGCATCAGGAAAAGTGAATAGGGTTTCCTCAGAGGTAGATGGAAAATGGCTGAGGACTGGAGAGCAGAGTTATATTGGTCGGCTATAATCCTCAGCTGGACTCCCTACAGCCAGGATCAGAGTAGTGCCTCTTATATAGGAAAGAAGTTTAAATCTTGCTATATTCAATTGCTGCTTGGAAGAGCAGAGGTAACCTGCTAGTTTTGAATGAAAGAGCTCAGGTATTGGAAGCAATTGAGGCACAGCAGCACAGACCATCAGACCTGTGGAGAGCAACCTTGTTTCTGGTACTAAACTGAAATGCAGCTTCTTAAATGAAAGTTCACGTGTTTCCCTACTCTAGGACATTTTGTAGTTTGGACTAATTCTCAAGCACATGCATAATTATTTATCTACATGAGGGACAAGCAGCAAAATGAACAGTCAAGAAGAAAGGAAAGCATTCTAGAGCATTTGACATCATGTGGTGACCCATGTCTGTTCAAATACCTGTCTTTTTTGTGTTACTGGCAAGGTCAGATATTGAGGGTGAGCTAACCCAGGGTTAATGAATCGGGAGCTGTATCCTGTACAGCAGTGATTCTGTGGACACTGAATTGAGAGCTGTATCCTGTATAGTGGTAATTCTGTGGTCTTGGTAATGGATTAGTGACTTGGTATGAGCTCCAAGTGTGCTGCAGTGCAAGATGTCCAATCTGAACCTTGAACAGGTGAACAGGGGAGAACATCAGTTAGGGAGGACCCTGTGTCTTTGTGCACAGATTGCCAGTACTGGAATGCTTTGTGCTCAATCCAAATTTGCAATAGGATACTGAGGGGAGGAAGGAGAAAAAAAGAACCATGATTTATTTGAAGTCTGTTCTTCGGTGATTGATTTAAGGATATGTTTGGGTGGTCAGAAGGATTAAGCAATACCTTAGTGGCTATGTTGTGGTACCTTCACTTGAAGGAAATTATTCTAGAAAAATACCTATTTCATCTAAATAAGCATAGATGTCTGAAAGCTGAACCCAGAAAAATTCAAATTAAATGGGAATTTTTTGCTAGGTGAAGTTGATTAACTGTTGGATCAAAGTGTCAAGAGAATTGTGGAGTCTGTTTGCCTTAATTCCCTCAGGTAGAGACTAGAAAGTATAATTTGATCAAACAAGTTTCTGGTTTAAACACACAGGCAATTGGTTAACATCTTAAGTGCTATCTCAAGCAGGAAATTATATTACTCTGTAATGGCATTCTTTGGTTTTAATATGTCTGATCAGCTGGTGGAAAAAAGAACAGAACATTTTTCTCTGTCACTGAAAAATTAAAATTCATTAGAATTTGACTAGAGAATAAAATAATTTTTGTAGCTTTTCATATAGAATTTTATTGCTGAAGAAAAACAGAATTTCTATATTTCTGAGAAGACAGTCCTATTTCATGAAAAGCTTATGTCCAAGTATCTTCTGTGTGCATGCGTACTCTTTATTGTATTTTGAAAATGCATTTCAAGAAGCAATGTTGCAGCAGTGGATTGTTGCATATCTGATAGCTTAAGATCAGGAAGAGATGACTGAAGCTCCTTGGTGAAAGGTGTATGGTGTTTGTTTACCGCCTACTGCTGTTCTTTTGAAACACATCTGTAAGCAGAATATTCTCAAGGGATGTTTATAAAATAAGCCAGAGTCTGTCAGCCACTCAGCCTTTTCTCTGTGTTCTGGTGAATAAGTTAAATTTCCTTTGTGTTTTCCTATCCTTCTTGTAACATAAAAATAATCTGAAATCCACAGCAATGCAGATGGCTGGGAACCTGGCAGCTCAAGTATCCTTTTATGAAGTAAATTTGGCCTGGCAAAAATCTTCTCATGCTGGGAAACTCTGTGCTGTCTTGCTGGAGTGCTGGGGGCCTCTGGCACCCTTTCACGTGCAACTCCTAGATATTTGCTTATTGCTAGAGATTCCTTCCTTAAGTCCTCATCTTTGTGCAGAGGTTTTTTTTTTTGTAATGTGTTTCATCTTGCTGGCCTTAGAGGTTTTTATTGACTCTGACTTTATTGAAGCACACAATGAGTAAACTGCTTCTGCTTCCATGTGATTCCTTCCTGGTTAGTGCTGCTTTCAGGAGCTTTTCTCTTCCTGCTTAGGAATAGTCCCTGTTTTGAAGATCAACAGTAGAATTCTTCATTGGAAGTAAAAAAGCTATTTCTTTAAAAGAAAATAAAATATCAATCAATCATCTGATATCTTTTGTGGTGCCAGCTTTGATGGCACCTCCTGCCTGATTGAAATAACATTAATTATGGGCATTTGAGCTCGAAAATATCATTCTGGAGATCACTTTTCACCTCTGGATTTAGTTACATGTAGGCTTTATACTGCATTTAATTTGAATTTCATTTTGTTAGTAAATTTCTGTTTGAAAATTATAGATTACTCAATTAAAAAGATTCTATTGACTCTGACCTTCTGAATTACTCCAGTTTTAAACATGGATCGCCTGCTTTAATGTAACCTTTTTTGTTGAAAGGTGACAACAAAGGATCTGTTTCCTTCATTCTATATAAAATGGAAGTAGGTGCAATTATTTTCATGTAGTGTTCTCTCAGGCAAATGATAAATTTAATTTACCTATATTGTGTATCAATGATGTTTGATAACTTGCTGAGTATTTTCTGCATCAAGGGTAAAAAAAAAAGCAGAACAAAAAGCCACAAGAACCAAACAAAAAACCTGCAACAGCACCCCCTCAAATGAACAGGCAAAAATTCTGAAAACCTTGATCTAGCCTAGAAATGCTGAAACTTACCAAAGTGCTATGGGAAGGGGAAGATACAAACCCAGAGGCGTGCAATTTCAGCTGTTTGATGTCTAGGTCAGTACAGGGCTATGCTTTTAAAAAAACCAAAGCGTCCCAAACAAAAAAATGAAAGGAAGTAAACCCTAAAGCCCCAAAGCAAGAAAAGAAAAGCCCCAGCACAACAGAACCACCAGCTGGCTCCACACAGGTGTTTATTGGGCACTGTCTAGTGCTCCGCTGGTCCAGTCCGTGAGCTGGACTGGGCAGATCCTGCTCCGGCCTGAGGGCAGCAGTCACTGCAGCCGGGTGTCCCACAGAGCCTGGCCGGGGCAGGGCACGCCGTGTGTGCCAGGCTGGGCCATGCCAGGAGCAGAAGGGGCAGAGATGAGCAATGGAGGACAGGTGAGGGTCCATCCCAGGCAGGAGCAGTGGAGGGTGGGTGAGGCTCCCTCCTCCATCCAGCGCTTGGGCGGTTGAAGGCCTGGAGGAGATTGGGGGGCTGGGGAGGCTGATGGGGGCCGCCTGGGCCTGTGGGCACCCACAGGGCGCTGGTGGTTTTGGGGCTGTGTGAGGGTCTGCAGGGTAAGTGGGGATGTGCTGATAAAAGTTGGCTGAGCTGCTCTGAAGAGATGAAAGGGGCCAAACTGTGGTCTCCCCATGAGCTGGGTGGGTTTGGACTGCCTGATGCTGCTTTGTACTGGGCAGAACCCTGTCTGGCATCACCCGTGCCCTGAGGATGGGGGCTGGAGCAGTCCCTGGGCTTCCACTGACTGTTGTGGTGTAAACAGGATCATCAAGCAGGCTTATCTTTGGCTAGGCAAGTTTGATCGCACTTCTTTCATGCTTCTTGTTAATGTGTAATCCTCTGTCAGGATGTCCCATGTCCCAGTGGAGTTTTCCAATCATCTGGGCAAAGGATGAGCGTGAAGGCAGCATGCTGAAGTCCTTTGACACATTTTCAATACGCATGTACATTGTTTGCCTGACCTTGTTAGCACAGACACGGTTCATGAATCAGGTTTCAACCACCGCAGATGTAAAGCTAGTTTTTGTCAGAAAAACAAGGCAAAAGGGGTATTAACGGTGTTGTACAGAGTGTAGCGCTTTTAATTAACTCCTGATCATTTCTGTGAGGGGTTTTTGCAAAGGTTTGGTGGGATGCTATGTCTAGTGGCAGCTGTTGTGTGAAGCTTCATCCTGCACTTGTCCATGTGAATGTATGTTGTATTTAGTGGCACAAGTGCCAGCTAGGTACTTATTGGACAATCAACAGTACCAGCACTTATTGAGATGTCACACTTCATGAAGCAGCTACTTATTGCATCAGTATCAGAGTTTTTCACTCCATTTGTTTTGTGATAACATCTTAGCAGCAACTCAAATGTCCAAACTCTCAAGTTTTGCAGAAGATCTGGGGCAAAACCACAGGAATATGTTATTATCTTTATCCCATAACAAAAATATTATGTAGAATATTAAGCATTCAGCATCTTGCAGGGCAGAATGAGATATGACTGCAGGGTCATTAAAAGGTTTATCAGAGACCTTTTACAAGAAATGTTGGGTGCAGCAACACTATTAGTGGCCTTAGGCTTCCCTGCATCTCAGTTCTAATTTATTCACCCAGGACCTTGATTTTGTGCAACTAAAATGTTTCAGGACTGTATTAAGGTGGTGTATCTAAACTATATGTTGAGCATGACCTTGAGGGTTTTTTTTTCTTTGGCATGTCTGCAAACACTGAAGGGAGGTGTATAGCTTTACAAAGGTTTACTTGGAAGGAAGCAGTGCATCAGTCCCAGGTTTGCTGGCTTAGCCAGGCTCTGATGCTGCTTTGCAGATAGGAACCACTTCACCATACTGTGACCTCTGATAGGGTAGAAAACTACACGGTGCAACTTTTACCATTGGAGTATGGAAAACATTGTTTCTGGGACCTTAAAGGTTTGTACTAGTGGTGCAGACTTGGAACAACGAGATTCTAAATTATGTTCTGTATGTGTACCTTCTTGCAAGTCCTATTTGTGTACAGAAAAGCTCCAAACAGAAATTGCATAGGCAATGTACAGATGGTGATTTGTAAGAAAACTCAAGATCACAGATTTTCCAGGAGAGAATTTGTTTACTAAATTAATCATTAGCTTACTATTAGGAGATTTCTGATGTAGGATGAAAAGGAATATTTGGTTCTGTGTAACCAAGAGGATGTGGTACTTTTTCCTTTTGAAGATGCTACCTGAACTGGTGAATCAAATCACAGTTGCATTCTGTTCATCATTCTTTGAACTAAAAGGTACTATGTAGTCTAAAAATATTCTAGTGACTCATTTTCCATGGATTAATCCTGGTTTCAGTATGCAGTTGTTGCCTTTTGTGTTGCTGCAGTTTAAGAATACTTTAGATGACAGTAAATATTTCAAGTTACAGCTGATAGTGAGTAAGTTCTCTTCTTTAGGTTTGAATGGTTGGTAAAAGGACTTTTGTGTGCTTTTATTTGACATATGGTGTAGAAAATTCTCTTCTACTGTATAAGGAAAATTATATCAAACCAGCAAAAAAAATTACAAGAGCACAAGCTCTTTCAGGAATTGATTTTGATGAAGACTGAAATTTTTCCCCCGGTGCTTTTGACCATAGTATATCTGAATTGTTGGCAGTTAAGTAAAATGATCTTCTTAACATTTAAGACCGATATTTCTTTTCCTACAACTCATCTATCCACTGAAATTCAGTGTACTGGAAAAGGGTAGTCTTCGACTTGAATCCTTACTGAATTTTTTTTTTTTTGTGATTAGTAAGTGGAACTACTATTGCTTGTTGGACAATAATGTCTGCCTCTAATAGCAGAACTAGCCTGCCATAACTAAGAAACAGCTGTGAGAGAATCCATGGCAGCTAAAGTTCCCAGTACTTGAAGTCCTGCAATTCCAAGACAAGTGCAGTGGCAGTCTGGATCTGAATGTGTTAACAGAAAGGAAAAATGGATTTGCCTGCCCTGAGCTGGTGTCTGCCATCTTACTATTGTTGGCTACTAAGAGCATCATAGTCACACACCCTCTCCTCTAATCCCAAAAGGATCTCAGTGGTATATTTCTATGACATTTTTCCCCACTGTATTTAATCTGTAGTTTCCATCCACTTACCATTGCCTCTTCACATGCAAGACCATTCAAAGTATGTCTCTGTGACTTTAATTTCTGTTACTGAAGAAATATTTTAGTCAAAATACCTGATGATATTTGTTAACTTCTAGCTGCTGCCATCAGGGGAGGTGGTAAATCTTCTGTCTTTGGAGCAAAATGTTCATGTGCTAACTACTAAACATTCCAAAACATCCTTTGGTCAGAGAGGGAATAACCTGTGAATTTCAGAAGTTGGAATTTAATCTTGTCTATGAGCCCTACATCTTTAACTGCTCTGGTCACAGCAAAGTCATGCTACCAACTTTGAGGTTATTGTTTGCTGGCAGACAATGATGTTCAAACCAAGTACACGAGATGGCTTTGTAAATCAGTGAGCAGATTTTCTGGCTTGGAATTGTTGCTCCTGCACACAAGGGCATTCCTTGGGGTTCCCCAGAGCAGCGCCTCCTCCATATGTTCTTGCTGGCTGCAGGAGCTGTCCTTGCAGTGCAGGGGCTGTGCTCCTGACTGGAGACCCAGATGGAATGCTAAGGCAGAAGTTACTGTTGCAGTCAGTGTCAGCTCAGATGGAAAGAACTTGGATCAATGATTCCTCTTATTTTGAGATGACTCCAGCCAATCATTTGTTGTAAACACAAGCTCTAGGAATGTTGAGAGTATAAAAAGCATTTTCAACAGTTATGGGGTGGAACAGAGAGCAGGCAGTGTGTTCATACTCATTGAAGGACCTTGACTCAAAAGGCTGTGGTATTGCAGTGCTATTTTGATAGTTTCTTTGATTTAAGCAAGTGTGAATCAGTCTTCAATTTGCCTCTGGTTGGAGAAGTGCTTCTGTTGAGTATAGCTAAGATGGGAACTGTTCCAGGAGGTGCAACTAGGTTATTCTGTGTCACAGGTTCTGAGAAAGGCACGTTTCTGCACATCTGAATCACGGCAACTTCTGACCAACTTAGTACATAAAAAATCCTTCTTCTTTTTTTTTTCCCCTGACTTGGCAGCATTCCTTTTTAGTCTGCTTGTAACATACAGGTGAGTCTCTGTGAGTGAATTAAACAAAACAAGCAAACCTCCTCAGGGGAGGACTCCTCATCTGCTTCCCCTGCTCCAGTGTGAGGTCCCTCCTATGGGAGAAATCCTTCAGGAACTTCTTGAGTGTGGGTCCTTCCCATAGGCTGCAGCTCTTCACAAACTGCTCCAAATCCTGCCAGCAAGCCTGCTCCAGTGTGCACTTCTCTCTCCACATACTTTCAGTGGATCAAGTGTGTCATTATGTCAAAGTCCTCAAGTGTGTAGGTTTAAACTAAAATAATAGTCTTACCCTGTGTAAAGGCAAGCTTAAGTCTGAAGATGAGAGTCTGATTTCTTAGTTTTACTTGTTTATGTGGATAAAATTCTTACTTTAGGGCTTGAAAGGGTCAGAAATCTGCTGTCACTGCCTATTATGTATGCCTGTTGATACTGATGCTCTGCAGTCTGTTTGGCCTCCCATCTTAGGAATGGAAAGTGGTGAAGTACCTTCCTCAGTTTACTGGAGTGGTGGAAGATCATCTGTAATTGGTAGACTCTGACATAAGTTCAAAAAAACCCTTACTCTCCCTGAAAAGAAAGTTTTTCCGTTTGAGGAGGAGAAATTTGTCCAGCAGGCTTGTATAGACTTATCAAAGTAAATAGATGTCAAATGTATTTTCTATAGAAGGGTGGCCATGGCAGGTAACAGTTTCTGTGCTTATGCACTGTACTGAGGATGATTTTGGAGTCCCAAAACCACCATCCCTTATGCACAGACCCTATTTAATTCTTGGTGGTCCTAAGGTTAGTTGCTTGGCTGGAAGGATTCATGTCATATGTCCCTTGATATTAGTGCCTGTCCTCCAGTGTCTGTGCTGGGTGTTTTGCTGTGGTTCATGTATACTTGTTAGTTGAAGGTTTTAGAGTTTCAATTCAAGTTTCTTTGTGATGAACATCTTGCCACTTTCACCTTCAAGTGGGAAAAAGAATTGTTTCTTCCTATAGAGGTCTATTGTTCATTCTTGACTTATGAGATGTAAATACTTTTTTCCCATGCAGCTGCTGGGCTGGGTGGTTCCTGTTACAAGGCTGGTGAATCAAATGTGTTAAATAGCAGTAGTAGGAGTGTTGCTGTGGCTGCTTTGGGAATGCACATTCTCTTCATACCTTCAAACTGACGTGGTTATGTATATGTAGGGGCTGCATCTCACTAGCTGAGAAGGAAAAGTGTCCAGTGTAGGTGAGGATGACAATGAAAATGCTAATTATGTTAAGTTATTTTTACTAATTTGCTTTTATTTCTCCCTCATGTTATTTTTCAAATTCAGCTCAAAGTTGATTTTTCGTGGATGAAAGTAATAAAGATGGAAACCATGAAGGAGTAATCTCTCAGGTGATAAAGAAGTTACTTGTTTATAAACTACCAATGCATACATTTAATCCCAAATTGTGAGAGAGAAATCTGGGCCAAATAAAATAAGATGGGAGAGGGAATTTAAAACAATGCCTTCTGCACTTGTAGTTCTCCTCCAGTACTTGCTTGACAATACCGCAGGTTGCTGCTGCTTCAGTATATTGTCCTACTGAGTGTATTCAAGATGTACATCATGTAAGGATTGTTCTGTGGCACTAACACTTCTGTTGGGATGCTAGGACAATAAAAAACCCCCAGTAGTATGTAGACTTAGGAATTAATATCTTCATGGATTAACTGTTTATTCTGTTACTTGCAAGTTTCATACACACTTACACATGAAAATCTCTATAAAATTATCTATTACGACAATTCAACAGGAAAAAATCCAGAAATGTCTACTTAACATAATAGGAGCTATTTATTTGATCAGTAACCAGTTTAAGTGTCTGACAAACCTTTTCTTTAAATTCACTGCTTCAAGGCTATTAGGCAAGTTTTCACATGGTGGGAAAGATAACACATCCCTTGCAGTTAGAAATAGTGCCACGGTACTGAAAACACAGTAGCAACTTAGTGATTAAATAGTGTTTGTTCCCACAACTCCTGCTTTGCAGCAGTCTTTGATTTATTTAATGTGTCACACAATGCCATTGCTCAGATAGAGGCTAAGAGGGAATGTAGGTAGACTGCATACCCGCAAGAGAAGCGAGAGGCCTGGAATGCTCCATCTGGAAAGCAGTATTTGTAATACAAAGACAGGCTCCTACATCTTGTGGCCCTGGTGTCCTTGTTATTTGCATCAAGGCACCAGCATGGATTAGTTCACTGCGGCAGCAGTCCAGCTGATGTGACTTGCATTATTATCAGATACCTGATTGCAGTCTCTGGATGGATGGAGGGTGGGACGTGACGAGCATAGCGATGTGTGTGGTGCTGCTGCTGCTGTGTGATAGTAATCTGTGATGAGGACAGAGGCTCACTCAGTGTTGTAGAAAAGTTTTATGAGGACACAATGAAACTGTTTTGTGAAATTCTGATTGTTGCCAGGATTTTGAACTCTGGTGTACTGCCACCTTGTCCAGAAGACGTTTTGACAAACATGTTTAGGCTGTGCAGAACAAAAAAGGTACAGGGCTTCAGTTCTGAAATTGAGAAGTTTTCTTCTGACAGAGATTTAACAGAAAATTTGAGACAAATTTGTGAGATTCTAAGGCTAAAATAGTCCAAGTGTTGGTTTCCAATGTGGTATTTCATAATTTTTCTTTTGAAAACTTTTAAAATTCCTTGTTAATGTGTAACTGTGTCAATAAAATTTTGTGACAACACTTCTGACTTTTTACATGCTTTGATAAAATTTTCAGACACAGGGTCTTGTTTTTTCTGTTTATTGATCACAAGCATCTGTGGTCTTACTGTTTTCAGTGGAGCAATTCGTGGCCCGTACTGGCTGCAGACTGTGTAATGTGGTATTCAGAAAAATGCTTTTCTAAACTGAACGCAATTACCAAAACATATTTTTGAACAATTCTGAGGGGTTAGGAGAAAAAAAATCCTGACATAATGTCTTTGCCTTGATATTCCTTTTGGAAATGAAGAGAACTGGATAAACAAAGAAAACTAACCAAAAGAGAAGGAAAAGAGAAGAAAATATGCCATGGCCTTTATATTCAGAGTGGAAGCAGCTTTTCAGATAGGTACAGCAGCAGAGCAATGCCTCAAACTCAGATGTACAGAAGTCCTCACTATAGCAGAGTGCACATACTCTATTGGCCCTGGCGAGCCAGTCAGTGAAGGATATTTCTGACTTCTGAATTGGTCCCTCAAACACCTATTTAAATCAGAAATAACTCACTGAGCAGATGGAGGACAAAAAACCCCTCCTTGTAGTTGCAAACCACTTGAAAAATTTCTCTGTGAGCTGCTAAATTTGCATTGCAAAACCCCTTGTATCTCTTGTATGAGCTGATACAAGACACTATATTAGATATTCAGAATGTGAAACAGTCATCTGGTAGGAGGAAATAAACTTTCTTATGTTTTGTTTTACTGTCTTAGACTTCTGCAAGTTATTAAAGTGCATATTTTGTACTGCTATGGTCTAAGACAGTTTTTATTGCTGTTTGAGTACAGCAGAAGATTGGTGACAAGTTTTCATACTCTTTACCTTGTTAAAACTTTTTTTAAAGATTATGTTTAAGTGCTGTCTGGGCCTGTGTACCCAAGAGCAGTGTCTTACCTGCTAGCCTGAAAATGGCAAGGAGAATTGCTTATAAGGAGAATATGCAACAAATGGCATGGATCATGAGTTAGGACATTGTCAAAGACAATAAGTGTTGAAGATGACATGTGCTAATGAATGAGACTTAATCATAGCCCTATATCGAGGTGGAAACATTGGAATTGGACTATGAACCTATAGCAGTCATACTACAAGTGTCCCTTGTTGTGCTTATAATCAATTTCTTACTGTTTTTCTAAGCAAGACTCTTTTTTTTTTTCTCTGACTCATTTGCCCTCAGGTATTTTCAATTTTATTATTTTCATGATGACTTCGTAGTTGCCACTTGATGAGCATGACAGTGTTTGGCCTGTATCACAGCAGGAAAAGGAAAAAGCAGTCATGTAAAGATGTTTCTGTCATGGTATCTAAATGACTGGTTTGGTCTGCAGTATAAATTTTGCAGGTCCATTTGATAGTATGTATTAACATTGGCTTGGGTTGGGTTTTTTTTCTGATAAAACTAGAATTTTCACTTTGAGAAGTGGAGCAGAAGTGAGCCTATTCATAAGCTTTAGGTAAGATGTTTTTCTCTAAGATTCTTTGTTGTTTTTTTGTTTTTTTTTTTTTTTTTTCAGAATTGCATAGGCTGTAGATTTGAGTCTGACCAAAACATCACTTAGTTGTGGAGGGGTTAATTTTCAGGTCTGTTTTCAAGTGCAAGTTCTGTAAGAGTACGATTGCTCGATTTTTGAACTCCTCCGATTATTGTTTGTACTGTATTTTGAGTAGTTTGTAGAAAACCCAAAGTTATGTTTCTTTGAACAGGTGCAGAACCAGTCTAGTACACCTTTTCCACTTGCAAAAGTATACTCTATTATAGTGAGCTCCCTGTGTCATCCATACTCTGAACTGTCCTTTGTGAGCTGCTTTCTGATCCTTTGCTGAATTATTTATACCTTTATTTCAGCATGCCCCTTAGACAAGGCACTGTAAACTCCAGGACTTCTGTTGTCACGTTCATAGTGACCAAGTAACAATAGTAACAAAGTGCAGGATAAAACCAAGTGAAGTTTTCATAGTAAAAGGTGAATTTGCATTCTAGTAAGAGAAAAAGAGAAATGTTTATGTATTCAGAATATGAAGAAGAAAACCACATCCAGATGGAAGAAATTTTTCATTTCTCCATGTTGGAAAGAACACTATTTTATTTGTAAAAATCATCTGGTTTGTGAAGATGGTATTTCAGCGCAATGTCTTATTCCAAAGTAGGGATGGGGTATTCAGACACTTCCTAATGTTTGCTCTTTCCTTTCTCCGTTTTTACCTAGGAAATTATTTGTGCTGGCTCTCAATGCTTCTGTCTATGCTGATGAGGCAGCATTTAAAAATAAGCTAGTAAATGTCTTCAAATGGGATGAAAATACATCCAGGTCTAGTGAAGTTTTCAAAATAGGTGGTCCCAAGCATAGGCACAGACTTAACCTTAGATCTAAATTAAACCGGTAATCAGTAGATAGATCATGCTGATAGCTGATGAGAGACCAGGTGCAATTGATTGTTTTGCTTTGTCCATGTAGAATTAACACCCACTGTCCTTAACTTACATGCAAAGGGAGTTTCTATCTATAGTAAGAGTAAAGCTCTGATATTTCAAGAATTCCATACTATGCTTGATCAATGTTAGACACTTTTGAGCATGGTACTCCTAATGTTGCAATGTCAGTGTTATTTGCAGAGTTTTTTGCTGCATGTAGTTGTACGTTACCTTTCTACGTTTTAAGAAATAGTTACTGATTAGTACAATTAGATAAATCCCTATTTATTTAGCTAGTATGATAACAAGTACCTTTTTGTAACTCACTACTTCAACTGACAGGCAGAAAGCAAGAATTCACCAAGCAACTGAAACATTTTTCAGTTGCAAAGTAATTTTTAATGAGGTACATTTTGTCTGCTAGGAAGAAGAGGGAGGAAGGAAAAATAGCAAGCACAATATACAAAAGGATCTTTGTTTTCCTAATACTGGCTGACACGAGAAGCTTGCAAAACAAAACCAAATCTTTTGCAATGGAAATGAAGTACATGTACAAAGAAGAGACCAAGGGTAAAATGGAAAGCAAATGAAGTCCATCATGTAGTTTTGTTTGTACCTACTAAAAATGAATCCTTTTACTTGAGAGTTAGTAACAAGTTGTATGCTTCAAGAATTACAATTAAAATGATGTGGTCTGTTTGCATTGGGAAAGGAAAGAGTAGAAAAGCTGTCTCCTCACCAGTACTCTTTCAAATCTGGGTGTTAGTTGGGATGCTCTTTGGGAAGGCAAGCCAAGTTGCAGCACAACAAAGACCAGTAGAACTGGCTCCTTACAGGGATTAGAACAGATTTCTGTCTGCTATCACACTGCAGATACTCTTTAAACAGCTGTACCTTTGCTAAATTGTGAGTAGTTTCCAGTGTCTTCATGGTGTTCCTAAGATGGCAGTGAAGAAGGATTGTTCACTGGTTTGCTGCTTTGCTGTTCCTTTGGCTGTGAGATGGAGATGAGAATGTCTCTGTTTTGTTTGAAGGAACAGTTGCAAATTGCTGCAAAAAGAGGCTGTGTAAGGTCTTGATTCATATCACTTTCTTTCTAGTAGTGCTGTCTAGAGAGAGACTACTCCCAACTGCTGTCTTGTATTTTCCCTTGAATTGAGCAGTCCTTTCTGCAGCAGTTAGCTAATTGTTGGGAAAGCCTTCTGTCTTTGTGTGTGTATGTAGCATTCATGTTTGCTTTGGGCTTTTAGATGGTGCTGGCCTTGACAGCAAATTAGTATGACAGATACACACTCTGGTTTATGAAGAAATAAACCTGTTAAATTTGGCTGTACCAGATTTTAGAAGGTCTTAATTTCTTTTGGGGAAAAAAAAAAAGTTTTTGAGTCAACTGAAATGTGGCTAAGATGCGTTTCTTCCCAGTGCTCAGTCTTGTATTAACACAAGGTAAGATTTTGAACCAACCACAGTCATTCAGTCAAGCAGTATCTACATAATCTGTTTTAGTGGTTTCAGGTCTTTTATGACCCAGTTTTCTTGCATAAAAATTCTAGCAGTGTTGACAATGCTCCGTGTTCTTATTTTGGCACAACTGGACCTTCTTCAAATTGCTCTTTTTAGCTCTACATAGTAATAACATGGCTATTTGTGTGGTATATCTGGATTGTTCTGCACAGGCTCTATCTGTGTTGAATGCTCTTTCCCTTTTGGTGTGTTGTGGTTTTGGATGCTTCAGATGCAGCTGCTGGCCTTTCCTTAAATTCTGCATTTTAATTCCTCTTTGTCACATAATTATCTCTAATGCAGTTAGCACTAGGTTCTTTAGCCAAGCTGCAAGAATGAACAGGTTCTTTGAACAATTTATTTTGTATGCTTACCAGAAACCAAGCGTGTCATGGCCTTTTCTCTTCCATTTCTTGTTTTGCACTTGTGTTTCAGTGGTGCTGTGTTTTTCTGCTGGGAGGTTTGTTTTGGTTCAGTTTTCGGGCTTTTTGTTCTAAAACCTATTCTATTGGGCAATGTCTGCCATCCTGAGAGAGGGCTGAAGTTGGATAGCCTCCCATTTATCCTGTATTTGAAAGTGATTAATTTTTGTACATGGTTTTGCTCAGAGAACAGCAACCGGTTCCTGTGTCTCAGAACATTATTGTCTGACTGCTGAGCTCAGATTCATTGCATAGGAATATCAAAGCTTTCTGCAGCTGGCTCTGAACTGGGAATTTAACTTTGCAGGTGAGAGTTTAGTAGGAATCCCAGAGAGTAAGGTTTGTTTCTAAAGAATACTTGAGATCAATGGGAGCAATCAAATAATGAATTTAAAATATTTCCTTCAATGTACCAGTGTATTAAACTAGAATATTCCATTATATGAATTACTACTCAAAACATAATTTCTTTTTTCTATAAACTACTTCCATTTCTGTGTTCTATGCCCAGTAGGCCCAGATTGCTCTTCACAGTATTGCTACGTGGCCTTTAAAGGCCCACTTGTTGACCAAGCTCTTAAACCTCATGCCTTATATTGTAACTGACGTTTCTTAGGGGGCAAGTAGATACTCAAGAAACACTTTTTGTGTCTCCTTAAAACAGAATATCTAGATCTGATTCTGTCTTGTAACTGGTCAGTTAAGAAAAATGGTTGTAGTACCCTCCTTTGAAAAGCCTTAGATCACTGGAATTAGTTTTGAAGAGTGAGCTAATATGGCACTGAAAACTCTGAAGCTTTCTGATTTAAAACTTGATGTTATCAGCTCTGTCTGTCTAGTTCTACTCTGCTATGTATTTAGTTTTGTTTTTTTTTTTAATTGCAAACAGCAAATTGTTTGCTTGGACAGGAGCATTTCATAGCAAGTAGAGGTGATGTCTCCAGGAGATATGAGCTAAAAAAGTATGGTAGATGTGGAGTGGTGAATGCATGAAAATAAATAGCCAACACAGTGAGAGAAAATCTTAGAAAGTATTAAAGACATCATAAGATGCAATAACTTAAAAAAAAAATAGTTTAATGTTGTATTAAGAAGTATTGCTTAAACTGCTTGAACACATTCAAAGAAACTGCCACCAAATCTTTCCAACAGACATCTTGCTGAGGTTTTCCTGAGTTGAAGAGAGATGATTTTTAGTGTTTTCATTTTCGAAGAGAAATATCTTCATGGTGGATAGAACTTTTTTCTGAGACTATGGCACCTTACAGTAGATGATAGGATTGCCTTGAAGCGGAAGTAAATAACCCTAAATAGAGGACGTAAAGCATTAAATTGCTGAGTATCAGTCCAGTGCCTTCACCACAAGAACACAAAAATTCATCTTGCATGCTGTAGATAAAACAGTGAAGCAATAAGCTGGGCTTTTTTGGACACTTGCACACCAGACTGCACTGGAAATAAAAAATACTTCAGAGTTGTTTTATCGTTCATCTTGGGGAACAAATAATTCACTGCAGAGGAGAATGAACTTCAGATAAGAGCCCTGACAGTGATATAGTATGATATAGTGCATTACCACTTTATTTTATAGCATCTTGGGTGAAAATGATATCTCAAAGTCTTTGTGTGGTTAGATAATACAGATATAAAGTTAAATGGTAGCAAGGAGAGAGAAATTAAGACTTTTAAGGAAAGAGGAGACAATCTGTTTCCAGATAGCATTTAGAAGATAGATGGTATATCAGTATGGCAGAGGCTCTTTCTTTTGAAGAAACCTTTTTCTGGATGTGGCAGGTAGAGTGGGAAAGTATCTATTTAAAGAATGGCAGGCAGAGAAGTGCATGTGTAAACAGACTGCTCAAGTTTGCTCTTGCTTTCCAGTACCCACTTGGTAATGCACAACCTGACTTTGGCATTTATTTACATAGTTTCTTCCCTTAGACCTAACTTCGTTGGGTTATATTTGTGCTTATTGTAGTTAAATTATTCCTGACTTGTGCTGACTTAAGTGAAGTAAAAGTAGACAGTTTTATTCATGTGCCTCACCCTTCATGGTGAGTTTTAGCTTTTGCTTCCCTTCCTCAATACAAGACTGTCCTGGGCAAAACAGTCTTGACTTGGAATTTTTTTTTTTTTTTTTTACTTATTTTGTTGCTGGTTAACATGATCTGCACTTTACATCTAATATAGACTATTCTGTTCCTGACCTGGAGACATTTTTCAGAAGCTTGTGCTCAGCATGACTTTGCACTGTGTATCAGAGAACCTCTTCAAAACTGAAGCTGGACTGAGCTGTGGAATCTGACTTGGAGAAAAATGCCAACATGGTAGAGACGAATTTATTTACCCTGCTGTTTCTTGTCCCTTTAATTTGATCCTAACTGAGTCAAGTATACATGACAAAGGCCACAGTGAACATGATAATAGCCTTTCAAGCTGTGCAAATGTGTGAAGTAAAAGCGATATATGTATGGTCAGGATGTGCACAGAGTGTGGTCAGCTGGTGTGTGGCTGCAACTGCCCAGATGTCTGCTGCTCACTTAGCTACAGAGTTTTGCTTATGCAGGGGTACCCTCAGTATTATATGTTCATTTCCCTGTTTTGTACTGGGTAGGAGCTTCCCTGCTTCTTTTCATAAGCTCCCACCTGGAAGACTTGTCTCAGAAGGGGTTCTTCCACCCAGTGCACAAGAAGCCAATCCCCACACAGTTGAGGTATTTGAACAGAGATTAGCAAACCTTTGCTTATGAGGCACTAGTATCTTTGCGAGCCTGCTTGCATGAGCTGCAGCCTTTCTGGTAACACAAGCCTTAGGAATGGATGCTTACTTGAAAAAAAATTTCAAGAAAAATTTTTCTTCTCTGTACGTTAATGTCCCAGCTGCTCACTTCTTCAGTGTTTTATGAGAATGTCAGGACTCTGCACTTCAACACTATAAAGAATTCTCGTGTGATTTAGTGGTAGGAAGAGTGAAGCCCAGAGCCAGAGTGTATGAAAGAAAATTACTGTCTCTGCTATTTTAAGCAGAAGTATGATGTTGTGCTATTTCAAAGCTGTAAGTCACTGCTAAATATCCGTGGACGCACATTATTTAATGTACAGCTGTTCATTGCTCACTGAAGGCTCAACATGGATAATTTGGAGTCAAAAAGTAGTTAATGTAGAAATTCAATTCCTAAAATAAGATTACTGTTACTGCTGTTTACTAATGTTCTAATGTCTTAATAATGTAAAGGATGTAGCTAATATTGTTTGTTTGATTTCCTATGTATTCTCAATCCAATTCCCACTGAACCATCAGGAAATTTACTAGCATGTCAGTCTTGACATAAAAACTTATTCAACAGATTATGAATATCCCACTCACTCAAACTCAGTAATAGTACTGTTGCTGCTTCAAAATGAATCCCAGGAGCCAAGCTAGCAAAGGATACCTGGGAGAGATTAAGCCAGGGTTCAGTCTGGCTGATCTAACCACATCTGTGTTCTTTGACTGACATCCTTGTTCCACAGCCCTTGGGAGATACTGACAAGAGGGTGAACATGGCACATGTTTTGTGGAGGTGATTAAATCAAACCTTTTGATGACAGTCTTGACAAACTAATAATGTGAGGAAAAAAAGGTCTTTTCCCTTTTACCTCTTATCTTATAATAAGACTCTCTAGATTTGAAAAACAGAATGTAGTTTAAAAATTAGATTATTTTAAAAATATTTTTCCTGCAATTTCTTTCCAGGAATAAAAACTTAGGATAGAGTTGAGAATAATATTTAATGACAAATGGACAGAAATGACACCAAGATCTTCTCATAACTAAAGAATATCTATCCAGTGTTTAGCTATAAGTCTTCAGTGCTCCTAGGTTCTTCTTAGGAAATCAGCTGTTAATCTATATAAACATTATCGTTCTAGCATTCTAGTGATAGCAGGACAGAGGGGAACAAAGTCACTGACAAACCATTAACAAAAGATAACAATAGCAGATTTCTGTGTATATTCTGTTGAGTATTTTCTAATTTGAATAACACAAGGAGGAGATTTTGAGTACTTTACCAAAATATGAGTAAACATTTGCAGGATTATAACTTTTTTTGGTAGTGCCTGATGAATATACTTTGAATGCATAGTTCCTTTTATATCCTTTATATATTAGTACCATTCATGTCATGCAGTCTGGATCATGTAGAAGAATTTTAGATAATCTGTCACTGTTGCAGTAGCTCTGCTGATGCTGGGATCAGTGTGGTAAGTGAACATGTAAGCTCTTGGCACATAAACTAATTGTGTATTTTAGATCCATCTCCAAGCTTCAGTGTGGTACTGGAATTATTTAAACTCATGTGCACTGCTTTCTGGATTCTGCAGTTGTATCAATAAGGCTAGTACAGCCTCAGGAAGCTTTTCTACCAATGTCAGAGGCTGAGCATGTGTGGTTCCGTGTGGGCTACAGTAAGGGATGCTTTTTGCAAGTTCTGCCCACAGGCCAGTTCACTATTGTTAATAGAATTAATAATCATCTAATTAATGTAGAAGAAACTCTTAATACTTCTCAGAGCTAAACATCTAGAGAAGATTAAAACACCTTCTTTGTCATTCATGCACTTTCAAACAGTTAATTTGAAGATTTTCAAATATTGTGCAAACAGAAGAACTCTTGATGTTCCATTAGTCCTTTGCTCTAAGTGCCTAGATGCAATACCCGTAGTTTCAGAAAATGTACTTCTGTTAGCCAGGCTCTCATAAGAATGATGGAAGTTTATCCCAAATTATTGGGACTTTGCATATGAAGTATTAAGTAAAGCTATCCTAGCATAGTACATAAACATAGGTTAGTTCAAGTGGTTTTTATACTAATAAACCTGAGGTTGTCTGAAATGACTGAGGTCTGACTTGACAACTGTATTTCTGATGTGGTAACACCGGCGCTCTGAAGAACAGTCAAAATAATGAGCAGATTGTTGGTATCCTTGTGCAGGGTTTATCATTCTGTTGAAAAAGAGTTCCTGGGGCTGGTTTTAGTGTGCTGATAAATGATTTCAGCTGTCAAAGCAGGATCCATATCAGAAAGTAATGGCTGAGCAGTCTCATTCTAGATCCCTCTAAACAGCTTTCAAAATGCTGAACTGTTTGAAGTAGGAGAATATGATGATTGGAAAACAACCTCAACTTGGTGTAGTGTAGTCAAGTGCTGAAATACAGCATATTTAAGTGACACTAAGAATTGTAAATTTGTTTAGCACTTTTATTCCTACTCCTAAATGTTAAGTAAGAGTGGCTATCAAAACTTCTGTCTATAAATTTAGAGCCCCAAATAAAGGATGCTCAAGCCAAAACCTGAAGTGTGTAATTGATAAGGATAGCTGGAAAGGTAGTGAAATTTAGGTTAATTATTGTGCATGTTCTTGTGCATCATTTGGAAGGGTCTTTTTCTGGTTCCCTTAAAATGGAAATATATAGCTAGCACAGTGATTATTTTCAAGACTTGCTAATTAATTGTAATGCGCAAACTTAACACTGTCAATGAAGATGACAGTTAAAAGAATAAGATATGAATACTACAGACAGTGTTTCATCCAGCTTGATGAACAATTAGGGGATCCCTAGAAATAGTATTTTTATGGAGTTTACTGGTAACAAATCCTAGAAGCAGATGTGTGATCTATGTAGGAAAACAGCTGTTCCCAGTGTTGGGAAGAATATGAAGTCTACCTCCACATCTTGCACTAGGGTAACATTCGTTCTCTTTTTCAAGTTCTTACTGTCTCCTGGATCTCATGCAGGCAGATTGAATCGAGCTTCTAAAGACTGGAAAAGTACAACATTCCCGAAGGATGCAGAAAGGAAAAGAAAAGGAACAGCTGAGGGGAGCTGCTTTGGAGTAGAATGGAGAGGGAGTTTTGTTAGGAGAAAAGAATGGCAAGTTTTGATCACAAGGGTGATAAATACAAAAGATAACAACATCTTAAGTGATCCCAGAGGGAAAGATGGGCTTCTAGTATAGAGGTACTGACTAGAACAGGTTTGTCTGTAAGTCAATAGGGCATCGTCAGAATAGCTTGATTATACATTATTTCAAACATATCATTCACTGTTTCCCCTAATAAATTAAGTTAATAATAGTTGGCTGACATAAGCCTCGTAGCCATAAAAGTCAAGAGTCCCTCTTAATAGGCAGATGAGGGACTCAGAAACAGCATGTTGCCCATCTTCGTTTTTGACCTTGTGCCTAAACAAAGACCAGCTAAAAGGAGGAGGGGAGTAGGCACTTTGGGACACTAATTCAACTTAATGCGGAGTATGATTGAAGCTGTCTCTGTAGGCAGTAAAGTATACACTCCATAGGGCCTAGGAATAATGACATGTTGTAAATTCATTTAATTTTAATTTTAAAAGCTTGCTCAAAGGTAGAATTACTAGAAGCACTTCAGCTCTAGTGTGGATCTTGGTTCTGGATTTTTTTTTTTAACCTACAGACTCACCGGGCAGCAGTTATTCAATTAGAGACCTGGCTTTTAAATGTATAACAACCTGGGTACAGATCGTGTTCCTAATGTGGAATCACTCAGAGCAGAAAGCACATGAATTATTTCAGTGGTTTGTAATTTTCCTTTGTAATAAGTTTGGGTTCAAAAAACGTAATTTTTAAAACAATATAGAGTCCTGTGCACTTACATGTCTTTAGCGTGGAGTCTAAATTCTGCCCATGCAATGAGTGTGTAGGGCAGTAGTAGAAAAATGAAATGTAACCCTTTGTCATAGCAGGCATGAGCTTGCAGCCTATGTAATTACCTATCTCTAGCCAGTCTGAAAAAAATCTGTAACCTCAGAGTGAACTCTAGCCCTGGACCTCTACACTAAGAGTAGAGAAATGCCATGCTCCAGCAGTTACTTAGATGAAACACAACATCAGAATATACTCTCATATGCTGATTTCCTCTTGAAGGCAAGGACTTTGGTTCTTAGCTTATATTGGAAATGCAGTTTTCTACAGATTAATTTTCTCAATGGGTTCCTCTAGACTTTAGAGGTTATTATTATGCTATTTTTAAAAAACATTGTAGTATAATTTGCTATTAAAGGCAATTATGATCGCTGCTGTCTGAGAAGAGTCATTCTTGGAGCCTACCAGCACATTAGATATTGCTGCTAAGGCTGCATTTCCACTATCAGAACTCTCACTCATCCCATTTGTGCTGCATCCCAGTCTTACATAGGTCACTCTATGCTGTTTTGGTATGGATACTTCAAAATCTTTGCTATTAACTTTGCTTTGGTTTTGGGTAGACCTTTGTGCATCTTGTTTCTCTACCAGACTCCAGTGGTCATTAACTTTGACTAGCGACAAAATCCATTTTGCCCATCCAGTGATCAAACCTTTTTATTCTGTGGAGTGTTCCTAAACTAATCTGCTCACTCAGGTGTGAAGGGGTTAAGATGTAGCAGTAAATAATTATTTGGATTTTCTTCTATGATCAGATGTGCAAACAGGCATGTTTGCCACAGTAGTGGCCTCAACTGTCGAGAGAAACTTGGGTAGCCTCAACCAAAAGGGGGACAACTGTCCCCCTCCCACAAGGGACAGGCTTCTTGGGACCTTCCCTGTGCAAGCCATAATGCTGGAGAGGCTATGAATCTGCTTTTATCAGTTCTTGGCAGTTCAACTAGGTGTTTGCCTAGGAGATGGCATGGAACCCTCACCTTTAAGGGTATAGAGACTTGGAATGGCTCCTCCTGGGGTCTGCCTGCCTTTTGACCTGATCGTTTGTGGGCCCCCTTTGCTTGCACTCAGGGAAATGCAAATATCTGCTGAACTTCCATGATCTTTACGTAATAATGTTGTGAAGTAACACCGAGTTAATTTTTTTGCAAGTAATAATAGAATGTTGTGGGAAAGTATTTATTATTTACCTGATTTACTCCTGATTAGGCCTTTAATTAGCACTTATAGGATGTTTTTTCTACAGATTTTCTTAGAACAAAAAACATTGCGTGTGTTTTCACACAGGTTGTTTGTGTTCAATCTGATGTACAGCTGTGATTACAGTTAATTGTGAACTCTGTTTAAAAGGGATGCTCTATATAGGACAGAGTTTTAAGACTGATAAATGCTGCAAGTTAAAATCAGCAGAAAATTCATGGGTCTACTGTGGAGAGGAGTAGTGATGCTTAGATAACACATTAAGCATATAAGTACTTAATCTGTGAGTTTCCTGAACAGAGATCAACTTACTCATACACATCTGCTTCCTAAACATCCAAAGGGACTCGTGTGTCACAATGAATGTAGTTTTAATAGTGGCATGTAAAGCTTTTTGTTAAGAAAGGACCAGGGGGCAGCTTTCTTTGAAATGCAGGAGACTCTGCAGCAAGGAAATGTATCTGAATGTAATTCAATAGTTCTTTTACTTCTAGCACCAACCCCTGTTATAAATGCACTGCTGGATGTAGAAGGTTAGTTTTTTTTACAAGACATTCATTAAAATACTGGTTTATGTTAGGATTTTGACAATGTTATACTCTGGTAGGTCTTTCCTCTGATATATTCCAAATGCAAGAAAATTTTGCATTCGTTAGAAGTTAGAATTTAAAAACTGGTAAGAAGAAGTTCTGTTAGTCTTCTAAACCCACTGCATCCTGAAGAGCTTGGAAAGGTATCCAGTCCAATCTTGCATTTAAATGGGAGCTATGCTCCTACTCGGCTTCATTAGCCTGCCCCCTGCCAGACAAACACGGTGTATTGGCTGCTGCCTGGGGAAGGCACCTGTTGCCTATGGAGAGAGAGAAGCAATCATAGATATCTGGGGAGGGGCAGGTGGTGTCTGTGTCGTTCTGTGCCAAGAAGTGGTTCTGTTTTTCATTAAAAGCTATTTGGAGATCTGCAAGTGTATCTTGTTTTTGTTCTGCAAAATAAAAAAAAAAAAATCTTTTGTAATACAAGTTTAACCTAACAGCGACCCATTGGCCACACCTAGTTTGTCCTAAAAGTCATAATTAATTGCATGACTGCTTACTGGAAATATCTTTGAATATGGTTTGTTTCTTGAGCAGAAAATCCTTGCTTCTCTGTTTAAAATGTATATTGGTCCCTATTATTGAGGCCTAATGAGTCCATTATGAGCAAGTCTGTCTTTTTTTTTTTTTCCTGCCCTGTCTGAATAGCTGTGAAGAGTAAGTACACCTACACCATTCCACAGCATGTCTTTCATAGAAGTGACTCAGCAGGGATGTTCAATTCTTTGACCTCTGACAATCCCTTAAACTTGTGTAAAGGAAGAAAAATCTCCAAATATGAATGTTCTCGTGGTGGATTTTTATAGCTGCTACTCTACATGTTTCAAAATGGTAAGTTCAGTTCTTAATTCTAAGGAGAGAGGATCAAGTGACAAGAGAAGTGAACTCTGTACTTAACTCGCAGCTACCTTCTGGAGTAGTTTTCCCACAGCTTGACATTACCCTTATTGTAAAATATATCACTCCTCATGCATTAGGGTCTTTTAATTTCAGAAGCCTGCCAGGATTGATGTTTTGTAAATCCATCTACATGTGTAATCCTTTCCTATTACTTGGATAAATACTTTGACTCTCCTGCTCCAAGCCAGAGAACTAGAAAAAAATGGATCAGTCCTTTCATAGTAAAGGAAAATGTCTACAGACAGAATCAGTCATCTCTTTCTAATCTTCTAAAACTATACAACTGAGTAATACATTTGGATTTGTTTGGGTATTTTTAGCAGAACTGAGACAGAATTGGGAAATTATTTCTTGGAAAACCCCCAAGCTATAAGGTTACAGGATATTTTGCTCCAGCTTCAAGGTATTTTAGGTCTGTAGTGCAATTTTAATATGCAGACATCCTTGTCTAGTCATCCCATTGTTGCTACAGGGTGTTCTATGCTTTCATCAGAAAGCTAACATCATTTGCATCTGCCTGAGCTTGTACATTTGAATTTCAGAGTGACTTTGGGGTAGCTACATAGACTGTAGCCAAGTTTCCAACTGATGTACCAGAGCTGTGGTAAATAGTCCTCTCTGTAAGTGCTCACTAATTTCTGTTTATGTAAATATGAACTGAAAGCAGTCCCATAGTGTATTGGAGTATATTTGCAAGATCGTTTTGTTCTCAGCTGTTGTAATACTGTATATCCTAAAAATCCTGTTCTTCTCAGTATGGCTTTCTACACAACATATGTAGGTGAACCCTACCCTAGGTAAAAAATGCAAGTAGACTACACCATCACCTTCTTAACATGTTTATATAGTTAGAAATTGTCCTCAAACAATTAAAGTTTGTGAGGTTGAAAAATATATTTTCTGTTTGCGGCATCTTTGTTTTAACGCTTCTCTATCCATACATGTCCGGATTGGGTTTATCCTAGGAAAACTTATATTATTGTTTGCATGCTAATAGATATGCAGCTGGAGCCTCTCTTAACTAGGCTCTAAACAAGCCTATATTAGAAGAGAATTGGTGCCACAGCTGAAAAAATCCACAACTAGACCCATCAACATCATTTTTCGAGTAAAATGCTCAGGTGGCCCCTTTCTCCTTGTTGTGTGGCACCAGTACTTCCTGTAATTGCAGTGTGATGTGTAGGATGCTGCCCGGGGAGAAGTACAGGAATGCTGCTGGCCAGCTAAGGTAGAACTTTCCAGAGAACACTGAAATGTAAAGGATCTTATTGCAGGACATGTTTCGGATGTGCTTATGAGAACCATATAAACGGCAAAGGAAAAGGGGACATTATGCCAAACACTCATGGAAAAAGGGGTCATGTCTCTTACAATCGCCACCATCTAGTGTCTGATACACTTGAACTGTACTACATGGTGTGTCCACGAGTTGATTATGTGCTGGTTTATATGAACATGCAGCTCTGAAAAGGGATTTTATTTTTCTGGATTCTTGTTTTCACCAGTATTAATATGTGGGCTGGTTTTGTCTGGGGTAGAATTAATTTTCTTCACAGCAATTAGTATGGGCTGTGTTTTGGATTTGTGCTTGAAATGGTGTTGATAGTATAAGAACTTTTTTTATTACTGCTGAACAGAAATTCTACAGAATCCTTTCCTGCTTCTCACCCCACCCTACCAGGAAGGAGGCTGGAGGTGCACAAGACCTTGTGAGGCCACAACAGCTGACCCCACTTGATCAAAGGAATATTCCATACCATATAATCTCATGCTCAACATACGAAGCTGAGGGAAGAGGGGGAAGGAGGAGACATTCAGAGTGATGACGTTTGTCTTTCCAAGTCCTCACTGTGCATGATGGAGCCCTGCATTCACGGGGAGGGCTGAACACCTGCCTGCCCATGGGAAATGGTGGATCAATTCCTTGTTCTGCTTTGCTTACACGTGTGGCTTTTGCTTTAATTTTATTGAACTTTCTTTACCTCTACCCACAAGTTTTCTCTCGTTGACTCTTGTTTTTTCTCCGGATCCCACTGTGTAAGGGAGTGGATGAGTGACTGTGTGGTGTTAGCGTCCTGCTGGGGTTAAACCACAACAACATTTTATGAAACAAAAAAACCTCCAAACATTAGTAGTTCAAGGGAGGATGCAACTTTTTGCTAAAAGATGATACATTCCATTTATTCGTAGTAGATGTTATAAACCAAAGGAAACACAAGATTAATTAAGATATACTTTTTATATTTACTGTGTACAACACTCACCAAAAGGTAGCACTTCTCTAGTCAACCTTCTATGTCTCAAACTGACAGTAATTAGGATTACTGTAATAAAGGGGACTCTGAAGAATATTAAAATGAAGCTTGTGCTAAAATATACCTAAGCTTTATAGATCAGACCTAGCACTTGGAATATCCTTTTGGAATGAGAAGTGTCCTGTAATATATATAAAGCATCAGCTTAAAAATTGCCCTCTGGGGAAAGAACGAGCTCGGATGGTTTTGCTTTGATTTTGATTTCTGTAAGGCAAAATGCTATGGGCAAATATGGAATCTGAAATGCTGCTCTGAGAGATAACACTGTACTATTTTATCAGAAATTGGTTTTGCTTGTTTGTCTGTTGTGTCCACACTCCACAGCCCCCTGCCCATTACACTTTGAGTTTGGTGAGAATGTTCTCCCAGAATTCATTTAATTGGAATAAAGATTTAAAACTCAAGATGTGGCTTTATCACAGAAGAATTATTCATCTCAATTGCAGATGCTTTTCCCTGGCAAACAAGGAGTTAACTTTATAGGAAGTTTGGCTGTGAATTTGGACACTGTAGTCTAATTGGATTTCATTTCATGTGCACGTTAACATAAGCTGTAAGTGGGTCTGGAGCAGTCTAGCTGATGGATGACTTTTCTTCCTAAGGTGGCACATTGCCACTGGTGCCAGAGACTCCTTAATGCACCAGAGGAGATGTGGCAGGTGCAATGTTCTCGCCAAAGGCTTGGAATACCTGCTCTGTCTGGATGAAAAAGAATGGATGTGTCCACGTTATGTCTTGTGGATTCTAGCATGAGTCCTGTGGCAGTTATGTTTTTTAAATACGACTTATACAAAATATAATTTTCTACCAGGTACTGAATTTTCTTCTAAAGTACAACAAGACATTCATTCCTCTGTATATTTTATTTGCTATCAGCATTATCCACTTGGCTGGCTAAGTCACAAAATAGGCAGACAGAATAAAGCCAGGAAATAGTAGCCAAATTGGCAATACCCTGAATTCACTGCCTGCATCTTTTACATTTGCCTTGAATTTTCATGGCATCAAAAGCTGTATGCATGCTTTCTGAAAAATTATGCCCTTTTCACAGAAAAAAAATTGAAAACTCCTGGAGTTTATTTGAAGGCATGTGCTTATAAAAGGTCCTTGGACATGACTTGATATCCATTGAAGTTTGAAAACAAAACCACAAACACACTCCCCCCTTTCCAACAAAAACCAACTGGACANTTTTTGTTTTTTTGTTAATTTAGACATTTTCATATAGCATCAGTTGCCAGTTTTCAGTATTTTCAGGAGTAGGGAGGCAAAACTGTAGAAATCGCCACTAATATTACTATCAGAGGCAAATTTCAGCTTAGCATCACTCTTGGCTGTTTCTAACACTAGCTGCTGATAACTGAATTTCCACTTCTGGTAATTTACTCAAACTCCTTACTAATGCAAAACCAGTGAGTCCCTAGATTTATTGATCTGTTGGAGTAAACCTCTTATCCAAACATAGAAAACATAATGTAATGCTTATTTTTGCGACCTATTCTATAGTGTACACAAGGATAACGTAATTTTTCTTGTTGCTAACTATTGGGTGGAGAGGGAGAATACCAAAAACGTGGTTAGGCATTCATAGCTAATGTTAGATGTGTTACAGTCACAACTTGCATTCTGAGTATCTGTGCACTTCTGGCTTGAAGATGTGCTAACGTTTTTTTCAAGGAATGGTGTGGGGTTGTTTGTCTATGTCCATAGACAGTAAAATGGTGAAGAGCTCTGCCTCTTTGCTGATGTATTGAGACTTATGATATCCCCACGTATTTTATGGGTTATTTGGCTGAACAGAGGAGTGTGATCTTTATGTGGATTGCTACCTTCAGAGGATAGACAAAGCTCATTGCATGGAAAATATGAAGAAAAAGGACTTGGCATGGTTAGAAGGAAGAGAACGGGAGTATGAATTGAGACAGAAGTGTTAAGTGAGAAAGTTTGGTAAAGGGAAAGGTGAAGGGTGAGAAAAAATTGAAACTGGAAGAGGAAAAAAAGAGAGGAATTGAGGTAAGAGCACCAAAGGGACAAGGAGGATTGATAAGAAAAAGATGTGTTTGTGGCTGGTACTACCGGTCCCTGTCCCAGGCAGAAAGCAAGGCAGCAGTGTGGTGATGTAAATTAAGCCTTATCCTTCTCTGGTACAGGAACTGATTGCCCCATATGCTGTTTCTTAAAGTTTTCATATCCATAGTCTTAAAACACAGGGAGCAGTCAGAACATGCTTTTTAGAACTCTGAAGTGATGTTGTTTCTGGTCATAATCTTGCAAGTTATTTTCCAAGTAGCTTGGAGAAGCGTAGAGCCTTGTAAAGTATACACAAATCCTCATGGTTTTAATTTTTTTTTTTTTTTTTTACAAAGCACAATTCCTGCTTCATTCTTTTTCTTTTTACTCCTGCCTGCCAGGAAAGCAGCTGTTGCAGTACGTGTTCTTAAGTGGCTTTGTAAAGAGTCAGGAATCAAAGTAGCTCCTTTTGACATGCATAAAAGTGTTCATGAGTGTTCAGTAATCGTCACTGTTGTAACAGAAAAGTAAAAATTAACAGTTCGTTTGTGGTTTTAAGACCATAATCTGAGATATTAATTGGTAGCAACTGAATACGAGCTTGCAATTAAAATCAACTGACTCTATATTTGTATTTGGAAACATATATTTGTATTTGTTCTTACATTGATTTCTTTGAACTGCTATTTACAGCTGAGATGAACATTTTTAACAATTACAGTGCAAATCATATAAATGTGATTCGTGGCTTAAATGGTAGCTTACTGCAGTTGGTGATGCCCCTTTGCGGCCAATTACCCAAATGTTAAACTCACAGGATTTTAAATTTATTTTTCACATAGCGCCTCAGCACTGAGAGAAGGAAGCTTAGCCACAAACAAATCAAATCAAATGGGCTGATCTTGGACAAAGACTGTACATTTTTTTGCTGTGAGAAATCTGGAGGTAGTTCACCACTTGAAAGCATGAATTATTTTAGCCTATTAGTTGCCTTTGAAGTTACCTGTGAGGTGATTTCCCTACTAGACCATGGACATCTTGTAGAAGTGAGTGCTCAGAAAGGACTATGCTCCATAACCACTCTCTTCTTGTAAGTTGACTATTGAATAAATAAGCAAGTTTTGGGAAGGATTTTCAGATTGGCTTACCCAGTAGCTGCCTAGTAATTTCAAGTAATTTTATAGTGGAGAGTTAGTGGAGAGGAACCCATAGAATATCTTCTGCGTGCATAGATACCTATGGACACATAAATACATGTATGTAAAATACGGTTTCCATATGCTACAACAGTAATAAATACTTTATCAAGACTTAAAATACGTTTCTGTGTATGTAAGACATAGAAGGGCAATAGCATACCTCAGTGATCCTATAGTGACAATGGGTTTCAATGGGATTATTAATTTAGTTACTAGATGATTCTTTGGACTGTAGCACTATAANACCAAACAACAACGAAAAAACCCCCCAAAATCCTCAACAACAAAACCCCAAAGTGCAAATGATCTCTGCAAATCTAATATTCACAGAGAATATTATAGACAGAATGGTCTAAATAAATTAAAATTTAGCTTTAAGAGGAACATGTTACTGTCATTAAAAGCATCAGTGCCCAAATTCTTTAATGAGCTGCATGCCATTTCCACTTGGTCAGAGGAAGTGGTTTTCTTCCTCTTTTATTCTTTTATGCAGAATTGAAGCTGTGTTGACTGTGGGAAAGGTGCATCCTCTCCAGGTTTCTGTAGGTAGCCATTACTGTCCTGATGTAGGGGATTCATAGGTGCAATGATGATGAAAAGAAACAGTGATCTAGTTGCATTTTAGGTGCTCTCTTTCAGAGGCCACATCAGATACACATGGATTCAAATACCAAAATTAAATTTCTGTCTTCAACTTAAAAGCAGTGTTAGATTTCTTCTACTAGCTACTCTGAAAGTGTACTCTTGCAGGACTAGTTGGGATAATATTTGTGACTAAAGTAAAGCCATTTGATCCTTAATCTGTCTTAAGTGGTTTTTATCTCCCCTTGATATCCATGTCACGAAGTTAGATATTCTTTCTCAGCATTTATTTTTCTAGCAAAATAAAGCTGTCCACTCATAACTACTCTTTGCTGACACCCTTTTTTCTAATCACTGTAATAGGTCCTCTTTGAATTTGTTCCAGTTGAAATAGTTTGTTCTTGCATAAATGTGACAAAACCTGAATGTACTATTTTAAGTGACATCTTACTGAAGATGTATAAAATAGTGCTCATTGAATAGGTCCTAAAGTCAGAGTATCAACCTGCATATCTCAGAGCCACCTTTATTCCTAGGCTGCAAAAGAATACATATGCTTTAAGATTGATCCTAGGTAGCATCCAAGAGTCTATTGTATTTAATTGCTGAATACAAATGGATATTTTTAGAAGTGGTGCAGAGATGGTGGCAATGTGGATTACATGCAGCTGTATAGCTTTTAGGTCTCTGTTCTCTGTGCTGATAAAGGAGTTAAGTGTGTGGTTTATGCTACTATGGATAACAGCTTAATGAAGATATTCAGAAATTTTAGCAGAGATTTTTCTTGTTCTTAGTCTTGGATGTATCTGGGATGTGTTTATAAAAAGTCTTTCAATTTTTCTTTCAACTTCAGGGACATGTAACACTCAGGAAAAATTACTGCCGCTTATGCTACATTTTTTGTTTGAATGGATGTTGCAAAATTTATTGTGGTTTGGAACTTCTTCCTTGAAATCCAGTTGCCTGGTATAGTAAGAATTCATATATTTTCATTACAACCTGCAGGTTCTGTCTACTTAGCTTTTCTAAGTAACACCGTTTTAAACACACACATACAATTTCATTCCCTTGTACACACCATAGAAAGCAGCCTTTTCTATAAATACTCCTCAAGTTTTTTGCATTTTTTCTAGGTGGGTTGGTGGAGATGACTTTTGTGTGACAATGAAGGTACCAATACACTTTTATCCAGAGGGTGAGACACTGAACAAATGTTATAAGCATAATTTCCGATTTGTTCTATCAAGTTAGGGGTAAGGAAGGATTTAGGTACCCATATCTGTTTCAGTCCTGTTGGCACACACACTAAGCGGGAGGAAAACACCATAGGTTTCTCTGCTGGGTTTGTACACACACACTTATATGGGTATATGTAATAATACATGCTAATATGGAACTAGTGGTCTATCTTGGACAATTTTTTTGTTTGCATTACATGACACTTTAGCACTCCTATTAGGATATGGGAGGCTGTGGTAATTGCCAAGGGAATCCTCTTTGGCTACAGCACTGTGTGATTCCTGGGTCACTAATGCAGTCAAAAATAAAAACAAAACTTCATGTTTGCCTGAAAGCTAGAATTATGGAACGGTATGCTTTGACTATTTTTTGTGATTTCTTTCATTTTATTGATGGTTCAGACAGAACGTTCAAATGTTGTTTTTTTAATTTGGGATTTGTAACAGCACTGGATTTAGAAACTATTTCACCACCTTTTGATTACCACCTAAGGCCATGTGTTCAGTCCCTCTTTAAAGGCAGCTATTTCCTCAAATGCATGAATTAGGATTTGTACTCTTCCCTTTACCTAAGGTTAAGGATGTTGCCATTAATGTTTCAGTGCCTCAATTCATCCATCTGTATTAAGATATTAAACCTTTCTTACTTTAAAAGGATGTTTTCAGTTTTAATTCCTTTAATGTCTACAAAATACTTTCATAATCTTATATGAAGGAGCTAATCAGTGCCAAGTGTTAACAAGCTCAAATGCTCGGAAACTGTCTAGTACTTAACTCTGAGCATGAACAATGCACCCTTTTTATCACATGAATTTCCAAGGACATAGTTTACCTGGAATTGCAGCATGTTGGGATTTTTTAATGTTAGTGGAAAGGCTAATTTCTGTGCAAACACTAACTTTTGTATCATAACAGCATGAAGTTTTATACTCGGTCACAGCAATAGGGCTTGAAAGAGTGCAGAGACACGGAAAGCCTGAAGGCTTAGATCTCACCTAGTGAAAAGATATGAGAGCTTAGAGCTTAGTTATTCAGAATATGAATAACTGTGCAGGGGATATTGTAGCAGCCTTCAGTTCGGTATCTACCTGATTTAGAGTTCCTTTGCAGTGAGCCAAAGAGAAGGGCTCCTTGGGGATATATCAAAATCTGGCCCTCCAGTATTTTCAGCTGATCTATCTTTTTGAGTGAAGTCAGTTCACAAGACAGAAAGGCNTGGGGGGGAATTAAAAATTACATGATAAATGTAGAAGTAATTAATAGATACATTTTCATTACTGTCATTATTGCTGTGGCTTTTAACAGTTTTACCTGTGACATCACACTTTGAACTGCAATTTCATAATGATTTAGAAAATACAAATCAATCAGCACTTAATCTATTTTTACAAAATTAAATGTCATGTAGAAATGTGATTCAAAAATTAGTGATAGAATTAGCACAGAAATATCCTTGGTTCTGCTAATAACAATTTACATTTATGTACCATTTCCCATTCATTTTCACTCGTTTCATTCACACTGTATTTTGTTACCTGCTAGGTTGACATGCTTGTATTGAGCAACTTGAGTCACCTTGAGGCAGAGGTGGTGATCAAATGGCTTGCAGCAATTGCAAAGCTTGGTGGAGGTGGAATGTGTGGCCCCAGGCAAAGGATCCAAATGGTAAAAGAAAGTGCTGAGAGGTATTCTGTTGTGATTGGGGAATTCTGTTGTGATGGGATGTCAGCCTGATCCATTTGGTCAACTTCGAGTCTAAGACATTTATGAAAGGGTAGAAAGCTTGTTCTAACCAGGTGTGGGGTGAATATGTTGTTTCAATGTATTTGGCTCACTTGAGTTATGTTAGGGTGGATTTCATCATCATGGGCATGAAGAAACCTAGCTTTGTTTTTGACTCTGTGTGTGAATTCAACTACACAGTCCATGTTTCAGTGTGTGAATTGCTATGCCTGTTTCTCAGGATCCTATGAAAATTCTAGGAAGATCACCCTAAAAACGTTCTGTGTCTCTCATCTGAGCTGTGGCTACTTTAGGAATTAATCATACTGTCTTTTGGACACACTGTAGGTATCGCCTGAACATATTTTAAAATGTTTCAACTAATTATTTGCCTCATTCTCATCACCATGAATGTAAATGCCCAAGTTAAGGTTTCGTGCCACCCTGACTGTTTGATAGTTTACAGTGGAGTTTTAGTTGCTTTTAAGTACTGTAGAGGCATCTTGGGAATTTTGCTGTTGATTTCTGTGACACACGGGTTGTTCTGATTCCTCAAATGCAAAATCTATCAGTCTGGAACCTGTAGGAGGTTCTTGTTAGAATCTCAGTAGTAGCATATCACACTTATTAATGAGCTGTTTGTAAATTAAGCTCCTAAATGCATTTGCATGTGAGCCTATCAGTGTCAGCCTATAAAAATCAGTGCTTGTATGAGGATTTTCTTACACAGATTGCTATGAGGATTTTCTTACGCAGATTGCTGCCTATTCACTGATCTGGGTGGCACTACAAAAGCAGATAGACATTGCAACCAACAGACTATTTATATCGCTCTGAATCCAGCAGAGCTCTGTTAAATGATGTTTGTTTGTTTCTTTGTTCCTTTCTTCTTTCTATAGCTCGTTAGTCTCTCCTTTGAATGTAGGTGTTAGGCTGTGCAGTACTTGATTTCAGGAGGGGGAGAACAGGGCTGCTGGCTGGCGCTGTTGGGCAGGTTACAGCAGGTGGCACTATTTGGTGACTTTTGCTTAACCCCGTTTATTATTTCGGTGTGCATGAATATGTTGATATATGATCATTTTTTCAATTGGATTTTTATGGAAACACTAAATAAGGTAGCCAGTCTGAAGATGCAGGTACATATGTCCTTTCTCCTAAGGAATAGTAACATAACTCCCGTATACTTCAGTGTAAATCAAACGTGTGTAAGACTGTTTTGTGTTATATTATTAATAAAGAAAAAGACCTATGGAACTAATTTTTCGACTGATGCTTGGACTAGGTGTGCTGGACTCTTGTGAAATTTCTGGAGGAGTAATAATGTTTAACTTCTATGTCTCAAGGGTTAATTATTTTTAAAGAGCTTAGAGGTCTCTGCAAAAAAATCAGTTTTCAACACATAGCTTTCTTTTCATGTTATCTTTAATTTTGTCATCATATCATAAGAAGTAAAGCGAAACCTGGTCTTTGTGAGATGATATCTATAACGGAGGGGAGATTTGTTGTTGCATTGCTTTTTTCAGTGTGGTATCTTACACAATAAATGCACGTTCTATTAAGCACACAGATGAAAAAATGTGTCTAGGTGTGTGCACATATGTATTAATTTTTAAAGTCAGTCTACCCTCACTAGTTTTGCACCTGGGAGATTTCTTTCAGCCACTTGACTAACAGGGATGTCAGTAAAAGCAGAATTGATCTGATTAGATCACAAGAAAAAAAAAATATCGTTTTCAGCTTCTTTCATATAAAGCATGGCCATTTAACAGCTGTGTTAAATGTGTCTGAAAAGCTACAGATAAATTGTTTCTATAAAAAATAATAAATGATGTGTCTGGGGGGGAGAAAGCAGTTTGCCAGCAAGCACTGGTTTCTGCCACTGCTCTTTTTCTAACGTAACAGAGTTATTTTTAGCACTAGAAAGTGCAAAACATGTTTAAGAGAAATAGGCTGGAAAATGTGACATGCACAACCCATCTTTGTGGGTGGATGAGGTTTCTCTATCTGGGTTGCGCTGTTTGCTCTCATTTGCATCTTCTTGCTGAGTATCATGCTCTTATGAATTACATATGTGTTTGTGGCTTAGAAGCCCTATGCAAGCATATTGATATTACTGGAAAACATATTTAAATGATACAACATGCAAGCTAGTGATGTTGCTACGATCAATTTTGTTAAGAAATAATTCCTCATGTTTTGACTCAATAGTTATATTTTGTTTATCAACCTTACACTAATAGCAGAGTTAGACTGAGAAGGATGCATTTAATATGGTATTAAAATAACTTTCTATTTAGCAGGAGTGGGAAAAAGTAAATATTTCATGTTTATTTCTAAGGACAAACAGAACCTTTTGGAACAGAACAGGTAAAAAGAGACTGGAGATGTGTATTTCCTTGCTGCCTCTATTCTCAGTTCTGCCACTGGCCTCCTGGGATAAGTGTTTTCATTTCTGTATGAGTTGCATGCCTTAACCTTTAAAACGAGAATAGTGATTATGAACTTTTTGTTTACCCACTTGTACATGTTTGGATGAAAAGCATTGTGTAATGGTTTATTAATTCTTGTATGTTTTGCTTCTGCCATCTGCCTATTTGCTGGCCTGCTTATTCAAATGGAAGGACCTGGGCTACACCCTGAATTTTTTTATCTTCTTTTCAGTGTGTCCAAAATTGAGAGCTTGGATGATGCTGATTAACTTGTGATTGGGGTAACTTAATCTTAGGTAGAAGAAAGTAGTTTCTCTGAGGACTGTGTATTGACTAGTGGTCAGAAGACTGGGGAGTACAGAGAAGGTCTCTACTTCTCCAGACACACAGTAAAGAGAAAGCTGAGGAGGAAGTTTTTGTTGTGTGTATGGAATCTGCAGGTCCTATGATCTGGTCAGAAAGGGAGAATTTGCCTCCTAGTTGCAGATACAGCTGCTTGCCTCATTTGGTTACTGATTCACACCTATTGAATTTGCATGTCTTCCAGATTGCTGGTTATTCTTACCAGGTAGAAAATTATTCCTTGTTTGAGTGAGACACTGTCAGTATTTTCCCTGTCACACTGCTGGTCACCGTAACTTCAGTTCATTCTGCCTCCCTTCCCTGCCCCCAAGAGCTCCGGAATTAGAGATGTATGTGCTCAGTAACCTCTGTTATATTTGACCGCATGAATCGGCTATTAAGTGCTTCTAGTCCTGTCACATCACCATCAGATGTTTTCTATTCAGTTGTTGCAAAAATATAGTACTGAAAGTTTATGAAAATCCTTCCAAAAAAAGATTTTACTTCCCTCCCCTCTCTGTTCTTTTTTATTTACACACACTTTTCCTTTCTGGAGCTCTTTCGTGGGGAGGAGGGAAAGAGTAGTAGTCCTCTATGGGGAAAAGAATCAATGCAGCTTATTTCTTTTTTTCCTTGAGAGAGTTCACAAATAGGAAAGTGAGAGTCACCTTTGCTTTCCTTGATCAGGAATATAGATGATTTACCACAACAGTATTTAAAAAGACCCAAACAACACACATACATAGACACATGTAAGATGCTTATGAGTTGAAATTATTTGCTCAGGCTGCCGCCTTGCCCTGATGGGTGAATGCAGGGATTCACAAAATGTCTCCACCAAGAAACCTGTTGTTATTTTGCTTTTTAGCTCAGATGGAGGTCAAATTGAGACACAGAAAATGTAAACCATTGGTTCTTGTCCTATATCATTCCAATAGTAGCCAAGATAAAAACATACCCTGGTTTTGTGCATGGCTGGTTCTTCTTGGATTGTACCATAAGCAAAACAGGCTGGTATCAGTGCTGAGGTAGACAACAGGCAGTACTAGAGAACTAATACAAAAGGTTTTCCAGTACAGAAAATATTGAATTAATAGTAATTGTAGACAACGTTAGGAAGGTTTGTGGTTTTTCTTTGTTCTGGAAGCCTAATCTTCAGAACTAAGAAGAATGACGTGTGATTACCATTACTCACATTAAAGATGGTTCATAAACAGTTCTTCTCCTTAAAAAGGGATTAAAGAAAAAATAATCTGCTTTATTGGCTTTTTAGTCTGTGTGGCATTTTGCAGCCAAATTTGCCTATTAACCAGTGCAAGAACTAAAATGCATAAGTATCCTGTTAGATATAAACTCTCATACAATCATATAAGCTCAATCTAACATAGCTCTGCAAGTACAATTTTTAGTACTGACCTGTTGAAAGCACGATTTTAATTTAAAGACGATCACAGGGTATGTACAGACAGAAATAATCTCAGCTTTGTATGTAGAATAATTTAGATTATCTGAACCTTAATTATTTCAAACTTTGTCCAAATATTAACTGTGCTGAAGCCATCCTTGACTATCTATTATCTAAATGTGTTTGTTGGTCCCAGTGACTGAGATAATCAAGGCTGTAACCTTCATGTAAGTTAGACACCTAGCAGTTGGGGTAATTCCTTGTGATATCTTGAGATCTTCACACAAGAAAAGTCATTAGGGTTTTGAAATAGACTATGAAAATGAACATATACAGCCTTGATTAACAAGACTCAGGTTTCAAATGTGCAAGTTGACAAAGCTATCTGAAAAGGTAAAGGTCTCTGGAGGAAGGACCACAGTCTGTTTTCTAGGCTGACTGGGCACCATTGTCATCTGTTCACCTTTGGGGGAAGTGATGTTTTTGTTGCCTTTTTGGTAAGTGGTGTTGTCCAGATGCTGCCTTGTATTTAGTGCAGTTAGCTAAAACCAGAATAGAGGTATCTGTGAGGGAAGTGGGCAAATAAGGCTAAAACAAAAACCAAATTCCAAACTTAAGTAGAAAAAAATGATTTTTTTAGATTTAAATTCACACCCTGCTACTTCTTTTAACATGCAGAATGGTTTTTTTCAAAGTGTTTTATCAGGTTTGTATGCTTTAATGCCCACCCTTGCCAGTTTCTCAAGGACATATGTTTAGATCTTACTGCAAAGTTAGTGTCTCCAGTTGGGTGCTTTTAAATGCATAGGCCATATAATGTTGCTCACTGTCCATTTATTCAGTCTCCTACTTTCACAGCTTTTATGAGAATATGAATGATTAAAGCTCAAAAGAATAAACAGAGGTTTGTTATCTTAGAGCCATTTGTAAAATAACCACTTTGAGATGCTTTATGGTTTACATAGCATTGTGAATATTAGTATGAATTTCTCTTTGCTTCCGCAGGTGCTGGTTTGCAGAGACAAATATAACCTCCAATTCCCAGCACACTGATCTGTCTAAACACAATTTGACATGCGTTGCTATTAGCTTAGCACCTTATCAAATAATGTGCCCTGATAGAGATAAAAGGTTTTACAACCTTACTGCCTTTGTTTCTGTGTGCGTTCACCCACAGAGACAGCTCTGCAGCAGCTAATAATTAACACAAAAGACAAAGACAAATCTATATGGCTCAGTGTTGGAGAGTCCAATGTGCATGTTAAGCAGCTGGGGAAGTGAAAGCTACAGCAAGAGGGTCTAAAATAGAATCTTCAAATGAGGCTTTAAAATGAATTAAAGTTGGGCTTTGTAAAGTCTCGTTTTTACATGATGGAGCAGAGGTCAAAGTGTTGTCTAGAAATCAGTGTGGTTCTGTGTGTCATAGCATTTACTCAAGTCTTCAGAGAAGCTCTCACTGCTCTGTTTGCTGTAACTGTGTTGCTTTGCATTCCAAGTGTAAGCGAAGCATCTGAGGAAGGAATTAAGTGTGCTGAAAAATCACCAGGGAAATTATATAAATTGTTCACTGAACTGAATCTTTCCCTCCTTGCTAACTTAAGTTTGATGTCTTTGTGGGTACACACAGTTTTAAGTGGCAGCTGGGGGGACTAAACACAAGGCCATGCTGGCTTTTTCTGACTATTTTTCATCCAGAGGCCAGTGAGGGCCCCTCTCATTTTCTTGAGTCATCCAGCACCTTTAACCTACCTGGCAATATAAATGTCATCTTAGCCAGACTAGACACTCCAAAATGGGAGCTGTTTTGACACCTACAACAAGGTAGCTAGTCCAGCATTATACAGGATCGTGAAGCCATTTAGTTTCCCTCTGCTTCCAAAATCTAGTCAAGTACTTCAAAAGTAAAAATCTTGCTTGTGACTGCTAAAGCTCTATTTCATCATCTGAATAAATCTCCAGCCCCAATTAACTGAGAACAATGAGGTTTTCAGTAGTTTTAAAAATCAGATCAAAATTCTAGTTACCTGTAAACATTGTTTTGTTTTTCAGGAAAATCAATTCAAGCCAGACTTTCAGAGATATTTGACAACCCAAGTACAAATAGATGCCATGAGGGATTTTTAGAATTGTGTGTCTTCAGGTGCTTTTAAAACTCAATAACCATCCATCTATGTTTTAATGCTTATGAATGTCTCTACAGCTTGAATCTGAGTTCAATTCAAAGTTTGCTTGAATATGAATTTGGAGGCATGTTATTCTTGTTCCTATTAAATGCAGCCTCCTATCAAAGAAAATGATCCTTAAGTATTCAAAGGATAATGCTGAAGTGAAAATATTTAGGAGCAAGAGAAACATGGATATATGAGACTTTTTTCCCTAACAAAATGAATAGGAGAAACTTAAGTTTATTATTGATTGTATTGCTACACTGACTTTTAATTTAGCACCCCATCAAAATAATAAAATTAAGCCAGAATATCCAAATGAGTTCCAGCTGCAAGTGCCCACAGAGAGTAGGTGGAGGAAGTCAGAGAGCAAACAGTGATGCTTGAAGGCTGTCTATAGAATGGATGTTTCACTTCGAAGCACTATGGGTTCATGCTCATCCCAACATCCACATCAGATATGCACAATTTTAATTTTGCTGAAATTTTGTAGGTAGACTATGGAATTTTGGTATCTGTTTACCACTGAGTTTCAGTAAGACTTTGTAGTCCTTTGGAAATCTTATTGGTGCTGTTTTTTTTTTTTTATTCAAGTTTTCCTATAACACATCTCTGAACATCTTCTTAGGGTAAATTTTCATGTTGTCACTTTGCTCCATCCAAAATATTCAAAAGGATATTTTTTGCCTGGTATTTAGTGTTTGATGTCCTAGGAAGCTGATTAGAGATGTTTCAACATATGTCCTGACTTGACTGGCAGCGGTGACAATTTTTTTAAATTTTGTGAACCAGCATGATTTCAAGCACCTTTCGTGTGCCATAGAAGGTGCAATGGTAGGCCCCAATCCTAATTTCTGTGGGTGTGACAACTATGCAGTGGAAGCAGGCTGTGCTACTGCTTATGGCCTGATTGAAATTTTGATTTTTATTGTGTGTGTATGTGAGAGCCGTAGTAGTACAGCAAATGTGCCAAGCCTTAAAAATTCACCATCCCACTAAGGGCAATGGTCTGTGTTTATCAGCAAGACTAAACAAAATGGTAAAAAAAATCCTTCTTACCAAGTTCTTTTTATCTGTCTGAAATACAACTGTTTTCCCTCTGTTTGCTTTCTAAACCATTGAATAAGATTCAAGAGGTTACCCAGCTACCAAAACCTGCATATTAGTCTTGTCTGAGTTGAAAAGAAAAATGGTAGAAGACGATACGGGCCTGAGTAGCTGCTTCCCCATGATTTCTGTGTTCAGTAGCTGTCTCTTCTTAAGCACTAAACTTACAGTGCAACAATGTCAGGGAAGGAAAATCCCCTCATAAGGTCAAGGTGTAAGGCAGTTTGTGCTCCTGTTCTTTGAGCATGCTGGTAAAACAAAGTAAGGGAAGAGGACGGAAAACAGGAAGAGACCTGCAGGAGCAGCGCTGGGCTGGGCTGATGACAGGCTACTCCCCTGCACCTTCTCTATCTAATTTTCTTAGCTTCAACAACCATGGGAATTTTCCAAACTGTACAGCAATGAATAGAGACTGAGTGTCTGAAGCCTCAACTGTTATTTTTCTCAGTCAGTTTCTTTGTTTGTGAAAAGAAAGCTTATAGATGAATATCACTTTTTAAAATAATTTCATTAGTATTCATTATCAAGACTGTTATGTACCTAAAATAATATTTTATCAATATGACATATTTGTGTTTTAATATTTTCTTTTCTGTTAGCTGGTGAAAAACCGTGAGATTTACCATTTCTGTCATGACCAACCTGAGAACCTCCTCATCTTTCTTCCTGATTTATAGCACACAGAATGAGGACAGATAAGTCACTGAGTTGTGATAGTTCCTCTGCCTGACCCTGCTCTGGCAACTTTGTTCTGTTTCAAGGTTTTCATTTTGTGTCTGAAGGGAAGGCTGCTAGCGAGGTGTAGCATGACATTCTTGTAACTCAAGCAGTTCTCTCACGTGGTTTCACATTGCAGAGCAAACTTTGCATTGCAATCATTCAGGCCCGAGAAGATTAATATTAACATCAATTTTTATTTGCATTGTATCAACTTAGAATTGTTGAGTACAGCAGCCCTTTTGTGAACTGCACATGTCTAAGAAAAGAGTAACTCCAGCATCTGATTATACATTGAGGCCATATTAGGTGAGTGCAAGAGCTAGAAGAGAAATGCAACATACTCCAGAGGTGATAATAGCTAGTGTAACAGCAAGGGAGAGTGAAGCTTGTTGCCTGAAAATGTAGCAAGAAGAAAAATAGACCCTCAAGACACTCCCTGGAAGCTGCAAAATGAAATCTGAAGCAACAGTTGTGCTGCTATCTCCCATGGAAAGTAGAGATGAGGACTGATGCAGAGGAACATCATGTATCTTTTGTGACATCAAATCTTTCTTGGCAAACAGCCAGACCCAATACATATGGGTCTGTATCCTAAGCTTATTCAGGTTCTTCTGTGACCTTGAAAACCTTTCCCTGGAGGATTTTGGCACACTTCTTACTTTGAAGAACTAGGGGAGGAAATTGCACACATTACTGCTTTCTTCTTCTTTTGTCACTCATATTTTGTTTTGTTTTTCATTGCGGAATTGTTATGGTTTTTATCTTGTGAGCTTTACGGTGGATGCCCATTGCCATCTTGAGCAGTGAACTTTTGGCTGTTAAAAGTAACTGTATTGATGTAGTGCACAAGCAGAGACTAAATAATAGAAACTAATGGTGACTCTAACTTGGATGTTCCTGCTAAGTTTTAAAAACTATTATGTTGAGCAAGGAAGCTTTTGATTAAATTATGAAAGACATGATCTCTGTGCAAATTTTATGATTTGTTGCATTTCAAATCAAGTTAATTCATTCCTATGAATGCTTCTCCCTTTAGTGTCTTGAAGTTTCACAGACATACTTTTGTGACCATTTGCATAATTATCTAAATGGGCAACTCTTTGTCATCCATCACACTTTCCCCCTCAGGATTTCTTGATTTTTTTTTTTTTTTTCTTTTCTGCAATCTTTTGAAGTCCAGCCCAGGATTTCTGGGGTGTAGGTATTGGCTTGATTAACTTCAAAGTGACACACTGCTGACTATCACATTAGCTTGTCACTTGGCCTCCAGCAGACACTGCAATTGTGAATGGAATTGAGTAGCTTTACTGGAGCTATATTTTCTTTTTCATTTTTTTTTTTTTCTTCTAGAGCAGTGGCAAAATAATTAAATATGAAGGTTTGACAGTGTCACTCAGCTGTATGTTCATATGCTGGCTAATAGTATCTGTTACAACTTTAAATATGTAGAGAGGTGTATGATGCCAAAATATTTTTTGTCTCACATTCACTCTTTTGCTGTCCCAAGAAGAATCCAGAAGAATGTGGAGATTTGGCAGAATTGTAATCAAATCCCTTTCCCAGGACTTTGGGGTTGGAAGTAGCATGAGACGTGGATTTATTTTTTCAATTTTTAAATTTTTTTTGGTGAACTAAAACTTGATTGACATCTAATAAACAACTGTGTCCCTGTTTTCTGTGTAGCAGTAAAGATCCAAAGGTCAATGCAATGTATCTCATTATGATAAAACTGTAAATCATCAGTCGCATAAAATCATTTTTATAAACTTCATCCTCTTAATGTCAGCCATGTGATACAATTACATTTCTTGCTGTATCGTTTCCCTACATTATTGTTGTAATAAGCGATCTCAAGATAACATTTGGCCCTGGTAATAGATGACTCCTAATGATTAAAGAGTTGTGGTAATCTGTGGGATGTGAAAAATTTTCCTGAAGTGTTGACAAAGATAACTGAGGGTATTTAGGGAAGGGAGACATTTTCTTGATAGAGACTATCTCAGTATGCTCTTTTGGGATGATATGGCTGCATCGTATTTTTCCTAAGAAACGCCCTTTTCTGTCTTTAATTTCTGTATTCAAATGATAGATACCCAAACTCAAGATCATTTAAACATTACTCGATAGAAAGTTAAAATGCACAGACCATGAGAAAGGTTTGTTTTTCTGAGACGCAAAGCAGATTTGTTAGTAAGCAGCATTAGATCTAATTATTCTTCGTAATGTGAATTATAGAAAGACAAAAAGGAAAAACATCTATTTAGAGTTCCATATAACGGAATATGTAGCATCCTTGTTTGGATGGTAAATACAGAATCATTTAGAGGTACTATACATATTGGACAAGAGATATGCATAGGTACTGTCAGAAGGGTTTATTTTGTTGGTAATTAGAAATTAATGGAATCTGAGTTAGAATAATAGGTCACAAATGATCTAATGACATGAACAAATTAGACCAATGAGTTTTTATAGGGCACTTTAGGTATTTTGATGATACAGATACACCATGACTGCATCTCCATCAGCCTGTTACTCGTTTGATATATTTCAGTTATTTTAGAAAGGCTGTCTCTTGCAATTCAGTTCCAGCCCTCCATCTTACACGGTTTTCTGTACAAATGGAACTGTACATATTATGCAATAAAGCCCTGTAACTGACATCTGTAATGAAAGGGGAAATGAGAAATTAAGAGTTCAGTCCTAGGAAAGCACTTGCATGTGTCATTCCAGAAACCAGGGCTAACATAAACCACTCCAATTAATACTGAATACTGCATATTATTTGATTACAATTCAGAAAACTTTTTTTGGTAGGTCGCAGTAGGGTGGCTTGATTTAAATCACCAATTTTTAATCATGATTTAAGTCAGCAGGCAGGAGCCCTGTATTTAAATAATTAATTTTAATCTGTACTTAATTACTTTCCTAAAGAAATTTCAGTCCTGTTAGTAGGTGTAAACACTTAAAACACTGATTTGCAAACAGATGCAATCTTATGGTAATAATTAGTAATATATTTTGTTAATAGAGAGGGTATGTTAGAATTACATATGTGAGTAATTACATATGTGAGTAATTACATCACTTAATACACATTTATTCATGTTGTTAATTTTTGCATTTTCTGCTTTTAGAGAATAGTGAATTATGTTTGTTGTCTGCTTTGAGGATACTTTCTTACCCAGAGTTTTTTCAAGAAGCATGCCTTGGTTCATGAAATCTAAATTAAATTATTTGCTAAGTTACTTAATGAAAAAACCTATCAGGAGATGGATACATGATTTTAAAGAGTATGCACTAAAGAAGATTGACTTGGTTCTTTTGTTCGGTGGCTATTGAAAATATATTAGCTGTAGTGAATACCTACGTTCAGCACACTGTATTTTCAAAAGTGTTCAGATACTGAAAAAAATCCGTCAACCTATCTTTAGATATCTGAACAACTTTCAGTGTCTTTCCCCATATAATTCAGAATTTTAGAGCTTGCAGTCTTGTAGTCTTCTGTATCTTTTTTCAATTTACAAATGGAAGAGAACACCATCTCTTTTGAAAGTAAAATTGACCTACTCAATGAGTTTAACCCAGTGAAGAAAACATTATTGCCGTTGTTAGTAGATGTTAAGAATAAATACTTAAGTAAAAATGTGGCTTTAATACAACTGATAAAGAAAGTTGAAATGATTTAACCCTGCTTATTAAAAAAAAATAAAATCAGGAACACCAAGAAAACGGCATGTTTTTGGAAGAACAAAACAAATGAAAACTAAGGTTCCTTCAAAAAACCAGCTCTTCTGCAGCTGTGTTTCTCATGGCAGTAGCTAAATGGATATAGTAAAAAAGTTCCTAAGGGGACATTATACCATGTTAGATCAACAATCTATGAAATAAAGATTCCTGTTTGCAAGTGACACAGTGGCACCTAAAAAGTTTTCGTGGATAGGCTGATTTAATTATATGCTTGGCAGAAAATACTGTGATTGTGTTTTAACGAGGAAAGAATACACTCTCTCTGAAGTCTATATTTATGCATTTATCACATGTGCAATTAAGGAATTTTCAAAATATGTATAATATACTGCAGAAGGTCTTAAACAAAATACTCTGTGCTTATTTAATAGCCGGTATTAGATTAGCAACCACTAAAGTAAGGAAATGAAATAGCTTTTAAACCCATGTTTTGCTGTAGATCACAGCTTTGAAGAAAAGTAATGGGAGAATCTGTTACAGGCAGATGTGCTGTATTATGTAGGCTGAATGTTGTGATGAAATGCTTTTTTGATCTTTCTAGATGACAACAAAAGAAATAATTTCTCATTGCACTGGTCTTGATAAGAGAACAGTATTGAATTCCTTCTAGACACAGAGATGCTCTAGATGCTAGAAATGGCTGCACTGAGATGGTGCCGAGTTTGCAGTAGTTGTGCACTTCCTCTGCAGCAATTGACTCCAAGAGAAGTCTGTCCTACCAGGAGGAAGGGTTTGTGTCAGGGCTCACTGCTGTCACCCATCATGTCTGCATCTTTCACCTTATCAGCTATTTCTCTGCAGTCTTGGGCAGAACGGAAGCAGATCCACGACACATCTCTAACCCCTGAAGTGTCACTCCTGCTACACAATGCCCTCTCTGCAACACAGTTTTATTACTGTTACCTGCTGGACAGGACTGCCTGGGGGTTTTGGGCCAAGCTGTGCAGCTTGACAATAAGGGAGCATTTCTTCCAGGTGGTGGGATTTACCATCTCAAAAGGAATGGTACCTTTTCCATGAAGCAGTATACTGGAAATGGAGGGGAGTACATCATATTTTCATCCTTCTTCCCTATAGGTATGACTTCATGAGAATCCAGACCAGCTGGTGCTGATTTGAACAGCCCTGTGAGGTGGGGAGAAAGGCAAATCTGCATTCTCTGTAGTAAGACCCTGGGAATGATCTCAACTGTCATGTCAGATGAAAATTCATGAGTCTGTTCTGTTACCATGTGAGGCAGCATAATAGAATATGGTCTCATTCGTATAAATTTCTGTTTTCTTCCCCTGCCACTTGTCTTTTTAGCTATTAAACAGGGTTAAGGGTCCTCTTGTCACTTTTATTAATACAGAGAATCTACATCAAGGAGTTTTTTGCCCTTCTATTCCTTGGAAAGTTTCTCTCAATGCTAGAATTAGAAGTGAAGATGAAAGAGGAAAAAAAAAATAGACGTTGAGAAAAGGGTAGATATTCAGCAGCTCTTTTTCAGGAAAGAAAACTCAATGGAGATGATATATGTAATCAGATAGTTTAGAGACACTTCTCTTCCCTGATGATTTAAGAGAGGGAAGTGAGATGTAAACAATAGATCAGTGGCCTCACCATGGAGCATGTTAGAATAGACTATAGCCTAAATCCTTATCAAATGATCTTGAATATTAGGAGCTTGTTGATTTCAGCAGCTAAATGGTTGCAGTTACTACAGGGATTTGCTCTTTAGATTTCCTAGCTGGGGGGAACTGAACTTTCCCTTCAGGAGGATTACCATTAGGTCTATAGGACCTAATCAGCATAAACCTTCAGCCCAGCAGGCAGGTGTCACAGTAGCTGTTCGTTTGCAAGGTAAATAGGCACAAGATGTGAGAAGTTCAGAATTAGTAATGCAAGTCTTCTGTCATTTTTATCATTGGACCCTGCAGGGAGGATCTGATTAAATGGATATTCAACTCTTTGCATTAATGTGAACCCAATTTTAATTTGCATATAATTAACAGCACAAAAAGTATAATTTTATTATTTGCTGTTGGAAAGCAGATCTGTGGTAGCAAGGAGCTACTTACAGTTGCTGAAGTGTGATATAAATGACTTTATCTCATACCTCCTCTTTCTTCCTTTCTTTTACTGCTTCCTGCAGCATATTAATTTCAACATCTCTTTTGTTATGTATAAAATGCAACATCTAGATTTTTCCTGAATTAAGTGGCTTCCATATGTTGCTTTGTTTTGTAGGTCCTCTGTGTAAAAATAACAATCCTGTAGACCTGGCAATCTCCAAATGCCCTGTATAGTTTCACAGAGACGTGTTTCAAGTTGTGTTACAAAACACAGCCGAGCAATCTAATTTGGATTTCAGAGGGCCTTAATTCTGTCCACAGCTTCTGACAGGCATTTGGGAAGTGACAGGGAGCAAATAATTTCACCTCACTGCACCTTGGTTCCCTGTCTCACTGTGGCCCAGCTGATCTGTTTAGACTCTTTGCAGCAGGGTTAGAATAAGAAGGGAAGAATAGCTCCACTTACATGTTCACTACATGGGTCTGTGGCTCTTGTTGGGCACAAACTGTAATAATTGACAATTCAGTTTTCTACTACAAGGGGTTTTTTTATGAACCAATAAATTACATTTTAATCTAAATGTGAAATATGCCATTGCCTTTTTTGTTTGGTTTATATTTTTTGTTTTGTTTTATTTTTACAACATGTGCTCCTGTGTCTGCACTGGATAAGGCAGAGCTTTATTTTGATCTAGTATGGCAATTGTCATAATCTTCTGTTAACAGCTCTAGGTCCTTCTACCTGCTGGCTTCTGGGCATGACCTTTCTGCTCAAAAATCATGCTCCAGAAATACATACCACCAAAATTTCTTAAATGGACAGGCGTAGTAGTGCTATGAAAAGTTGTATGCTGTGCTCTGCCACTCGTTGGAAATGCTGTAATTCATCAGATAGCTGAATTGAAATGATATAATGTAAAATCATTTGGTGTATGCTTCTCTATGCTGACTAGATGGGGAAAGCAGCACATCACGTACAAACTATGGAACCAACATATGAACCAACATTAGAGCACTGGTTCAGAGAACTGGATGTGTTAGGAATCAAAGTCTTACTAGATTTGATATATTATAGAGAAACTCTAACTTAGATTAACTGAATTTTCTAGAAAAAAACTCTTCCACCAAAGTTCATTGGAACCAATTTACACCAGATAATTTACTCAAACGTTTGCATGTTGACTGATATGTCTACCCCAATTCAGTAAAATGCAGCACAAGAAATATCCTCCTGTAAGACTCTGTTGAAGTGGACTATCTGGGGAGTGAGATACACAAATACATGGAATAAATGCTAATTGCTGAACTGCACAGCTCTGAGTTCAAGCTTATGCTTCTTTTTTCTTAATCCCTAATTTTAACAATGCTCATGGATGTGCCTTTCTCTTGCATTTACTTTAAAGTCATATGGAAGGGAGTAGATTCTAGTCCAGTAATTAGCAGATATAATAGCATTTAGAGTCTGGAATCTGGTGATCCAGTGTTCTTTCTAGCTGACTCTGGGTAAAAATATAGGTACATTGTGTCTCTTTACTTAGCTCCATTCTTTTGTGACTGTTTTCCTAACAGAGTAAGATGGCTATAAGCCATCAACCATACGAATATTGTGCCATGAGACTGTAGTGCTTATAGTTGGCAAAACGTAGGTTTTGTAGTGTCTTAGAGACTGAAAAGCCTTAAGCCATCCACTTTCTTGGCAGCTAGAAGTCAAGAAGCTCCTGGAAAGGTTCAGCAGCTGTTGCTTATGCAATTGTACCAGGATGCTGAAGCTAATTATGGTATTGTGATGTGAAGCTGTTCTAATCTGGTTGCATTGATTATTTTAAGAAACATCTGTAAGATCATGAATAATTTTTTAAGTTATTGGAGCACTTGCAATTTTAATTTGAGCTGTCTCTCCCCAGTTTGGATACATAGTACATCTTTCATTTATCAGCATATGCTCTTTGTATCCTATTTAGTGTATCTTTCCTTGGGCCTGTGTGTGCCAGTCTCTAAGCAGAAGCGCAGATCACTGCTGGAAAGGAATTACAGTAATTGACTGGTGGGGCCACAAACAGTTAACTCTGTGGGAGAGGTGTTAATGCTAAATGATGCTATAATGGCATTTCTCCCCAAATAAATGCATAGCAAGGTTTACAAGTAGTTTCCAAATGACCAGGAAATGCAAGTAGAGCAAGTCACAAACTAACATGTACGTTCTCTTAGCTACAAAAAAGCTGTGTCATGTGCTGCTAGTGGGGCTTCATCAGTGAGCAAAGGGTGTGGCTGGATTTAGGAGGGATACAAGTTTTAGGCTTATTGAGAAGGGATGTAAAAGGCAAAAGTTGAATTCAGGGGCTTCTCTAAATATGTAGGCTGAAAGCATACACAGAAGAGAGGACTTTTGTATGTGGTGTCCTTCAAATAGATTGGTCCTGTTACAGGCAACAAAGGGTGACACTGATTAGACTGACATTAAACTGTTCCTGTGACGGCTTTTTTTTTTTTTTTTTGACAGCAGGGACATTCCTCATCCAGGTCCTGAGTGCCTCTTATCATTGGTAGAACAAGGCATATTATAGACACTGTTGGCTCTATATGTCTCATAGTCCAATATATGTACGTGCTATGTCCATTGGTGCAGTCCACAGTGAGATTCTCTCCTGTGGAAGGGAATGGAGCACAACTGGAGCATTTTTCTTGTGTGGGTGTTCATGGATGCTGTACTTTTTCATCCCAGTAATTGCCATGTACCTCTGTAAATTAAAGAAAGATTTCTAGTTCTGTGTACTGCTGCTCCTGGGTTGCAGCTGTGTACGAAACCGAAGGTGGAAGAGGTAGAGATATGTCATTGTAATTGCCTGTTTTCTTCACTAGCTCATTACTTTGTCTGCTGTGACTGGGATCAAATTGTTACTGGACATGCTGGACATGGTAGCCTTTTCTTTGTCTAGTTTTGGTGGGATACTGGCAAATTCACGTACCCGAGGCTTGTCTGGTTCCTGACTTATTAACCATAAGTTTAACCTAAGTGATTAATAGTTGGTAGTAATTAGCACATTAGATTAGTATTCAGAAAGTATTTCTTTCCTGAGGCACATGAAAGCTTTCGAAGGTAATGAACACAAATTATAATATAATAAAAAAGGTAACCCTCCTATCCTTTTGTCCAAGAAGTGGTTGGGCTGGGCTGAATGCACATACTAATATACTGTTTTAATGTATTTCTGAATAAGTGGTAACTAAATAATACAAGATTATCACAGTCACTGGCCACACTGAATAAAAGTAAGATCATCATAATTTACACCATTATAAAACAGAATATAATACAAATTGGTAGGTGCACTTTGTATCTGAGAGATTAATTGTAAACTTTCAATCTGCTGTAGGCACTGGGAAACCTGTGGGATCCCAGGAAGATATGTCTTAGCATAGGAATTTATTGGTTTTGCGTGTATGCATTGCACAAAAATTGGGAGTGCTGTATTCCTCAGTGACAACTGCTCAAGGATTCACCGTGTCCTTGAGGTTTCTTGCTCTCCTCCTCTGGCACACTGAGCTGTGACTTTTGGTCCTTTGTAACCAATCATAAATTTGTTAGCTTTTTGGAAGTATCTTATGTATCACATTGTAGCACATGTGATAAGAATGTTCTTTGTATTCTTCTAAGCAAAAAAAGGAACATGTTTGCTTGTGGGAAAGGATGGCCCGGGTGAATGCTCCCGGGCATGCATTCTTTAGCTATGTGTGACAGAGGACTTTCAAAAACAGAAAAGCAATTTGGGAACATGGAAGTCCTTTAGTTGAAGCTGTGTTTCTTGGAACACAGGAACTCTTTGAAAATGCTGTTCGTAATGGTTGGAAATATATTTTTCTTAATAACGGGTTCTTATGTGTTGCTTTATGTTAGAAAGCTATTTGTTAAACCCTGCTAAAATACCTTTGTTTCATATATGTTCGCAGTATGTAGAATATCTGAAGCTGCAGGCGATGGTGGCAGACTCAGTCTATTGAAATATATCTGTAGCTTTATTTGAATAAGAAAAAAATGTATTGAATTCGGAAATCAATAGAAGCCAAGCACTACAAAAGTTCTATGTATTAGAACTTGAAGGTACATGGGATAAAGCAGCTGTAGTTTAACTGCAAAAAGTCTAAGGCTCTGAAAAAATCCACAAATGAAATATAATAACTTATTTTCAAGATCTGACTGAGAAAAACCCCATATTTTCTCCAACAGTCACTATTCTAATTTAGTAGAAGGAAGCTTTTACAAGGTTGTTGTTGCCAAGGTAACCACTTCGTTCACATCCATGTGTTGAGCATATGTGTATCACTTTATCTCAGCTCTCAGAGGCAATATCATGGCATTGCATTTGGGAAATGATTTTTTTTTTAAAGCGTATAAAACCTCTTAACATCTAGAAGATTCATTAAATGATCTCACTCAAGACAGACTTAAATTAATCTTTTGGGGTTCTTTTATGCTAAAGTCCTGAATGTGACTGAGTCTTGTTATATCTTCAAAATCCACATAGGTGGAATTTAAGAAGTAAACAAGTCATTGTCAGTATTTCATTTCAAATGCATATGTACAATAATTTATGGATTATACATACACACAGGCATATATAAATATAAATGGATTTTGTTTATATTTGTGTGCAGGAAGGACCGACAAAAAGAAACTTAAAGAAATCTTACCATCTTGATCTTTCTTATGGTTGATATATGTTGGAGCTAAATTTTATTAACTGTGTAATCACCTGGACCCACTTGAGACTGAGTCACTCAGGCTGTTGATATCAAACAGAAATATTCATGACAGGAGTATTTGTGGTGCTGTAGTGATTTTAGGGAAACTATTTAAGATTTGTTATTGTGTAGCTTGCATCCTGACCAGCAAAGAATGAGTGCTCTTGCAAATTTCAATATTTGCTGGTAATCTCCAAAGTGCCTGGCAACAGAGTTAATGCAGAGGTTAAAAAACCAAACAAGGGTGGGGGGAGCAGACAGACTAAAAATTATGGCATACACAGGTGTATTGTATGCTTCATTTGAAATATCAACAGTATCATTTTTAGTCAAGTTGAGTAACACCAGTTCCTAGACATGCAATAGATGTCCTTTTGCTACTCTGTAGGATACTAGGAAATTTTTCCCAAAAGGGAATGTAAATTTGCTGTGTGATACTGCCTGTGGTTTTACTACTGTCCAAGTGGAGTAACTTAGAAATAGTCAAGTTGTGTCAATTTTTGCATTACTAAAAACTCTTATGTGGAAGCTCTGACTTATGTTTCGCTTTTGACTAAATTCCCCATCCTTGACTTAAAATAGTCTTTAATTTTTTTAGTAAAGACAATCATGTTGTGCCATTTTGGAAAGTGGTCGAGGTGGCCACTTGGCTTATGGTTGGGTTTGTTGCATGGGAAAGCTCTCTAGTGTCAGTAAAATGTCAGAGGGACAGGGAAGACAGAGGGTGACAGTGTTAAACCAACTTGAGGTTGATTTTCTGGAAGATGTCTGGCAGAGCCTCACATTTTTGTGACTTACCTTAAAGGCCAGAAGAAGAATAGGACTTCAGGTCTTTACTAGAGCCTAAGAATGTTGGTAAAACACTCAGAAGTGCTTTTGTTGAGCACAAACTCAGATATAGGTAAATTGCGCAAAGTGGCTTGGTTTTTTTCCCTGCTGCTGTTTTGAGATTTGGAGGAGAAAAAATAAAACCTTTTCTGGACAGATCTTCTTGCTGAACAACAACACATTGAAGAGAAATAAGTTTTTTCCTGTAAATCCTACTTCTAAATGTATTTCAGTAATCTTTTTATATGTGGAAAGTGTGCCATCTGAACTGTCTTTTGACTCTGAAGATATCAGCAGGAAGGAAATCTGCATGGCATAAGGAAAGACTAAAAATAAAGGAAAAACTATGAAAGCTTTTATTTCAGAAATATCTTGTTGCTTTCTTTTGTTTAAACCAAACAGTGGAGTTCACAATTATAGTCATGCCAATGTAGAAATAAGCCACCACTTTCTGTAACAACTGCTGCTTGGTAGTTGACTATTTGGCTCTTACAGTCAATTCCAGACCAGCTTCCACCCACTTTCCCTATTCAGCAGGTGCTTGACAACTTGTTGAATTGCACGGCTGGCATCCAGAAGTCTCAGCAATTCTTACTCTGCCACCACTCAGCTCATGCTCAGAGTCCTCTGAAGTTACAAGAGTTTTTTCCAATCCTACGTGACCGTGTGAGCTTGTGTCTGCAATGTTCAGTACTTGGTCTGAGGTTTATTTGCACATGAAAGAGTATGAGATCCCTATTCCACCTAAATATCAAATTCTTAAATAAAGAGAATACTCAGGGGGATGGGAATGTATTCTGCAATGGAAGTGGGAATAACATATCCCGGTATAACTGCAGCTGCACAGGCGACAATGGCTGAAGAGTGAAATAATTCAGAGACATTGGTACAAGAACTGTGTCCAGACAACAGTTATGGACTCGGATCTCAATGCAATGATCTAAGTGCAGTCACATGAATGGGGGTTTTCCACTGGCTTGTACAGATTTTGGCTTGAGAACTTGTGCAAAGCTCTGGGCATACAAACACACAAAAATTGCAGAGACCAAACAAATGTTTATTTTGAAAAGAAGATGAAGACGGCCATCTGCTTAGGGGTTTCTTTGTTTTCTTTTTTATGATGATGCTCTTTGGAGTTGCACATTTTCCCCAAAGCTGCCTCAGCACTGTAAATCATTACATATAGATGATTCTGGTTTTTTGCTTGTTTTACTTCTGTATTTCAAGATTTCCAGAGCACACACTGTAAGAGCAAAAATCCCTCTACTGGGTAATCCTAGACTTATGTTCTAATACAGTTAGCTAAATAACTCATGATGTTTCTATAGTTTTAATTACATAGGATAATAAGTGATTATTAGCTTAAAATTAATACCAGGTGGGATAAAGAACTTGGAAATAAGGATCCTTAAGGCCAATATGTAAATACATAACCCTTAGTCCCTAGTCATATCTCCCTACCTGCCACTTCATCACAGAGAAGTCCCCAAAGGACCTCTGAAGAGCTCTAAGCAGGCATCTGCACAGTTCTACCTACAGTACAAAGGGTGATAACCAAGGTTAGGCAAACAATTTGGAAGGAACTTAGTGAATGCATTTCCCTTCTCTCACTCTCCTCCTGCTTTTATGGCTTCTTTAATAACAGGAGACTTCCATAGGATTTTATATTTAAGAAAATTTTGCTTGGTCTTTCTGTGGAGCAGGTTTTAGAATACAGTAAAAGGTAAACTCTTAGTATTGTGTAGTCATTTGAATATTTTTATTTTAATTGGCAATTTAACATTTTGGATGGAAAACCTACTATATAGGATGACAGTGGCAGTCTGATTTAATTTTCTCTTACCGCTGGGAACTCGATAAACAGGAGACTTGTAGTGGTTCCTCACTAGTAGAATAACATGAACAATAATTTAATTTCAGCCTTGAGAAGGACATTTCAAGATAGCTATAAATCTCCTTGTGCAGTGACTCTCTGTAAATAATTATGAAACTTGGGGTTTCCACCAATGCTATCCAAAACTAAACCAGGTGTATTGAGATGACAGTAGTATTTGGAATACTGTCGCATCATATTTGGGAAAATGGAGAGCTCTTCAAGTTCTCAGGTCCTTTAAGGACTTATTTTGTATTTTTTTTTGTTTTTCCTCTTGTCTGTGGACTTATAAATGTACAATTTAGCAGCAAAGGAGTTGAGTAGAATGGGATGGAAATAGTGATAATGTTCTGATTTTTACTAATATCTACTGATGTACGGAAGTTTTCTCTGACAAATCAAGCTTTCCAAATAACATATGACTTTTCCCGAGATGTAATTATACAGTTAACCAATCATTGACAGTGTTCCATATTTGGATTGTTGTATGTATTTGTATCTTGACTTACTTATTTTTTAGGAAAAGATGCAATAGTTTTTTAAAAGTAACGGCAGGCTGTGTTTGCCTGAGCTGTAGGGAAATGGTAAGGTTTTAGTACAAATAGGTTCTACATTTGATAGACAGTGATATATGTGGGGTTGGAAGAAATAATATGGTCTCAGCAACAAAAATATTGACCATTGAATGTTATTTTTTCTTATTTTTCTTTTTTACTTAACAGCTTTCCTTTGAATCTTTGTTCAGTCTAAGAATCTCGCACATTAATTGAAGAGGTTAGTTTTGTACCTGCTCACTTCATTAACAGCTGTTACTAATTAGTGGAGCTTAGTCATTAAGGAACCTGCTGGGGTTTGAGGAGGACAATTTATATTTTTTCATGGCATTTAAGCACACAATATGCTTATGAGTGGAAAAGTTTCATTTGGGAGCACTCAGTTTTAGCAGCATTAGCATATCTATGGTGGGTTAGACTTGAGCTAATATTCCCAGGATAGAGGGGCACGGGAGAGACCCACTACTTGAGTAGGGGCTCCAGGAGGGGTTCAGAGCAGCCTATTGGGCTGTAGCTGTGCCTGTGGCAGGAAGAGTCACGGGGCCTGCTGTTTGTGCTTTGTGAAGCTGCATCATTGCAAGCTTTAGCCTCAAGCAGTCTTTGAACACCAGTTTTCATTAAGCCTCAGTATATGGACAACATGATGTCTCATAAGAGTATGGCAGAAGAGGATTGCTTCTTTACAGGTTGTTGAGGGCATGGCAGGCTGGGCACACATGGTGTAATCCATTAGAAAGGTGCAGGTTGGTTTCCCTAATTAATTATTTTTGTTATGTGAAGCGGAACCATTTTCTCACCTACCTTAATCTAGCCCCTGTTTCCCATAGGTAGTGGTATGCTTTGTGTCTGCTTCCAGAGCCTGTTCTGTTAATAAATCCCAGTACTAATTCCAGGGGCTCCAAGATTTTTTTTGGTGCATGTTGCTGTCATGCTTTTCTGTACAAGTTCTGGTGCAAGTTACCCTGTGAAGTGTGAGGACAGCAGTTTTGATTAGTTTCTCTGCTGGGGAGAGATGAAAGAGGAAGCCTTCCTGCTCCTTCCTCCCCTTGAGCAGCTGTGTAGGACAAGTCGCCCACTGTTGGGCTGATGTCAAGATTAATGTTTTGCTCTTACAAGGTCTGTCCAAAAGCACTGTTTAATGTACTAGATTACATTACTGGGTCAGTCTTCAAGCTTTTGCTGATGGACTTCCAGATCTATCCGGCTATATTGGATTTAAACTTTAAACACGTTCCTAAGGTATGCTGTTGCACTGGTGATCTGCATGTAATAAGTTGGTTGAGTTCTTCCTTGTACAGTTTTGTTAAATTAGAAGCTGCCTACACTTAAATTTTGAAGTATTTCAGCTCCATATAATATAAATGTACTGCAGTTAGGTACAGCTGCTAGATGAAAACTGACATTGTTTCTGGGTAGAGGCAGTATTCATGTACCCAGCTACCTAGTTAGACTTTAAACTACCAATTGAAAAAAAAAGAATCAAAAGAACCAGAGCTGAGCTTGTGATTGAATGCACCCATTGACAAAAAAGTAATTGAAAAGGAATTAATGTTTTTGTGGCTGTGCCTCTACTACTAACAGCAGATGATCACAGCTTTTCTCTTCTGCCCCAACTTGCAATCAGACTAATCTCTTCCTAGCTAAGTCTCTGCAGTGTGTGGCCATGTGTGAGTGTTGTGAGACGTGACAGCTTGCTGCTGTTTCTTGGCTGGCATAAGGGCTGCTGGAGGTCTCAACAAGCAAGAGGAGTCCAGTGCCATCCCATAAGCTGCAGGAGGGCAGAGCAGGACAGTAGAGAGCATTTCTGTTTAAAGAAGCATTTCGAAGCAAATTTTGCAACTAAGAATAGAAGGTTGCTGCTAACTAAAAATTTGACCTATTTTAATCTGGAGTATGTCAAGATATTTTGACAGCATGGGAAAATCCCCTTCTTCCCTCTCTGCAATATGTTCCAAAAAACCCCCTTCTGGCTAAAGGGAATTGATTTTGCCAATTATTTCAGTTTTTATGGGAAACCACAGAGGCTGTTTAAATTTCTGCAACTGACTCTTTGGGGAAGTAAGTTGGGGCAGTGGAGCAAAAGGATAATAGGATTTACCAATGGTGAGGAGAAAATAGGTGTCTGTCCTCATTTGTTCACATTTCTGAGTGTCACATAAACCCCCAGCCCCTCATCTCCAGCCACGCAGCTGCCACTCAGGTCAGGTACAGGAGTGGCAGGTGATTTCTTTGCTGGGAGTAGGGCCTGTGGACTTACCTTCTGTAATTATCCTCTCTTGCATCTCCTTATGGGTTACCTCATATGTCTTGTAGAGAACCTTTGTCTGTCAGGAGTTTCAGATTTGCTACAGATTGCATGCTGGTCATTTTGATAACGATGCCTTGGCAGGAGCCTTTTCTTTGGGCATTAAACTCCCATGAGCAAGGACTGAATTGGTTTCATTTGCTGTTAAACCTTGCTGTCAGCTTGTTTTAGAAATGGAATATGAAAAGGAACTGTATTTCTCCATGCCATTTTATATTGCTGAGTCTCTTGGACTCTTGTTTGGTGCTCACATTTTGCATCTTAGAAGGAAAGTCAGAGAAACATTGGTGCTTTCTAGAATATCACTTTTTTTTTCTATTTTGTTAAGATGTATTTTAAGACTGAAGTTAATAGTAAGAATGAACTCCTGATCTCATGGAAATCATTGGAAACTTTGTCTTTATGGGCAGACTTTGCCAGGAAGAATTTCTTCTTAAATAATGTGTTTGGTACTCAGTTATCTCTGGAGGATTGTGCAAGGTTGCAAAGTACACTTCCCATATATTAAATACAAACACAAAAAACCTGATAAAACCCAAACCCTTTCATCAGAACTATCAGCAACAACCCAAGCATCAATCCTTAACTGAAGCTGTAGTACTTGCCCTTGTCTTTGTAAACTCACTGAAAACATAGCAGCAGCTCAAGTTAACCTAGTGGATAAGAATGATGCACTTAGAGATGAGAGGTTCTTCACATGCTGTATAGCACTTTAAAATGCTAAATACTTCCATATTTGGAAGTACTTATCTTTTATTTTCCACAACATCTTAATTTTTTTTTAAATGCCATAGAAATAATATTAGGTTCTCATAAGTGTTTGTTTTATATTAATAAATCTTCAGGAAAAGACATAATTTTTCTGATTGATTTTTATAATTTGACACCTGCTTCTTATGAATTTATTTTAAACATTTAAAGCCAGTATTAAGCCATCTCTTTCATTTCTGCTGGATGTTATCATGTGACAGATAACCACTGCCTGCCAGTAATTTCATCAACATTTTAAGTTAAAGAATATTAGGACACACACTTTATAACAGGATATTTTTTTTCTGGTATTCCTTTCTTCCTTTCCTTTTAAGGGTACTCTAAAAGTAATTTGTAAGTTATAATGTTGCTAATCTTCCTGTAATAAGGGCAAACTTCCTTTTCAGGGCTTTAGCAAGGAAATGAGTGCTGATGAAATATGCAAGATTCACAGAAATGTAAACTAAACAATGGCACTGGATGACAAAACAGGCAAACTAGAGGCATCAGAAGTACAGAATTTGATTTTAACCCTAGCAAATGTGCCTTGGTCTGATCTGATGGGGAGGAGGAGGTAGCTGAGCCTCCCCTCGGTTCAGACTCTTGGCTCTTTGTTGAAGCTGATAGTACAGAATTGTCTCACAGCAGATTTGACGGAGTGTTTTGTGTGCAGTGTGACTTGGGCTCAATTCACTCCAAGTCCTACACCAGCAGCCTCCAGAGGTCTTCAGTCTTTGTAATCTGAAGTAATCATAAATTCTAGAGCTGTTTCTTTATAGCTAAGTAGTGGTAGAGCAATAATACATTACACCTAACAGACATAAGTTCATTGAGGCTTAAGAATTAACAGATGTGATACTGAACTTGGAAAAATCAGTTCAACGGTTAAAATTTCCTTTAACAGATTGAGTGGGTATCTTCAAGTATCTGCCTGTCACCTTTCTGTTCTGGAATCAGCTGAGACCTGCTGGCAACTTCAGTGCCCTGAGAGTTCTCACACAGTGATATAGATATGAGGATTTAAAATGTATGAATCTGATTTGAATCAGCTAAGAGTTGATTTGGTTAGTTTTTCAACTTTAAAATGAGCCAAGTTCATTACATTCAGATTTTGAGCACTCCTTTTCCTAGGCCCTGCATTTTATGCTGTCTTTACTCAAATTTCTTTGAGTAAAGACTTGCAAAGTAAAAATGTGTGTTCTACACCTGTTTTTCTCAGACTTGACATTTCAGGGTTACAAATTACTTTGGGATATTTAAGGTAAAAAAAAAGCAATCTTAAATATGCACTAAACATAAATGGTACAGAAAAATACATCTGCCTTATTGATGTATCACTGCAATTAGTACATAGGAAAAGCTGAGAAGAAAAAAGCAGGGTTTAGTGCAGTGCAGTTGTTCTATTAATTAATTGGACAAAGTCTTGGTTTAAAAGTACTTTTTTATAAGAAATGGAGGTCAAAGTGTGCAGTATCATAAGATCTTATTTATCAGATGTAAATGAACTCTTGAGCTGTGTGGGGAGGAAAAGAAAAAAACACAGGTGCAGTCAAATTTCATGCCGAATGATTGCCTTCAAAATGAATTTTATCAAGTGTTTATTCCTTTATACTCTGATAAAAATATCCTTAACAATCATAGCTCAGCAAATACCCATCTACTCTAGCAGAACTGCAGATTTCTCTGACTCTGCTCTTAAAACACTTCATCTAAAAGGATTTTCTTGAAGTGGTGCACTGCACCCCAGGTTTCCATATCTATGGAGGTTACTGGTATATTTTCTAGTTGGAAAAAAAAAGGCTTCTGGATTTAGCTGAACAGTGATCACATTCTAATTATTTTATAAAAAAGAAGTGAGATAATTCTGCGTTCAGAGCAGTGTTTTGATTGTAAATAACCTGCAAGATGGTGTTTAACTGAGATGTAAATGACTTTTTGAGGGAAAATTCCTTACTTTTGTGCTAAAAAAAGTAATATTTAAAAAATACTTTAAAATAGATAATTGTAATAGAAATAAATATTCTCTGGTCATGGAGGCCTTTAAATTATTTTATAAGGTTACAAATGAAGATCTTTTAGAGATTTGTAGTGAGGTACTACATCAGTTTACCAAGTGATGCCACTCAGGTCCTGCTCTGTCAATCTTTACTTTTAGTCCCGTCAAAATTATTTAGATCTAAGTGGTAGCAGTGTGCTGGGATTGTCACTCATACCCTTGGAAAAACCCTGTGGTATCCCAGCAGAGGCAAGCACGAGGAGGAGCTGTATAATGCTTCCTCTGACACAAATAGTTAAAGACTCCTAAGAGATGGTTCTGCACGTGTTCGCTTATCTGGGTCTTCATTTCTGAGGCATTTACTGAAATAAGCTAAGAATGAAATAGCACCTGTTCTGACCAGATGGTAAATTTGTGGGATTTTATCAGATGCTGAAGCTGCGTGAGTGTTTTGTACAAACAGAGATGGAGATGATCACTTTTACTCGCAGTCTCATTCCTTCAGCATAAATATTGCACAGGGTTGAGGAGCTTATTAAGCATATGCATAGCTTATTATTGAGTTTTGGTCGCTCAATCTAGTGTGTTACACATCAGGATTGCTGTTAGTCTGTGTGGTCTGGTGTCTGTGTTAGACTTATTTTGTAAAATTCATGGATAAGGGGATCTAATTTTAATTAGGTGCATTAACATGACTTGAGAACCTTGTACTGTTTTTGCCTAGTGGCATGCTTATGTAGCCAGTCTGTCTCATCTCTGACAGTGGCCAAAAGCGCATGCCCCGGGATGAGGAAGAACATGGCAAGTGGATGTCATACGTCATAGGTACTTTATGATCTTTCAACTTGTTCAGGTGTTTGGATGTTCATTTTGTATTGGGACTTTGGTGCTTTTTCTCTCTGAAGTTGTGTGGTTTTCCCCTGAGCTGGATCTCCCTGGTTCCTCTTTGTCTAGGAGTCACATTTGCTACTGACTGGTCTTCAAGCATTATAGAACAGTTTTAAGCAAAACTGTTAGTTGTTATTGTTAATGATGAAACTTCCACTCTGAGGTGCTTTTGAACCCTTGGCTGAGTATAACCTAGTCCTGGGAATTTGACAAGCTGTTCCTTGTTTTCTTTAGAACCGTTTTCGTTTTAGTGAGACCCTTAATATTCCTGTAAAATTAAGGACCATAGCATGGGAATCTCTCTCATCGTTTCCATGATCAGCACTGACTCAAGTGACTTTGATTTTTCTGCTGCACCTTTGAAAGCTTCATTTGCTTTGTGATCATCACCTGACATTCCGATCATCTGCTATTATTTGTGTTCCCACATTTATCTTACACTATTCATGTTCCTTATGTGTTTGAAGAATAATTTATGAGCAGTTAAGAGTCCTTCTGATAATCTTTCTTTGAATTTGTTCTTGGTATACCTGGGGGGGTTTAGTTTAACTTCTTTTAATCCTATAAGGGTTTTTAAAATTGATGATAGCCCCAACTTTCTGAATGGTATCTTGCTTCAGAGAGGCTTCCTTATTCTTCTGGTGAGCCATGCTGGCTTCATTCTGCCATTTTGACTTGCTGATAGTGAGACTCTTCATTGGTAAGATTCTGAACCACACTAAGCATTGTGAGTTTGCTACAACATGAGGTTTGCAACTCTGATTTTTTTGGGAGACCTCTAACTAGCAGGCCCAAGTAATGTTTCTCAATAAGGCTTAAATTTTATCTCTGAATTCTATCCTGATGGGTCATTTTCCTGATGTGTTTTCCTGTTTACCACAAAATGGATTAGTAGTATTCCAAGGGTAAATGAATTTGGTTCTATGTTGTTCCTTTAGAATGCACCAAAATACTGGAAAGATATGTAGGAGGCAGTTAGCAATGAATTTTCCCTCCCAGTTTAGATGGAAATTCTTAGATTCTTAGCCACAGAGTTTCCATGTCCATGAGAAAGATGTGATGCATTCGGTTGGAGATGAGCTCCACTATACACACCTCCTATGAGTTACAGGATGCAGCCTTTTTTGGTGTTCAGGCTGTTTCTTTTTGCAGCGTCTTAGGTGCAAAGGTTTGGCACAATCAGCCTCCTGATGTGCTCAGTTCCACATTTCCTGTTATTCCTATACAGAGGAAGGAAAAAGAAAAATACCTAAGATGACATGTAGTTGCAACACATAAAAGTGCTCATCATTTAGATAGGAATAATTTGCCTGCTAGATGGCTACCCTAGTACTCTTGTATGAGTTTCTAAATAAAAGATAACTTTAATATTTTTACTGGAATGCTTAAAAGGACATATAACTCATTTCATACCCTTTCAAGATGTGATATTCTTCCTCTCTTCATCCTTAAGAAACTCCATAAACCCTCAAAACTGGAAGTAAGATTACCTCATGGTGATCTCTTTTTTTTTTTCTAGGCAGGAAGTTATGAAGTTGCTAATCCAGTCTTTTATCTTGAATTCACCATTATAATGTCAAGATTATTCAATCTGCCTTTATCTCCAGGGTGACAGCTATGTAGCAACTTCAAAAGGGATAGTTTTGCCAGCATCTAAAGACTCTTGTTAATTACTACATCTTAAAGTAAAGTGAAATAAAGCAGGATGAAAAATGATCTTTCTCTTTGACAACCTTGTAAAAATATCAGTGATGAAGCAGTACATTATAAGTACTTTAAGAATGCATTTACTGAGATCAAGACCATTCTGATCATGGTTCAGGTTAATCTCTACAAGATGCGTTATAGAAAGATGTGTATGTGTCACTGATGGTTTAGCCAGCTCTTAACTGAAATTAAATATTTTGCCCCTACGTTCTTATTGATATTGACTGAGGTGAGTTATTAATGGTGTTTCTTTACAACTGGAAGAAGGGCTTGTATTGTTGTGTCTTCCAAGTATAAATAAACTTGTTCTTTCCTTTTCACATCCCAGCTTTACCCTGTTTTCACTGCTGCTGGCCTTACATGACCTGATTATGTAAAGCCAGGTAGCGTGTATATCTTATGACCAGTTGCAAGCACTGTGTTATCAGCAGAGAATGCTAACAGTGAATGAACTCCATGTTTCTTCAGGACAGGGGTCTGAGGTGTTAGTTCTGCATTGTGTCTCTGTCTGTGCCCTGCTTCTGGAGATCAGGGCTGAGTGGAGCTGTGCGGGTGAGTCAGTGGAAGGATATTTGCTCCATAGGAAAGAAGTCCTCATGTCAGACCCACAGGCCAGTCAGGAAAAGTTGTGGGTCAGTTATTTTCTTTTAAAGGGCTGTTATACCAGTTGTCTCTGAAAATCTGAGGAAAGTTAATGCAAATAACAATTAATTCCTTGTTAGTACCAAGTTGTAAGTAAATACTTCATACAGACCCATGAGAAGTAAAATCAGGCTCAAGTTTTCAGAAAATTTACAGAATTTTCTATTTTCTTCTTTTGATGTCGTTTAGTATGCAGAAATTTATATCACAAAATACGTAGTATAAACCACGGTGGATAACTAAGCTGGCTGAGCTGATGGTACTAGATAACTGCTTGTTTCATTACTTGTAACTACTTGAGGAATTGTATCTTTGTGAATTTAATACATCACTGATGGCTTTGAGTGATACTCAAATAACAGCTTTTATACCAGACTGCTGGTTGTCACTCCAATGTCCTTGCATTACTGGTAGCCCACTGGATGATGTTTCTAAGGAAGGAGAATCTTACCAGTAGCATAAAGGCTTAAGTAATTCTAGAGGTTTTGGCTGGCTAAGGGGATTGGACCCCCCCCTCTTTGGTCACCAGAGTTCACATCCTAAAAATATTTTTCTTGAAGGAGCTATAATGGAGTATGAGAATTCTCATTGTATTAGGTGGTCGTTCCTGCTAACATTTGATTTCAGCAGTGCTGTTTGCCCTGAGTATTTACCTATTTGTGCTGTATTCCTTCATTGCGACATTATTTAAAATCATAAGTAATGAAAAATAAAGGAAAACTATACTATTCAAGTGAGGTAATATTCCTTCTTTGCAAAGCAAAAAATTATGACGTTCCTTTTGTTAGCATAACTTTCCAACGGTTTCATCCATAAAAAACTGCAGTTGTAAAATCCCTAATCCGGGGAATCCAGGGTTTCAGTCTGGGTCTCTCCCCATGTAACAGAAAGGAATGCAGGGTGTGTGGCTTTGTCCTTGTGTAGAGATTTCCTTATTCCTTTTACTTGTGTAAGAGACAGACATCTAAAGCAGAAGTTCAGTAACTGGATAATTGTGGCTAAATGAGTGGTCCTGAGGATTTGAGGACTGTTTTGAGGAATTACCATGGTGCCATCAAGAAATCTGCATGGTTAAAATGAGTCAAATGTGGTAACAGGGACATGGCAGCGTTTGCATATTTCAGAAAGGAAAAGTGTGAATAGTATAATAGATAAAATAGGATTTCATGTCAAATAAATGTCATCTGTGGGATATGTTTCAGTAATATCTAAACCCAAGAATCTCAGATATTGCTTCAGGTTGGGATGAAGTTATTGTTTATTTTGTTATTATAAGCTTCTCCTTTAAAAATGCTGAGAATGAGGTACTAAAAGCCCAGGGGGCACTAAGGTAGTTCTTATTGTCTGAGCAGATTTCAAAAGCGAAAGTTTGTACCTGCAGGACATCAGCTTTATAGTGCAAGTGTCCTTTCTGAAAGTAGGTGTGGAAACTTAAACCACTTGATACATCCAAAGCGGTGTCATCATGTTGAGAATCTTGGGAAGCTTGTCCTTGGACTAAGCTGTATGAAGTCAGTGTGAGCATATCTGTGCTAACCTGCAGCAAAAGCTGTGCCTGAAGTATTTCCAACTATTTGTGATTGGAAGCATTTTAAGATTTCTGTTATTACAACAATTATCATAATATATCAGTAATAAATCTAAAAAGTATTATTAATGTCTTCAACTAGTTCAACATTTAACACACTTGATACCCTGTATTTTCCTGAACCAAAACGCAGTCTAGTCACTGCTGAACACTACACTGTATTACTGATGCAGAAATTACAGTAGTTAAACAGGTATCTCTCCACCCACCTTTTCTGGGACTTTTTAAACCAGTTTATCTCATTCTAGGGAGAAGAAAAAAAATATTCTATTATCTTTTCTGAAATTTCATTCAGACTTTAAATTAATGAGCAGAACATAAGCTTATTTCTGAACATAAGTCTGGGAGGGATAGTGAGTGAAGCATGAAAAACAATCAAATAATATGAATGGAAGCAATTCCCAGAGTATGCATTAATAATTAATAATACTGCATTTTGAGAAAAATCTGTGGGTTTTCAGTTGCTGTACTTTTGGGTCATCTGAAACTGGATGATGGTAATAGCACCACATTTTCACTCAAAAGTGCCTCCAGGTCTGGAGTGGTTCAGCTGAAAATTTTAGGGATGAATTTGCTTGTTGTGTGGTCCTGTGTAAAATTATATCTGCTGTAAATATCCAGGCACCTAATAAATCCAAAGAAAAAGACTGTTTTTTGTTTTCTCTTCCATTCCTTTGTCTGCATGAATTGATTCATAGTTTTAATTAACCTGCCTTTTTTCACCAAAAACATTCTTTCAAAAAGCAAAAATTATAAATATTTACAAGATGTATTTTTGCTAGGTGCATCCTTTGGTTTCTAAATTTTTCCTTGTGATGTTTTCTAGAAATGTTAATTATTAGCTCTTTGAGAGCTTTTAAATTTAAAATTACCAAAAGAGACTGTTTCTAGACTATTGGGAGGGATGCGGGGTAATGCTCTGTATAGGGAAGCAGGTTTTTTTCAAAATTGGTCTCACTTTCTTTTTAAGCATCTCGGGAGAAGATCTGTGTAGAGAGCTCTGTGTATTTCAGACTCCAAATGCATGGTAAACAGTTGTCAACTCACTTCTGCTCATCTGCTATCAGAAAATCTGTTGCAGGCTTATTGTTTCTCTTGAGCAGTTCAGCAAAAACTATTGTACTGGCAAGTCCTAGCCTGAATATTTAAATGCTGAAATGTTTACTGTAGTAATTAACACATTGTAATTAGATCAGTTCAAAAGTGTTGGCTATATATAAATTTAGTTCACGGATACTCAAATCCAGCACAACAGTTACATGTAATGCCATTGAAGTTGATGTAATTGAAGTTACATACATCCTTAAGTGCTTTTTTGGATTAGAGCCTAAATATTTTTTATTCTGAAAGAAAATGCTGTCCAGCTCCGGGGTCTTAGATATTCTTGCTCTTAAAAATAAAGGTTGTAAACTAAATTAGTAAATAATTATGAGGAGGCTACTACTCCCAGCTATCTGTGAAGCTGGGACTTGCCAAAGCACGTGTGTCTCGGGTCAAGACACGATGATAGAGCTGAGAGTCTGGGGAGCAGATGACTCCACGAGACAGGCGCTGGTGGAAGAACAGACTGCTTTACTTCACAGAAAGAGAAGTACAGATCAACTGTGTGTACACAAGTTTTAGGTAAATACATGTTATTTTAGAGTAACTTGTAATGTACCTTCCTCTTTTGTCTGATACCTTGTTGCAGTTAAGAGTCAGCAAGTCTTTCTTTTAAATGATTACTGTTCCTGAAGGAAAATGCTTCCAACTTGCTTATGAATAGCTATTCTAGAAATTGAAATGGAAATGAAAAACAGAGAATTAACCACCCCCCTTGTCTCTTGAAAGCATTACTGTGGGTGTGATGCTGTCACAGCTGGGGGTGAGTGTCTTACTCTAGAAAGGGGTTCCTGAATAAGGAAAGCACTGCAAGGGACAGTAGTTGAGGAGAGAATGTTGGGTGGATTAGAGGGATTAGACAGCAGACAAATGAGCTTTCTTTTGTATTTTTACAGGCTTATTGTCTCCTTTTTTATGTATATGACATAAGAATTTAATATGAATTCCAAAAAGAAAGTGCTTTTGAACTCTGGAATTTTATTTTTATATTCGAAAGCCTTCTAGTTGGTGTTCACAAGGGCCTCTAACTAGATTGTTGTCACTGCAGATCACGGCACCTTGCAGAAGGATTAAAGCCCAAGGAAAGACAAATATAATAAATAGAGTTGATGGTCTCCAAGATGTATTTCACCTCAAGAATTTTGCATTGAATTCATTAAAAGTAGCTGCTTTGCCTGTGGGACAATGTATTTAACATTCATCTCCTGTTCTCCCATCTTACTCAAAATATTTTTATCTCTTTGGTTAAAACCAGAAGTATTTTAAACCTACATAAGATTCTGTTATACAGTTCTGTTGGTCTGCTGTTTATTTTCCTCACCTTTCTTTCATCTTTGCGTTCTGCACAAGAAGCGTTAGTACCAAGCTCTTCTTACAGCTACTACTGCTACATTTCATAGTATCCAAGGTGCTCCAAGGACAGGGGTTTTGTCACCTCTGATATTGTTTTTCTGAGTAGCATCCCTGAAAATTCCCAGGTGTAGGAGTAGGAACATTACAATTTTTTGATAAAATTTAAGATAAAACATAATGCAAAGCTCTTGACATTGAGGAAGTGCTAACATGACTAAATCCAGATTTAAGAGCATTCTGCAGCAGCACTGGAATCATAACTAATGACTGTACTCAGCTTGGATGGGAGGCACAGGGCTGTCAGTGTGTCACTCCTGTATTCATGACTCAAATAGCAAAGCCTGTCCTAAAGAGCTGGCACTGCTGGATCTATGGCAGCTGTTGCAATGCATAATTAATACAGCCCTGGGATACAGTTTCAAACACTCCATGTCAGTGCATGAAGGAAGCCTGCAAAATGGGCCCTACTTTCAATAGTCAAATATTTATTTTTAACTAACTTTATAATGGCACACACACTTCTGTAAAATTGGGTGAAAAGAGGAAGGGTTCCCAAGAAGCTTGTGATTGAGAGATTCCAGTGGAAATTAATGTCACTTTCATTCTCTACAAACAGCAAGGAAAAGATGAATTGATGTTTGCTTACTCAGTTTTGGGCAGTATACAGCATAAACATTAAAATGAGTAAAGAAAGAAACTTCTAGTTGGTTATTTTAGATCTAAGTAGGTCAAATAAAGATACTGGATGAAGCAAAAATCATTATCAAGATTTGGGTAGTGTGAGCAGAGATGGTTTTGAAGCAAGCTGGTATGGGAAGGGTTTTGAAGGAAACACTTTAGTCAGCAACGTACGTAATATTTATATTGACAAGTCCTTTTCTGGAAGGTTGACAAAACCAAAAATGGCTGTTTAACAGCATTTCTTTCTCTACGTGCTGAAAGGCTTTGCCGTATTATGGGAGGAGAGTCTTGTCCTTTAGCTGTGGCTGAGTCCCCCAGGCAGAGGATGGCACTGGAGCGTGCGCTTGCAGGTTTTGTTCGGACCTGCACACCTCTGATTAGCTGGAAACAAGCTGCCACAATACAGAATTCTACAGGGAAAATTTCTGAAAAGAAGCTTTATAAAACTGATCTAAGTATGTGTTGTGCCTGTTGTGCTGTGCATTCGAGTACCATGAGCAGAATGTGTAGCAGTAGTAGAGGATCTCTGGGTGCAGTAGTAATTACAGTGTGTGTACTTCTTTCTGGTTAGGTGTGCCTGGGAAAAATATAAACCACCGCTCTTAGAAAGATCCAAATATAAAAATCTAATATCTCTGACCTTAAACTTCATTCCCCCGTTGCATGTGTTTTTACAAGACCATCCCTTGTTGCATATGAATTATGTAAATTACTTGAATTATATTCCCAATGCCCAAAGTGGAAAACCTGCTTCATGTGTGAAATTTAACAGATGAGAAGTAGAAATTGATTTTGAAATTTTGATCTTAATCCACCAGTTTTAGCACTTTGATTCAATTAGTGAAGTTCTGCAAATTTCAAGTAGCTGAAAAGTTATTGTATGTTCATATAGGTAAAGACATTAAATGTACTTTTAAGTAGAATGTAATTTCAGGACATGTTTCTTGAAATTATCTGAATTTAATTCAAATTTGAAAACAAAACCTGCAAAAAAATTTGATTGTGTCTAAAATGCATGAGTTTGTTATTTTTTTTTTTAATTAGAGATCTTTGAGAGATGTAAAGGTCATTAGGCTTTATTTCATTCTTTCTTTAGAATATAAAAAAGCGTGACTAGGGACAGCAGCCCACGCTTACGTTAAATGCCTTTCTCTCCACAAAAGATCCTCCACCTAACAGTACTCATAGGGGACAATTTTTTCCTTAACTTGCGATGTGCTACCCTACCTTTAAAAAACCAAAACAGTGTATGTGAAAACTGGTGATAGTCATAGCAAGAAATCAGCTAAGAAAACAAGTATATGTGCTATGGTAAACTTCGCTTCTTCCTGATGATAATGATTCCTTTCCACACCTGTATACTTAGATGGGTTGGCAGCCCAGTTCTGCAAGACTCTCTTTTGCACAGGTATTTGTCCCTAGTGCAAGTAGTACCCAGGTCTGTCAGAGAAGCGTTTAGCTCTGAAAGATCTGGAACAGCGAACTATAAAGGCTGACTTTTCTGGTAGGTAACTTTTTAAATAATGGCCATGAAAAACCTGGAGAAATGTTATGAGGACTACAAAGGCTCTGGTAAACACACTCCCCCTCTGGGAGGGAATGATGGCTAATGGACTTGCATTGAAATGTGTGTTCTGAATCTGGCTAATGATTGCTGCCTCTGGATTGTGAAACAAAGAAATCATGCATCAAATGGAATAGCTGCAATTTTGCCACACAAAGAGGCAAATATGTGTAATAGATGTCTGCTGTAACTAATTTATGTATACATATCTAATTTGTTTCTTAGTAGATTGAGACACATTTAAACAAGAGCTAATTTGATATAGAAAAAATCTGAAGGGAGATGGACTGCATTTAAAGTTCAACCCTTGCCTCAAACAAGCCAAACCAAAAGGAGGGAAGACCTGAATTAAAGGAATTTTTCTCAGTTTTACAAGGAAGTTTTTGTTAATTCTTTACTCTTTTCCATTATTCTTACAGAAAAGTGTATGGTTCCCCTGCTTACAGAGACTGCACGCTGTTGAGCAGTATCTGCCCCATTTATATGAGTAGACTTGTTTTAATTGACTATACTTGAGCTGGATGGATAACATAACTTGGAGGGAAAAGAGGAAATTGTTTTTTGCAGAGAATAAACCTTAGTTAACAGATGGTATTTTATTAAATGTTATGAGGGAATAACAAGATGCAGTTTTTTAGCCAGACAAACATGACCTAGCCTGAGAGTCACTTAAAATAAGTAAGCACTCCCCACAACAGATGAAAATTAAGGGCCTCATGCCATGTTACAGTCCTGGGTAATGCTGAAATGAGCCAGAACAAAGCATCTATTCCGAAAGAAGTTATATTAGGATTTGGTCCAGTTACTTTGTATGTGTCCCCTTTTGTTGTCAACCACAGAAGGCGATCCCATAATGGGTGGCCCTGTCAGTGACCATTTAGGTATAACAGAGCCTCTTAGTAGAAATGCAAGTAAATTTTTCATCTACCAGCAACAATGAGCTGAAATGCTTGAAGGGAGGAAAACCAGACAAGTTTATTTCATTTATTTATTTATTTAGTCTGAAAGGCTTGGAACAATTCTGCAGTGCAGTTCTGACCTTTTCATATACAGAACTAAGTGGTAAGGGAAGCTGGGCTTCCTGTCAGCCCTTACAAGCTGCTATTTCTCTCCTTTTTCTTGTGCTCAATACTTGGCTTTTCTGTAAAGCCTTGCTTGATTGCTATTTCAGTTAGACCATAAAGACCCTCACCTGCCACTGCCAACATGTTTCCTAGCAGAAATAGATTATCTCAAATGACAGAATCCAGGCAAAAGTTCAACTTTAATGTCTGATGCCTTATAGAAAACTAGCAGCATGCGAGACATGACTTAGCCGCACTGCACCATCAATATGTGCTTTATTCAAGATTTGCTTCACCTTTCCTTAGAAATAACTTAAAATGCAGATATAGAATAGAACCTATTTTGTGTAAGGAAAATACATTTCTGACTTGATTTAGGATGAGGTGATGGGAACGGGCAGAAGAAAAGTATGGGATGATGACACGTAAAATAATAGAAGTGAAAAAGATCAATTCAGTGCAACAGTCTGATTTGTGAAATTTATAAAATTAAGCAAATTTTAAAGCCAAAAGGGAAAGTTATTTATTGAGGCTGACTTGTGGGAGCTCAGATTATGAGTAAACTCATGTGTGACGCCTTTTTTAAACTAGTAAAACTCTTCACATGTGAAATTTCAAATGGGAAATTAGTTTACAATTTTGAGGAAAAGAGACTGTGTTCTGTAAAATGCTTTATGGGTTTAGTGGTCATTACTTGGAGTGAAAATAAGGAGTTAGTTTGAAAACTGTGATTGAAAACTGTCTTGTAATAAAGCAACATGAAAATATACACAAAGATGAACCATCGAAAGTACCGGTTTGTCCTGTGACTGTTGTAATATGCAGCTCTTCCTCTCTATATCTGTGATACTGTAATCAAGCAGAATTATTTGCCATGAGGAGGCCTTGTTAAAATTAATTCTGGCAATAAAAGGGACTAAAAAGGATAGTCTTCCATATTCTGAGCTTATCTATGAAAAACCTTGTGGGAAGATAGACAACAAAAACAAAGATTTATTGGAGGCTGAAGTGTCACACATGAAGAAGAGGTGGAGAATTCCGGCATAATTTGAAAAAAAAAATGAAATTTTTGGGACTAAAGACTTTTCCTCTGTCTTTGACATCCTGTTTTGCAAGAAACATAGCATTTATTATTTCTGGAAAAGGTGCTTTAGGGAATCCAAACTTTAGGAACATGGACTTACTAAAGGTTCTACATACATAGGGGAAAAAATTTCTTTCCTGTAGAGCACATTCAGCTCACAGATTATGACAGAAAAGGATAAGAGACTGCATTAAGATAGGAGACAGTGTAAAAACTGCCATAGTGCACTATTCTATGCAAAACTGCTATACTCAGGTGCTATCCCAAGTGCTCCTGATGAGCAAACAGATCAGCTGGGATGCAGAAAATGTGATTCTGATGTTTAGAATATATATGTGTGTGTTGATACATGTGTATCTGTACACTTTTGTCATAGATGTGTAAAAATCAGGAGCCCAAACAGAAGGGATTACAGTCTCTTAGGCAACTTGTCAGGCACAGATCACTAGCACTGGATAAAAGAAAAAATCCACACAGCCAAAACATGACAGGCAAGTGGCTGGGAAGATTCACAGCAATGGAAATTTTAGGGGCCCTTATGTCAGAGGTGTAGCTTTTTGGCAGGGAGAAGGAGTAGAGAAACTGCTCCATTTCAAATACAGGCCTTTTTGCCTGGTGGAGGACTGGCTGGCCATTTAAGCGTGTTTACTCTCCCTATTGTTTTCTTTTTGCACAGCTATAGTCATTACTCACTGACAATATCCCGCAGGCTAGGGGAGTCACTGGAAGGCCAGGTCAGGGATACGGGCAGCAGATACTTCACTGAGAAGTCAGGACAAAGCAGCTGAAAAGACCTGAGCAGTGAGTGTGGAAAGATGCTGCAATGGAAAGTGATGTAGCAGCAAAGTACTCTGTAGTGAGCTTCATTTAAAAGTATAGACATAGCTTGTGTTGTCCTACACAAATTCCTCTAGGCCTTACTGAATGGCTTGACTGCTTTTCATAGACTGAGCTGTCCTTGTGAAGAAAATGTTTCAAGAGAAAGTGCTTGGATCAGAGCATGTCTGTTACACCAAAGGGTGCACAAAAGAAGTGGTACTCAATGCCTTCTTTGCTTTAGTCTTTACTGGCAAGGCTAATGTTCAGGACACAGGTACCTCAAACCAGTAGGAAAGTCTGGAGGAAGGCAGACTTCCCCTAGAATGCAAGAGGAGCATGCTATGGAACTCTTAAATTAACTGGATTTACATAAATCTATGGGAGTTGATGGGATGCAGCACCAGTTGGCGAGGAAGCTGGCTGCTGTCATAGTGAAATTGTTCTTGGCTAAAGTTGTGGCATGCTTGGACTACACAACACTCAAAGGTTTCTCTCCAACCTCAACCACTCTGATTTGATTATATTGAGCCTTTACTGAAGGTGAATGAAACTGTTTATACCCCACCAGTACCCGAAGTCTCACTGTTGGAGTAATATCTGAAGTAAGGTGTTACTGGAATGATAAGGCTCTTGCTGGCAAGAACATAAAGCATTTTGTTTGAAAACTTGTCTACAGGGCTGCTTCTTAGATGACATAGATATGAGATGCTCTGTGGCTTATCCTGTACTTCATAAAATCAGTGATTAAATTTCCACTGGGAATAGGATGTAACTGGTGAGAGTAGGGAGGGCTACAATATCATAAATGTAGTTGTTGTCCTCTCAGGAGTGCCTCAGGGAACAGGGTATTTAAAGTAAAAATCTGTTTCCTGCTTGCCCTCTGTGCTGTAGCTCCTCCTGAAAGCTGCTAGACTTTTTGATCCTTGCAGGGCAGCTGCTGAAATTGCAGTGGAATGCCCACAGATAAGAGATGCTGCATGACGGAGAATGATTCAAATTCCTACATTCTTTTTTTTTTTTTT
>VWZW01004624.1:544408-694130 GCA_013397115.1 Edolisoma coerulescens | reverse complement strand
TCAGTGAGTGACTCAATCACATAGGGATACCTTGTACTATCTGCCAGATATTCTGCTCATGTTGTTCTATGTTCACAATGTCTAAATAGATGTTTCCTTTCCAATTTCACTTGTTCTGGTATAGATATTCAAGAAATCTGTATAGCCTTATTGTGCTGAAGATTTCTTGCTGACTTCCTGCTTGTCTAGCTCAGTTCAGTGATGAGGTGTTGAAGGCATTTGTTTTGTTCTGAAGGTATGAGGGTTGCTACAAACTAGTGGTGGTCTCTACATCCTGATGTAAGAATAAAGAAAACACGAAGAGTTAAACGATACCTGTTAGTATATGATGCTTCCATGATATGTGGTTGGGGGAAATGCTGTGGAATAGCAGCCCATCAGTCTAGTGCATTGCAGATAGTCACTCTGTTAGTCAAACTACACTTCAATAAGCTGCGTGCTTCTTCGACCTGGCCTGTACCTTACCTCACCTCATACACTAAATAGCTTGTGCTATCTCTGACAAAAAGGAGAGTGGAGGAAGGCTTTTTCAGGGAAGTAAAAATCAGCGAGACTGAGTTGTTTTTTTCACTGATTGGAATTTTGTAGAAGGTTGTGTTCTATTTTTTTTATACTCATGAGGGCGATGGCTATAAATGTATCCATTGCTGAATGTGTTTGGTCAGAAAAATTTGTTATTATTCAGTTTGATTTTCCCCTCATTGTCAAGTGTTTAGTTGTGAAAAAATTACGGAATTGTTTTGATGTTACAGCAACACAAAATTGATATTAGGTTTTTTTAACAAGACAGTACTCTGCATATTACATTCTTGAATACTTGTCAGAGAGGAATTCTTTTGCAATCTTGTCTCTAAACAGGAGGAGTTTTCACAGCAGACATCACATTCATGTTCAGACCTTGTTTACTGTTCCTAATGAGAATGAATGTTTTTATCTTTCTGTTCTTAGTCACTTTGCTCATCTTTAATTTGTTTATGAAGAAGAACTGAATGTTCTGCAGCATGTGTCAAATATTAACAATTACTTCCCAATTACATCACTGCTAAATAGAACGCTGGTTTTATTGCTGAGATATTTGTGAATCTCGGAAGAAAGGAAAAGTTGGGTTGTTTTTTTTCTCAGATTTTATTTTTAATGAAACACTAGTACATGCAGACAGGTTTAATATTCTTAGCTACAGTTTTAAATAATTGCTTTATCCTTTGAAAATCTCAACTGCATAGCCTCATGTTCGAATTAGCCAGAAGTGAACAGGATGAGTGCAAAGAGACACTGAGAAGTTTCATTTGGCTGAAAACTTGAGAGCAGCCCACCAGCTAAATTTTGTATTTGACATAAAGGGATCAGGTTGTTACTTACCATGCAGTCTCATGCTGGCTACAGTGGTGCTACCTGAGGAGCACAGGAAATCAATGGTGACTGACAGATTCTAGTTGTGGGTACAAATTGCTGCTTTTCTCATTCATTGCTTTAAGGTGAAAGAAACCTGTGACAGTTTTTCTGCTAGGATAAAATTGCTTCTCTGTGTGTCACTTAGGAGGCTTGATTTAGCTTACAAAAGACCAAACAAACTTGCTTTCCCCCAGAAAACTTCCCGTGCCCCACATGCCTCCAGAGGGTGGCATGTGAAAATTTAGTGGTGATTTCTTTTCCCATTGTTAGTTTTAGTGATACAAGTCATTTGTGTACAGAAAATAAACTTGAATAGATTAAGGTCATGTAGCCAAACTCAAGACTATTAATAAGGACAAATGTATCCCTAAAGTGTGTGGGAAACAAACCTACTTTTGGAGGAGCACTGACCCTAGTGGGATATTTTGCTGGATAAAATGTCTGTGACAGTGCAGCTAACCTGGACTTAAGCAAGTAGGTAACCAAAATGGTGCAAATAGATACAAATAAAACCTCTCTTTTAGAGCTGTAATATTGCCAGGGGCAAACTTGGAGACAATTAGGTTCTCCTAATTAAGGACTCTTAATGTTATTGTATGCAGTGAAATGGACAAGTGTTTTTCATTACTTGGTTGACAGTTCAATACAAAAGAAAATATTGTGCGTTACAGAATCAAGATATCAGTTTGGTGTTTTCTTCTTTGCAGTGGATTGTTTTTGTTTGGTTTTTTTCCTGAGTTTCCTGAGACACTGAAGCACCCAAGTTGGTTGGAAAATAAACCCTCCTAAGCCTTAGACTATTGGCATTCTGTTACCAGAAATACAGATATATGGATTCATTTGTTATTATGTATGTGTAGAACAGTGAGTCTTGGGCAATGAATGCAGCAACAATTTGACTGTTAACATTGCATTTGATTTGGGGTTTTTTATTGGGATTTGGGGTTTTTGGCAGTTATTACTGGTTTCAACACAGTGGAGGACTAATCACAAAGAGATTTTGTAGTGAGCTTTTTCTCTTTATTTTCTGTTTATAGACATTTTATCTTGTGTTGCTGAGACCATGAGCTGGAAATGGCAGGGCAAGAGCAAGACCTACATTTTAGTCAGTCAGTCCGTGACAGAGTCAGCTGGAGGAGGGCAAGAACACAGTCCTAGAGTTTGGGAAATAAAGTAGATCCACTTAACAGTGAATAATGTTAGTTCAGTAGTGCAACATAATGTCAGACTTCACAGGGTACAAGTTCGTTCAGCCATGGTCCACAAGATGAACTCAAACTATAACAGGTACACAAAATTACTATGAGCTTAATGAAAAGCCTTTGTGAGAAGAGACTGAAAAGGAACTGCTCATTTAACTTAGGACAATGAAGCTGAATGGACATCAGAGAAGGTGGAGGTAGTTTAAACAGAGAGGGGAAAGAGATGAGCTACTTAATGGAAAGGACAGGCACAGGAACAAATGGTTATAAAGTTGTCAGTCATGAAGAAATTTTAGGTTGGGAATGGAAGAAGGATCCTTGCCATCGAGACAGTCAGACTTTGAAGTGGCCTTTTAATCAGAGCAGCAAGGGCAAGGAATTACCAAGGAGTTTATATGATATGGTGCTGCTGATAGGGAACTGGAATTGATAACAAGGAGGTCCATTTCAGGCTCACTTCCTACATGCTTTCTGTTCTTTTCTGGGAAGGTAAAATAGAATCTAGTTTCCCTTCCAAAAGACAAAAGTAAAATCCGTGGCATTATTCAAAGCCATCTCACAGTACTTTCATACACAGTAACTGCAAAGGGTATTTTGAGGAAACCAATCATGTATATCACTATTAAGCTACTGGCACCATGGTATAGCTAGATACAACATATACAGAACAACTGGGTATAGAACAGAAAGTATCTTTGGACTAAACAGATTTTTCAGTGAAAATTGTGAAGTTGGAGCCCAGTATATTTTAATGTGGCTGAAACATAAATGAGAAAACTTTGTAGTAAGAATCTCCGAACTATAGGAATCAAGCGGTGCAAGGAAAAAGATTATTTACATTGCTTAATAATATTATAGGGGATATTGAAAGAAGTCATATTCCCTTGCTTTTTTTTTTCTCCAGTCTTTTAAAATTTTACTTTTATAGGAGACATGGCAAAATGTGATTGGTTTGCGACCTACCATAGAGAACAGACTGGTCTTAAGGATGAGAGTAACAGCTAATTAACTCATTGCCAGCCTGTGTCCTTTTGCTGCTGAAACAATGCTGTGCTCTCCTACATGGATAATTCAGTTATATTTCAGTTGATGACAACTAGCAAGAAAGCTGCAAAAAAGAAACATTAAGTGAATTTATATTATGTCACAAATCAAAACTACTTCATGTTGTTACTTTAAATATTGAATCTGTTATGTTTTCTGATATAAAGATTATGCCACTCAGTCTAGTAGTAAGTGCATAAGTGTTCAGGGAAGGATGGGTTTGTAAAGTAATAAACACTTCCTGTGTTCTCCAGGCCTCAGTGTCAGATTGGCCTGGTGTGAGCTCAGGCTTTGACCTTGGGTGACCCAGTGAGGCTACAGACACCTTCAGTCTGCCATCAGGCTCTTCTGTTAGCACAGAGCCATGACAGGCAATGTGTCATGAAGCACAGCTGAGGAATTCCAAAAACCCCTTCTGACCACCACCTAGTTACTGCTTTTCAAATGAGACTGCTGCTCTTGCTGCATGGGTGCTCACCTCTGTTCTCGGGAGGTGGGAGAAAAAGGTGCTCATTACAAGCTGAAACCACAGCCTGCCACCTCCTTGAGATAAAAGTCAAAGAAAGAAAATTTGTGCACTGGGCTCAGCTGGAAGGGGATTTAAGTCCTGCCTCTGAGCTGAGAATGGCTTTGAGAGAGTCTTTGCCAGCTCTGCTACCTGTGCATGTCAGTATAAATAACAAGTACTGGCCACAAGGGCGCATTTTGTCTATATTTATGTATATCAGGACCCAATCCCTAAAATTAATTGGTGTCACAACAAGGTAAGAAAATGTGGTAACAATCTTTGTGAGTTTTTTCTAGTTGTAGACACATCACTGGGACCCAAATAAGTGCACCTAGACAACTAAAATCAAAGCATTTCTGCTGAAAGTCTTTCATAAGGCAACCCCCCCTAATTGTATGGTAAATATTTAGCTTTTAATAGCATTAATGACCTTGATGGAAGTAGTTGTAGGGATTAATGAGCACCTGAGGTTAACGGAATCAGCTCCACCCAACTGATCATTAATTCAGAGCCTGTGCCCTAGATTTTGATCATTAGTGCTAAAAAACAAAATCAATTTTACATGGTTTGGGGCACCTTTTGACCAGCAACATCAACAATACAGATTCTTAATTTTGAAAATGACCTTTCTGCTAGATTTTTCTCTTTTTATTCCTTACATTGCCCTCTGTTCAATAACATGTAAGCACTAAATGAAAATGCCAAATTTCAGCATGCTGTGTTTTGAAATGCCTGCTTTATTAAGTCCTGAGGCGTGTTGATAATAGAAGCATAACAGCTTTTTACATGAAGCACTTGCAGATTCCAAAGTCTTACAAATGGCAGTTCTTAATGGTTTGAAAGTATTTTCTAAACACTTTGGACACTGTGTTTGAATTAATAACTTCGGAGTTCAACATAGCATTAAATACGTTGGTTGTGTGCGTGCCCTGCACCAGTAGGTGGTGGTTAAGGATCTGTGTTCATAAACACTTGGGCTAATGGCTGTTTTTAGAAACAAATCTTGAACTTCTGGGAATTTTGGAAATACTAAGGTATATTTCATAAAGATTCCAGTAACTTCAGGTGTTTCACTGCAGACCATATTTTATAATATACAGCCTCAGGCTAAGCAGACAAAAGCGATGCCCCACTATTGCTCTGGTATGGGATAAACATGCACAGGAAACAAACATCAAGAACCTCCTGAACCATGTAACCTGAATACTCTTGCACCTGTGTTAGAATATGTCATGTATAAATTTATATTTAGCAGTTCATTTCTGTTATGATGTGGATGCTCAGCCTCTCTAAAAAACAAAAGAAAACAAATGTTCTCTAATTAAACCCTTGCTAGATGCAGATCAGATTATGAAGCATGAGAGTTAAAGGAAATTAATAAGAACAGTCCAATTTTTAAAGTAAAATGTGGGTGACAGGGTTTTGTGTCTCAGTGCCACAAGGTATCTGACCTTAGTTGCAGCAATACCTGCAGAAGCAGCAGGAATCTCACAAGATGTCCAAATCTAAACACTACTATTTAGACCTCATTGTGAAATATCCCACAGATAAAGTGTATTTGTTTTTACATATACATATAGTTAAAATATAAGAAAGGCATTTTCAAAAATTAATGTTTTGCAAAAATAGCATTACTATAAGGTATCATAAGAGTTCGATACAAAATACAATTTTATTTTACTGCAGAATACACTTTTGCTTAATTCCCTATATTTTGTTCAAAGTGTAGGAGTGGATTATTAGCCCATTCAATACAGTGGCCAAATATCCTTTATTTTTTGTGTGATATTTAAATGTGAAAATTTTTATCAGATTAAAAAAAACAGGACCACCACAATCCCAAAGCGTAAAGAAAGGAGAGGAAATTACCTCACAGAAAATCTGTAAAAGATGCATCTGTCTGGTTCAGTGTCAAGGTGTATGATCTAAGAAATTAAAAATGTTTTTCTTACATTTTTTTTAAAAAGTCAGCTTTCTGCAGTTTTTTATTATGTTAAAACATGTGCTTAACTGACATTTTTGGTTGGCTTGAAAATTCTGTAGGTCTCACATCACTCCAGTAAATTTTACCTTAAACAGCCTCTAAATTTAATCTTCAGTACGCATGTTAGTTGATAGCATGATTTGTTTCTGTTTGGTCTAATTAGAAGCACCTAAAGATTTCAATTGACATCCATTTTGTTTGGGTTTTTTCGTTGTTGGATCAACCTTAGAAATACTTGAACAATTACTCAAGTATAGTGACGTTACTGTCTGTTGTACTGTGAGCAAATTTCTAATCAGTTTTTGATTGTAGAGTATAACACCCTTACACAACCCCAGGTAAACACTCCCCCACTTAATTCAGCAGAGCCTCATTAATGTTATTTTTTTTACAGCACTGTTAGTTTTCATAGATGTTTCTCTACGGGATTTTGTTTACTGTTTAAAATACATCTGGAAATCTTATTCTAACACATGCTTGGTCCTTCCCAATGAAATGCTGGGGGAGGCTGGTGAGGCTATAAAAGAAATGGTGAATGCAGGGAAGGTGCAGAGAAGCCTCTGCCCTGTGCTCTGCAGCCCCATAAACAACTTGCTAACGAGCACCGGGTAATGGCTGTGGATGCTAAATAATTTCTTTCCCTGCCATTGAGCGGACATGTTTAAAATATGGTAGTTTTTAAAAATTAGTCCTTCTAGGGGAAAACAAATAATTTTCTGTTTGATGTACACCACCTTTTTAATAACATTTTATGGTATCACACAGAGGAGAAAACAAAATAAATTCAGCAAATGTAGAAATCGATAGAGAAGCTGGAATTTCCTCCGGTGAATAAAATCAATTACATCTTCAGAAGAGGCGTATCTTTAAAATAAATTAAAACCCCCAAACAACCCGGGCAGAGAGAGAAGAAAAGCCACCCCCCCGCGGCTGTAGGTGTCACTGTAGACATGGCTCAGGGTCGGGCCGGGCCGGCCCCGCAGCGCACGGCGCTGCCCGCCTTGCTGCGAGAGCCGCCGCTCGCATGCTCGGCATGCTCGGGACATCGTGTGCCGGGCTGTTGGAGGCGCTGGCAGCAGAAGGTGACATCTGGTGACTAATGGGCTCAGATGCGGGGGCCGTTCCCACCGCTCCTTCGGCGGCAGCTGCGCCGCCGCCGCGCGGGATGCGGCGGCCGGGGGGGAGCGGCTCGCTGGAGGAGATCGATTCCTTCTGATTTCCGAGGAGCCGGAACATGGCCCCACCGCAGACATTTTCCCAGCCCGGGGCTTCTGATAAATGCACAGACCACCCAGCCAAGCGCGGCGCTCACTGCGTCTCCCTGCCGCTTATCGAAACCCATCTACTTTTAAGGAAATGGCTCCACCTTATGAAACAAAGATGGACCCTTTCCAGGCGCGGTCCAGCCTCTGCGTGGATTCCCGTGTTAGACGGGGCTCTGTCAGAGTCAAAGCGCTCTGCTTCCCAGGGTAATCCCAGCTGTTGATCCTCTCTCTGTAACGTACTCAAACCTGAACCGGGGCTCTCGCTGATTCCGCTGATGTGTGTTAGGAGACACACATCTGTCATTTAAACGCCCTGAAACAAAGACTAAGCCGGAATGCGGGGCCCGTATTTTTCTCATTTGATCTCCCGATGAATTGTGATTTATTTGTCAAATTCTTAGAAATGGCAGAGAGAAACCACAGGAAGAGCTCAGCATTGCAGATGGTGCTAAGAAGTCTGTTATTAGCAGATGACAGTGCAAACCACACAGTGGAAAGCAAAGACAAATTCATAGCTGGAAGTTGGTGTTTACAGCGGAAAAGGGATTTTGAGGGGCTTTCTGGTGTGTGCAGGGGAGGGAAAGGGGAAGTGAGCTGTGAGGTGGTAAAGGAGCATTGCTTAGTTGTTGTGCCCATCCACGACAACTAAATGAGTGTTTGGTGTTAGGGAGTCACTGAAAGGAGCTGACATAAGAAAGGAAAAACAAGAACCTGAGAATCGAAATATTTTGCTGTGCCTGCATACATACACGCACAGATAATTGCGTGATTTTCCATCATCCAAGCCTCTAGTGTGACAGAGGGAGGGGGGGGGAGGGAGGATAGTCACATGCATCAGCCCCATGAAATCTGCAAAAGCACTGTTCTTAATTCAGCCATCGGCTGTTCCAAGACCTCACGCAGAGAATTACAACGAAATGCTCTTTTCAGGCTGACAACCCTAATGCTGCTGTGTCCTTATGTTTACTTCGGTTAACTGTCAGCCCTTATAATGTGCGCTGTACCACAGCTGCTGCTGTGGAAAAGAAAACCCTCAGAGTAGCTGCTTTGGGGGGAAGGTATTTGAGAGAAATGAAAATAGAAAAAGCAGGGGGAAAAAAAAGGAAAGAAAATCTGCTTGTGTATCTACACAATGTGAGACTCAAAACAGAGATCATTCAACTCTTGTTTTCAGCACATTTCTTGGTTTTAGTCTTGGCTGATAAAATATTTAACAGCCATCTTAGCACTCAGCATAGCAATAACCAAAGAACAGTCAAGCTCTTGGCCCCCACTGAGACAGAATTCCAGTGACATGAAGTTTTCTTTTCCCCCTTCCCATATGATGTGTTGTCTAGCTTAGCTCCAGATTCAATGTGAAATCAAAGAAAAGCTTCATTACAGCCTTCTCTGTTCCTGAAACATACACATGGAAATTACAAATTGAACTGGCATCGCTACATTTACTGGTCAGCTTACTGTGTTTGCCTGCCTTTAAAAATACAAATAAGGTTAATTTCAATCCCCAAGCAGGATGGAAATCCCCAGTTAAGGTGGAATTACGTTTTTTTCATGTGGACATAAATCAGAATGCAGTCTCAACTCCCAGGAGTGTGCTTTCTGAAAAATAAATAATAAAAAGAAAATTGGTGAAAAAAATCAACATGGGAATTCTGGTGAACAGAATTAAGTACCAAGTAGAAGATTCTCCCTGTCATTCATTGCTCTCAAGTCAGGAACTGAATTAGAAAAAGCTACAGTCCAGCCTGTGCATCACGAATACTAATTTTAAGATCACTGAAAATTGTTTTTCCATGTGGGAAATTGGGAAAATTATAATTAAAAAGTTGCTTTAACATCAGCTTTCCTTGTGCCAATTCATACAGAGATAGAGTACGTTAATTACTAGACCATGATATGTGATTGGAGCTGGATATTTTGTGTTTTGTTTTTTTTTTTTTGGAATTGCTAAATACTCACAGCTCCCATTCTGATTGAGCAGTGTCTTTTCAACATCTTTGGAGGGTTGGCCTTCATAGCGTTTTTGTAAGAGGGGGCAGTGTCACTTCTTGAGATTTTTATTAGATCTGTCATGGGTTTTGTTGTTTTTTTCTATGTGCCAGCTGTCAGAATCAGGAAATTGCACCATCCATTCAGCTGCTGTTACTAAATAAGTAAATAGACCTAACCCTTTCTGATGGGAAACTTGCAATTTGGTGAGGCTCAAAAACTGCTCATCAAATACCAAGCTCCAAATCTTCTAATTTGGAAATGATATATCCTTATGAATTTTGTCAAGCTAGGTTTTCATACTGAATGAATCTTAGAAGTTATCATTAAAGGTAGAATCAAACATTAAGCTTTGAGATTACCTTTTCTTTTTCCTAGATGTTGTTATGCATTTCATAGAGTGTCCACAACTTCTCAGAGGGAGTTTTCTCATGCCAGGCTTTATGAATTAAGATGATTACCTTTTTTCCCCCTTAATTCTAAATTTTAGCTTTTACTCAGAATCATATCAGGCACTCCTTAGTTCTGATTTGCTGGATCTTTAGTGCTTGCTTGCTCTGGAGCAGGGGCTTAAAACACAGGGAAAAAGTTGAACACCACTGGTAGAAAGAACAGATGAACATATAAGGAGAGGGGAGGAGAGAAGTGTTGAGGAAAAACAATTATGAGATGTAGGAAGGACAGTGGGAAGTAGTAGCAATTAGAGAAACCCTTTAGGAGAAGGACCACAGACTGAGACTGGTGGGGCTTGACAAGCGAGGCTTTTTATGCTGTGATATGCTTAGGTTGTGACCCTAAAACTCAGATGGAGTTTCATGAGAAATCTGGCATATTTCAAATTGATAAATTAGCTAAAAGTACACCCTTTTCCAATGTCTGAGTAACATTTTATTATTATTATTATTGACTGGGATAATTTTAAAATTTTTTTTTAACAAATTCCCAGCACTTGAATGTTAATGGAACTTCTTATTGAACTATTAAACTAAGCCCTAAACCACTTTTCTATGTGTATAAACTACTTGGATTTTAATGGTAAATGAATTAGTGTTACAACTGAGTTCCTTTCAGCACCACTGATGTCTGAGGGGAGCCTAACTGGTTGCTCAGCTTCCCAAGGCCTATGTTTTTCCATCTATAACACAGAGAAAAGTTTTATCAATTTTCATTCTCTGAATGAAATCAAAGGGATCTTATTTTAACAGACTGCTTAAAATGATCTTCCTTCCAAAATAATGAACAGGTTCTCTAGGAAAGTAATTTTCTCCAGGTAGTTTGAGAAGGCATGTTAGATCTGTACATGTGTTGATATTTGCCTTTCTGTAGAGCCTGGATAGAAGTCTTTCTAAATTTTCTGAAAGGCATATTGCAATATATTGTAATAATCTTCAGAGCTTCATGCTCTAAGTGTGGTGTGTGTGCCTCTTCACCAGGGCTTTGTCTGACTGGTCCTCCTGCAGTCCCTTGGGAACTTGTTACTCCGGTCTGTAAGATCTGGGAAATAGATCTGTCAGCCTCATGCTGTGTCTTCAAGTGCTGATCCTTGCATTTTCTGTTACTTTTTTCAAGTAACAAGGGCTGAGGCGGAGTGGTTCTGACCATGAAAGCCAGTGTAGAAGGCATTTAGGACACAGCCAGACCCTCCGTATCCGTCAGTAACAGCTGGAGAGAGATGGAAGAGAATATGTTCCTTTTAATGTGAAATGGCTAACCTTGGCATGCAAGGCTAAAAAACTTGTTAAAGGGTGCTAAACTACTTGTAGTTGAGATTTTTTGGGGGGGCCTGGTGATGATAAAAAGGGCTAAAAGGATTAGGAATCAAGGAGGGTTTGTACAGTTCCCCGCATGAACCTGGATCCATAGTGTGGGTTTTTGCACATAAAACCAACTTCTCAGTGTTCAGCTTTATCAGTCCCATGCTTCAGTATTATTTCCGTGTCTCTATTGCTGATAACCTATGCTACTAAATATGAAGGAAGGGTAAAAATCCAGTTTGATTCTGACTGGATTTCTAGTAGCAGAGGTTTTGCTAAAAGTATTGCTGTTATTAGGAGCACTTGGTGCCTCTGCTAATCATGTGGGAGTGGCAGGGATAGAGTGGAGGCAGAGCTACTCTCTCCATCAAGCAACTCAGTTTGAGGCCCACCTTAAATTAGTGTGAGGGGAAGACTTCATACCAATTTGAGAATTTGCTGTGGGAGTGGAGCCTTCTATTTACTTTGGATGAGCAAGTGCTTATTTATTAAGACTTTGAGAAGTTCAGTTACTTTCTGGGTTGTGGTTGCTGAGATTATACAGTGGGGTGATGTTTTGAACTCTTGCTGAAATGTGCTCTTTCATGTGAAAGGTAATACTTGCTAAAGTACAGGCTGTGTTCAGTTGGGATGAAGGTAAATTTCTCTTACCTGAATTGCTTTCTGAAAAGTGTTACTCTCCTTTATAGAGCCTCTCCACCACTTCTACTACTGCAACAATTATAGATTATGTACCTGAACATACAAACTCTAGTTTGATGCAGACATGTCTGTTGAAGATGACAGTGCTCTGAGAGGGAACCTTCAGTTTTCTGACTGAAATCTTGTTTTTAGTCCTTGTGTGAAGATAGCTGTAAGCAAATACAAATGAATGACTTAGTTTATTGTCAGAAATGTTTATGTTATTCTGCAGTTACGAATGCTGCACTGTGCTTTGCTAGACAAATTAACGTAGTTAATAACACTACAATGATAAGGCTTTTACTGTTTACTGAAAAACATTCGGCTCTGGTGTCTCTGGGGATTCATTTGGAATATCTGTATTTTCACAGCTGCAAAATACAGGTGGCGTGGGCTGTTGTTGAATGAGTATGACATGTTTTTCAAAGGCAGAAAAATGAAGTCAACAGTCACACGACTAATTGACAATCATTAGTGAGTTGATCTTTTGCACCAATTGTTGGTTTAAGGCTTGAAAAATCTATCATTATCCCTGACAGCAAAAATTAGCCTGGTAAGATTCCAGCTCTCAGTTGACTAATTAACTTTTCTAATGCTGATAGACTTCCACCAGGTACACCTAGGAAATAATAGCTGTGGTAAGAATCCTTAGATACTGCTTCATTTGAACATAGTCCCTCTCGGGAACTACGGTGCCAGGAGATCGGTGAGCGGTCTATCAGCATTGAAGGTGTTAAGTAGAGAGAGCGCTCTCTTGGTTGCCTGAGCAAATAACGTGGTCATGCCTAAACTAAAATATCAGAATTTCAAAAATGCCTTCTGGATTAGTGAGCTAGCAAGTACTATCTTAAAAGTTATACACAATGTTGTAGATGCTTCTGATTTGAGGTTTGTTTTGTTTTTTTTTTTCTTACAGACACTGTTACGTTTATGGTACTGGTAGAGCAAAATCCTTTTAAAAAAAATGCTGCAAATCTTCTGCGTTTGTGTTTCTACCATAGCTGAAATTGGATTTGTAATCTTGTACTATTTGACTAATTTTGAAAATTACATTTCTAATTTTGTAACGGCAAAGTTCTTACTGAGAAAAGCACTGTAATTAATAGAGTTGAATTGAGGTGGTATAGGTAGAAAGACTAAAGACGAATTTTCAAGATAGTGTGACTGTTCTTGTATTTCTTTAAATCAGTATGACCAATTGATTGGTATTTCACAGCAAAAATATTGAGGTCTTTCAAGAAAAGCCTGACATTTATTTTCTTGAATGACGATGATCTAGCACAAATGGAATGTTATAGTGGTAAATAGGGAAATGTTACACGGTATCAAGATATGAGGCACATCCATTTTATTTCTTAAGATTTTTTTGCTTTATCTAGTTCTTCACTAAACTAAGACTGAAACAAGGATATATTTTTGAATATTATCAAGTTATGCAGCTTGTGCTCTGCACCCTGATGTCTGTCACATAATTTGGACAGTCATGTGGTTTTGTACTCTAATCTATTGCTATCACAGACTTTCACTAACAACCTAATGAGTTAGAATCATTAATTTTATCTTCAATTTGACTACATCTGGGTGTTCTGTAGGGGTGTACTTTCACATAATTGATCACCCTCTCGCACTGTACTTGAAATAAAATTTTTAGTGGAAATATTGGTATCTTGTTCAAATATGATAGTACCAGATTTTAATGTTGGTTAACTGCAGAAGTTCAATTTCAAGAACAACTTAATAAACGCCTGCTTGTGTTTATGCAATGAGAGAATAATGCCAGGCTTAAGTCCTGGGGTATTTTTTCTGTTTTCTTGTGGTTACCTCCCCCACACCAAACCAAAAGGATTAAAAAAGAAGGAAACAAAAAAAAAAAAAAACCAACCCCAAAACTCAAACCAAACCAAAACCCCAAAACACCCCCCAAACCCAATAAAAACCAAACCAAGAATCAACAACAGAAAACCCAAGCCAAAACGTATAACCCACAAACCAGTGGGATGATGGAAGGCTCAGGAGTCACCTTTAAGTGATCAGGAGTTGCTGGCAGTACACGCCAGAGTCAAAGCCATTGCTCAGTGTGTAAGTCAAGTGTGCCCCACGCCGCTGACAGGTGAAGCATGTGTCTTTCTGCCTCAGAGCCTCTTGCAGTGAATGAAAGGGATTTCTCTTTAAGGACTCGGGTGGTGGACAAGTTGAGCATGTTTGTACTTTGACCCACAAATCATATTAATGAAAGGACTCTTCAGGCACAGTGCAGCAAGATTAAAGAAAGGTGAGAAGTGGGAAGGGTCTGAACTCAACTGCCCAGTGCCCCAGTGCAGGGCAGGCCCTGGCTCCCTCAGTTGCAAAGCTGCAACAAGCTGCAATAGAGAGGGCAGGACCAGTCTGGTCACCTTGTTCAAATGCCGAAGTACTCAGTCCTCTATCACCTTTAAGTGTACGTGTGAATTTTTAATGAATAAGGATTGGTATGGGTGTGCGCTTAGTGTTAAGTACATGGTTAAATGCTTCTCTGAATTGGAGTTTAAAGAGTTGAAGGAATCTAGTCTTCACGTAATCTGAGTCATGAGTATGTAAATGGCTGGTCTGTCACTAATGAATGATTGTAGTCCTTTATCTCAGAATGGTGTGAAAGCGTTTCTTGTGCACTCCGTTGTTTCAGCTCAGTGACTTGTCCAGGTTTTTAATGTAAGATTGCCAAAATCCTTACTGCAGAAGTGTCTTCTGCTTGCGATTGGTTCTCTCAGTTTGTCCTGCAGCCCTCAGTATGTGTGTTTCTTAGTATGTGTTGGAGTAGCTGATTTGGGTAATTTGGATGCTCCTTTTGCAAACTGTGGGTAAGCACAAACTCTCATGTTGAATCCGACTTCTGTGATTTAGGGGAAGCCAGCATGAGGCCCTCAGCAGTTACATATACATTTAACTTGCTACATGTTAAGCATCAGTAAGTCACATACTCCAACACTGGTCTCATATCAAAGGCTTTTTACAGAAACAAAACGTGCAACATGAGAACTAATCCCTTAGATAATTGCCGATGCTACATTGCATCCTGTTTCAGTGCCGGGAGTTTCCGCACTCCACCACTGGATACGTCACTGACTCACGATGTTGTGTTTTATAAATGTACCTGAAAAGTGTCTGTGAAAATCTTACAATCTGTCCATTTCCTGGTTTGTAATACAGGATTTAAAGGGCTTATTTCACAGGAAAGGTAGTTGGTGCATTGCAAAATTCTGTGCATTTAAAATTCTCTGTACTTTAGATACTACTTTATAACTGGAATACATGAAATAACAGTGTGCTTTAGTTCTCATGCAGTACCAATCAGCTCCTCTCTAGTCATCGTGTCCCCTCCTCCCCATTAATTAATTTCTTTCTCTGTGTGCTCGTTTAAAATTACCTAATTACCTGTAAACAAAGGGAAACATGTTTCTGGGTTTTTAAAATGGTGGAGTTTAATTTTTACTAATCTTATTAAATAATAATACTAATAAGACTTAACAGTTCTCATACAAAGAGTGCTCTATAGAAAACATGAATACATTTAGCCAGTGTAAAACAGCTTGAGCCCTTTTCATTTCCACTGTGTATTATGTATTTTTTAAAAGAAAATCAGACATGGGAAAATTAATTTTCACTTCATGATTTATGAATTATTAATTCCTCATGACTGGGATTATTTACATACTGAATAATAGTTAGGCAAAGAGCAATTAGAAAGGTGTAGCTTTACCAAACTTTAAGAAGCCCAAATACCAAGCTGTTGCCCATTTGTGGGGTTGTGTTTTTTGCTCTTGTTGAATTTTGCTTTCGGTTTTTGTTTTTTTATTTTGATAATCAATCAATCAGATTGATTCCATCAGATTTCCTATGTGGGTATGTGTACTTTTACATGTATTCTTGGAAAGGTAGCATTTTAGCTTTGATATTCTCTGCTTTATACATTCCTCTAGACCTCCCAGTAACACTAAAGCAGTTTTGTATTTTGACTATATATTGAATATATTCTGTTGGACCACTGGTATCTTTAATTTAGTATCTTAAATTCAATTGCTTTCCTGTAGCTTTGCTTCCCTTTCAGTTTCTCAGAGTAACTTCTGTGCTGCTGTAACCACCTCCTGCTCGTTCTTTCAGCCCTCCACTAACTGCCTGTTTGATTTTGTGTAAGACTTTATTCCATTTGTTACTTTTTAGATTCTTAAATATCTGACTCCTTCCTTCTCTGCTGTATTTCTTTTTCCTTCTTCTAGTCTGGACTGTCCCTTTGAAACTGTTTCTACAATTCTGTAACCCACCTCCTGCCTGTTCTTGGCCCTTGGCCATATCTGGGGAGATTTATCCTTCTCAGATTGCTTCCATGGCTCAGTCAGTCTTTAGAGGAAGTAGACATGGATATAGGTCTTAGATCTGTAATATTTTGCCATAATTCTTCATTTATACACTTAAAAGAAATTTAAGTTTTATTTAAAGACGTGTACCTGTTTAATATATATATTTCTGGTCGTTGTTGGAGCAGTGTTTGTCAAGACTAGTGCCTTAAAATTACAACTTCCTTCAGAGAATCATAGAATGGCTTGGATTATTGGAAGGGACCTTGGAGATCATCTAGTTCTAACCCCCAGTCATGGGCAGGGACACCTTCCACCAGACCAGGAAAGGTGTTCATCTAAGCCGCCCTTAAATACTCTCAGGAATGGGACATTCACAACTTTTCTGGGCAACCTCTCTCAGTGCCGCACAACCCACCTGGTGAAGAATTTCTTTCTAGTCCTTGATCTAAACTTGCCCTCTTTCAGTTTAAAGCCATTCCCCCTTATTTTATCTTATTTGATGTACCATTTTCAGAAGTCCCTCTCTGGCTTTTTTCTAGGCCACCTTTAGGTGCTGGAAAGTGATATTAAGGTCTACAGGTCTGCTGGGAGAGACAGATTCAGTCTGTCCCATTTTCCCTGGTGAGGACTGTCAATTGCTTCAGGCTTTTATTTTCTTTAGCTTTGTGAACATTTATGCTCACCAAGAAATTTTGACAGTTTCTAGAGTCAGTGGGGAGTAATGATTTTATCAAGTGCCACTGCTGTTGGAAAGGCCAAGTCTTATCTGAAGAACTTCACGCTGTAATATTCAAGTCAAAGTTATAAAAATGCTGAGACATTAGTGATGCTGTAATATTTTGGAGTATTTTATGTGATATGAAAATACCTGGGGATCTCTGATAATAAGATCTCAAAAGCTGTTCAAGTCTCGTACTAAATTGCAAAGGAAAGAATACAGGCTTGAATATTATTCCTTCCTTAATGCCAGATGGATTACTGTTATGATAATGAATATCCAAGGAATTAAAAGTGATTTGTCATTTTTTGCCAAGTGTTGCCCAGAATGGTAATCCATCATTGCTTTTTCACAAAAGAAGCTTGATCTGTGAATGTGATCTCAGAGATACAATAAAAATGCCTATTGCCACAGTTAACAGAAATGCAGGGTAAGCCCTGGTGATTTAGCAGGAGTGGAGACAGGACCGAACTAAAACTTGTAGTGAGATTTCATTGGTTTACAGTAATGGGTTAACTTTCCTCCCAGTTACCGTCATGCGTGATGATCCTGTTCTTCCCTGCAGTGTGCAACAAGCAGATGGAATGGTCAGCATGTCAAAATATGAAGTGTTGGAAAGGTCACGCTACTACAGGATGCCGCTGTCTTTCTCATCTGTCTTACAATTAGGGTATCTTGTTCTGGTAGCAAGAGTCATAATGAGGACTCTAATGAATACAATGTATATCTGTTCCTCTCACCCAGAAGCTGAAAACAAAGGACAGGTGGATTTGTACTAACGAGGGACCAGGCGAGGCAGCTTTTATTTATGTGGGCAAATGTTTCTCATTCATATAGTTGTACTTGTATTTGGAATTCAAGAGAAAAAGGATTACTAGGTGAACTCCTGAATGAAGGGGGGGTTACTTAAAGACTGCTTTGAGTCTTCAGCTTTTTGATGTTGAAAAAAAATTGGTCAGTTTGCATTATTAAAAAAAGACATTGCACAAGATGTCTATGATTAAGGTAAGGGCTTAGGTTCGTGAGACTCAGGTCCTGGCCACAGAACTCATGTAGAATTTAGAGAAGCTTATTTGAAGACCACTGATGTTGTTGGAAGATTTGGGAAAAGTTTCTGTACAAACTTCAAAGTTCTTCTAAATATTATGAAGCAGTTTCTGAGGGAATTTCTCTATTACTGAATATCTATGGGATGGCAGGGTTGGATTACGTGTCTCTGTCAGCCTGGGACAATAGTAGGTTGTTAAAGTTAAAGCAGTAACTATTCAAGGAGAACTCCCTCAGCCACCTGCTCTTAAAGGAATGTGAGACAAGAGCAGAAAAAACAAAAGACATTGTCATTGTCATATCAGGACTAAAACATGGATGGGATTTGGGTGTAGTGAGAGATCAGATCGATTCACACAAAGCATTTCTGCCATAGCCACAGCAGTGCCCTTGGGTGATCTGAGAGCAGCTGACAAACCCGTAGGTAGGGCTCTGCTGAGTGGCTGCAGCTACGGATGTGGCTGTTAGGGCTGAGCTTTCAAGGTGTGCCACCTGCAAAGCTGCAACATTTATTTTGTTTTTCCACCTCCTTGTAGTTTATGGAAAAGTATGAATGAGTTTGTACATTCAGCCTTTATGATAGCCCCAAGAAAATGAAGCTCTGTAAGTTCATTCAGCAAATCTGACAGCTCTGCTGGAACTCTCTGTATCTGAAATGGAGCAACACTTCTTTCTGACATCCACTAATACCAACGGTGGAAGGTGTCTTTTCTTTAGTGGGAATGGAAGTAATGAAACACTTCTCACAGCTTCTTTTTTGTGTCTCTGTTCTCTGTTTTGTTTCAATATCTTGGCTGTCTTTTAAACCATAGTTGCAGTGAGTTTGGGTGAGTTGTACCAGAGATCTATTACTGTACATCTTGATGTCCAGTATAGCTGTCAGTCTGTGCAATGTGCTCATGACTTACCAGGTAATGACTGGTGGACAAACCTGTATCTTCCAGTCAGGTAAACAAAAGCATAGAAATAGTGCCATGAATTCATCTTTCAAGGCCCATGTTATATTTTAGTAGTATTATCTGGATTATGCTTGTACCTATTAACCTTTAGCAAAATTAGTAATTATTGCCTGTTCACCTAAGAAGAAGTGAAGAAGAGCAGAAATGGAATTAGGCCATCATTATTTTTTCATGGTTACGTAGCAGGTGAGTGGCAGAACCAAAGATATGTCATGTTTTCTTGTTTTCTGCTTTGTTGTAATTTCACTAGAAGTGTCTGACAACACTGAATTTACTGTTGTAGTTTTTGTGGTGTATTTTAAATAATTTTTAATTATATAGTATTAATTCTTGCTTTCTTGTCATTTATGGTACAAGTAGCACTAAACCATGTAAAATCATGAACTAAACTCTAATGTGTGAATAACAAGAGATTCATACACCAGGAGTACTTAGTAAAAATAGAATTAAGACAATAAGCACGAACCAAATATTAGCAAGTTGGTAGTTCTAGTAAGGGAAATGTTAGTATTTGGGTTAAAACTCTTTAGATATCATTCAAGGTCGGCTGGTTTTTATACACACTGCTTGAGCAAACTCCCCCGTGCGTCAGGGAATGAGGGGCTGCTCTGCTCCTTTGAGACTGGAACACTGGAATGTGAGACCTTTGCTGTAACTGGTGAAACATGGGTGATGGAGAAAAGCTATGGTTATTTAATTCTGATTCATGGCAGAAGATTTACACAGTGATATTGTGAAAAGGTTTCTTTAGAGCTGGTCAGTATTGGAGTTATATCAATAGCAGAAACATAGGAGTTTTCCAAATATTTTTGCGAAAACTCAATTTTTGGTGAAGAGGAAAAACATCAGAAAACGTATGTAGATGTTCTAGTCATATGGTGTATATTTTGACTGTGCAGTTCATGGGAGGAAAAATGATGAAAGATATACAAGAAAACTTGCTGAGTTATGTTCTGCACTTTTTCTGAAAGCTGCAGTGTGCCAAAATTAATTCTTGGCCTTAATCTCCCCCAGCTCACAAGCTGAATTTCTGTGATTATATATTAAGTCTTTTGCATTATCATCAAAATCTTATACCCAAATCAGGATGTATTTTGTACAGATCATCTAAAGATCAGTGCAGGGAATCTTTCCACTGACTTCTTTGAATCTCGCTCTAAGTCACTCTTCAGAGCATTACAAATAGAAGATCTGAAGGCAGGAGTGTATTTGCTTATCTTCTTAACCCCTTGAAACACTAGAGCTGGTTGAATTCTTTTAACTTTAGGCTTTCATGAGACTTTTATCCTTACCTCCCCTTTCCTCTTACCTGATTCCCACCCCCAATCCATTCTTCCCCCAGTTTGATTTCAGCACCCCTTCTTTTTCACCATGTTTTATGTTTTGCTCTCTGTCTCTTTCTCTCTGATGGGAGGAGGAAAATGATCTGGTTAGCTTTACAAACTATGTTTCAAAAACAAATACAGGATATGTGGAGAGAAATAACTTGAATATTTTGTATGCTGCAAAGATGTTCTTCTTTGCTGAGTGTTCCTAAGTTTGGGATTTTTCATTAGAGCATCCTTTTTAAAATACTTTGTCAATGTAAGTCCTGTAAAAATTAATCAGAGAACCAAGCTGATATTTCAGAATACTTCATGCTGTTAATATTTACACTGAAATGTCAAATCTCTCCAGTTTTTCAGGGGTACTAAGTGGGAATGGACTCCACTGTAGGATTTGACCCTGAGTTTACATAATCCCTGAATGGCAAGGTTTATATTCTTAAGGTTAAATCATACAAGCTAATTTTCTGTTATAATTAAACTAGCAAGAAGCCTTTAGAGAACTACAAAGAGTCAGTTATTTACTTGGTTGAGTTGATTGACTCTTTGCTATTGCCTCAAGTGAAGGGGAAATACCAACATGATCTTGTTGGTCTTCGGTCACAGATGAAATTATTTCCATAAAGCTTTTTCAGGTAATAATACCTATTTCTCACTATTTTAGATATGAAAGTATTAGTGGGAAGGTATCCTCATATGAAAGGGTTGCTTTATTAGGTTACACTGTTGCTGTAAATGTTTTCTAATTATCTCTGTTATGGTAGAAATGTGAAAAAGTGTAAATTGAGTGCTTTGCATAATTTATAAAAGCTGAATGTTTCCTAATTAGTTCTGTTAGGTTAATGATACTGAAGCCTCATTTTTCCATGGCCCTAAGCAATGACCTTTACCCTCCCCATTTTTAGCACTTTCTTTTAGTTCAAAAACTTGTGGTGACCTTCCTCATCTCGAATGATCTTTGGCAGACATAATGCTTTGGAAAATGTTACAAATCCTTTCTCCCTTCTCCCTTTGAAAGTAAAGAAATGGCCTGCTTTATGCAGGCAGAGTTAAAGCCTGATTTGTACAGATCCTCTGAAGAATGCTGGTGAAGTGCATTCCTTCAGTGTTTTCATAGAAACTGATGTGAGCTGCATTAGCAGAAGATGTGAAAATGGTGAGGTGGGGGAGAGAAAAACCTCTCTCAAAAGGATTCTAAAATAACATTTTGCATCCTCGAGTAATTCCCAGCTCTCCCTGGCAACCATTCATTTCTTCTGAACAGCAGAAATTTGCAATATGAAAGTGGATTGGCTTGCTTTTCCCGGGGGGCTCTGTATCTCTTCATCCACCGCCTAGGGTAAAAAGCAATGCATACGTTTACAATATAAATGTGATTTAATCGACCTCCCTGTCAGAGAGAAATGGCAAGCATATCAAACAAGCCCAAGATGTTAGGAAGAAAAAATCATAAATTATTCCGGTGATGAGTTTCTGAGCAGCATTTTGGACTCCTAGATGATTCTATGTAAAGCTGTTCCTTGAAACAATAATTAAGATAATTCTGTGTGACAAGGAGAAAAGTGTTCAGCTTTGTATGAAATGTGCTTTATGTTTAGGAAGCTGAATGTTCACTGTATTGATCAGAATTTCCCTTAGCTGCTGCTATGGAAATCTAAAACTAATTGAATGATTCACCATTTTATTTTTAAGTCTTTATTTATTTTATCCTATGCAAAATCAGTTGGCTTCTAAATCAGGAAGGCGATAGGTTGCTTTGTGGGTGTGACTCTGTGAATATATACTATGAGGTCTTCAATAACATTATCTTTTTAAATTGTGAATATAGATTTGTGAGGAAAAAGAAAGTTATTATTGTTATTATTATTATTTGGATTTCTGTTGCTTGAAAGACACCCGAGTTTTCCTGAGGAGCGAAGCAAAAAGGCTTTTTAGAGAGAAAGTGCTCATAGAATCATTATGCCACTTAGTTTGTCTATGAGAACCCTTTCCAAATTTTTTTCCTATTCATAGGCATGAATGCATGGGGGGTTTTATATGCTCTATTTCTTAAAAATAGAGGAAAGCTGGGAAAAGGATTCTTTTGGCAGATGGGACATTAATAAATACATTATTAAAGTATGCATGAAGCCACAGGGACCTGAGTTCAAGATTCCATACCGGGATTTTTTGTACTCTCCAGATCTTTTTCTGCAGAATATCCGGTCATGTCAGTTTAGGATTACTGGAGGGATCCAACTGTGTTAAATTTTTGCATACCAGAGAGATACCATGACTGGATTTTCAGGCCACTTTGCCTTCCTGACTTTGACTGGTAGTTATTATTTTAAATGTTATGCCACTGCATGTATCTCTTCAGTGTTCATGTAACACTGCAGTAGTTGGTGGAAGCTTTAGTTTTACCATATGTTCTTTAGACCAGAGATTTGGCATTTTGCTGTCTCTTTTTTTTTTTTTAGTTTACTTAATCCTTTTAATAATGAAAAATGCTTCCTGTTGACCAGTGACCTCAATTGCAATACTTAATTTGTGCATTGTTAATTTTTTATTTATTCTCTTTTTTTCTCCATTAGGAACTAACAACTTTATTTACAACTTTTATTTAAATCTCATCCCCATCATCACTTGCTTCGCTTTTTTGTGTTACAGCTAAGGTTTTGGTTAAAACTAGTGATGTTCTAGTAGATTTTTTCCAAGTACTTTGCCCCATTTTAATGTTTTGACCTGGTGTGCTATGTCTCTTTCAAGTTCCTTTGACAGAATGTGTAGTTTTTGAACTTGACGCTCAGATTCTTGGCTCTAGCACTCTTTGAATTACTGCCTTTCTCCCCTTTTAGTGAATAAATTATAGTTCCTACCTCTTAGAGGGCTGTCATACCGTCTCCTTCGCTGACCTCATGTTCTTAATTCACTTGAAATTTCTTGTTATTTAGCTTAGCCCCTTGTGTGGCTTTGCTTTCTTCCTCTGTGATGCATTTTGTTTTTGTGCTCTCAGAACTTCAATATGTAATCTTCCCAGTCTTCTTTTGTACCTGATGTTCTACCTCTTGAAGGTCTTTCTAACAGGCAAGACTCCAGTTTAAGTAATTACTTCTGTCTTTCTAAATTCTTCTTATCCTTTTGAATTGAATGTGATGGTCCCTGTGTTCGTGCCCTTTGCTATTGTGTACAGTGCTAAGCAGTCCCCGTGCTCCAGCCTGCAGCTTACCTGCTAGATTGTCCTGTCTGATGTGCTGTGGGGAAAAGGGGAAGTTTGACGCTATTTATTATTATCCTAACATGTAAGCCATCCTTTCTTTGTGTTGTACTTTTACTGAACTAGAGGTTGTTCTTATCTGGTGCTTTTCTCTGCCATTCCAACAGGTTTAATGCCTTATTTGTTCTGCAGGGCACTTCTGCAGTATTTCAGGTATTTTGTCCAACACAGTTCTCTCCTTTTCTCACATATCTCCTATCGTGGATATTGATCTCCTCTCCCCCACCCCCACTGTAATCCCCAGTCTTTGTGCTTTAAAAGACTCTGTTTCTAGTGAGGTTCTCTGTTCTGGACTCGCTCTGCTCACAAGTAAATGGTGTGCATGTGCATCCTGTTCACCTCATGATTCTGCATTCATAATACCTTTCCCTACTGCCTGTGCCTCGACAGGCAGACCAAGCTCTCTCAGGGCTCTGTGCAACTTCAGTAGGTATAAAGTCAGATCCATCTGGTTTTTTTTATTTGTCTGTATAATCTAAGGTGGTATCATTGCAGAGGGATGAAGAGATGGAAGTGTCTCGAATCTCCACAATATTCGTGTTGCACAATAAAGGGGAGGGGATGGAATTTCACTTATGGTCCTATTCTTTGCAATGCTGTTCTTTGTAATTCTGAATTACATGTCTTGGTGCAGGAATGGGTGCTGTAATGAGCTGTAACAACCAGCAGTTGGTACTAGCCACCTGCTCCCAAAAGGTGCTGCAGACTGGGGCCAGAAGTGCACGGATGAAGGTCAGAAGCCCAGTCCTCTGTTTTGCTGGTGCATTGGCCTCTCAGAAAGGAAGGTGACTGTGCCACACTGCCTAGTGTGAGAGCTGTGGCAAATGAAATGGTGTGGAAATACCTCTTCCCCTGAGTTTCCATTCTTTTTCTTAAAGAAAGGTTTTCTTCTAAAATGTACTGTGTCACGATGAATAGATGCTGATGGCACCTGGTGTAAAATAATTGTGTTGAATTGACATGCTGAATGAATCGGATGCTGATGTTGTGCACTGCACTGAACATAGCAAGAAATCATAAGAGCTTGGCTATTGTGTAAGAGTTAGTCTGATTACTTGATGTAACCTCCATGAGTCATGCTAGGCCCACAATGAGATAATGGGGCTAGCTAGGTTTGGAGCAGCATAAACCTCTGTGACATTAGCAGGAAATTGTTTTTAACTCTCCAAACAGACATGTGTTTTTGCTTAAGAACTACAGTTTGCATAAAATGCAAGGTATCTTGGAGAAAACAGCAACTGTTCTGCCAAGTATAGGATTAGGGTACAATGTCATGTGAAATGTAGCAAAATTAACAGAAACTTTCATCTGGTGATTAAATGGCTTAAAAACAGAACCATGCGCAGCAAAACTTCTCACAAAATCTTGCATACAGTAGTATAGGCCTCATATTATTGTGTCTGTAGCTATCTGTGACTGCATTGACATTTACTGTACAGTTTCTTTAAGCCTTCAGTTTTCCTCAGCTCAGGGGAAAAAGTAGATTGCTGTATTAGTTCTTCATGTTAATGTCAGCAGGCCCTGTTGCAAAGAGTCTAATGTTGGGGCTGGATCACAGAGTGGTCAATAGCAAGGTATATAATTAAGGAAAAGCACTAATATATCTGTCATAACCATAGAAACAGTCAAGTTGAACTATAGGCATGAGAGTATTTGTGTGACTTTGATGCAGATCCATGTGACAGTCGGGATGTACGCTGTGTGACTGATTCAACGATAATAATTGAAGACTTACAGAGATGCAGAGCAGCAGCATGGGGAAGAGCATAGCAAGTAGAAATCAAATACAGAGCAGAGAGATATGTGTTTCTAACTGGATTATTTACATATTCAAGTTTAGATGGAGAACCTTCTCTTATTCAGTAAATTAGCTTTAACCAACAGTAATGGGCTCCCTCCTGCCCTCCCCTAAACTGCAGTACCAGGAAGGAAAGGCTGTTACTCATTTGTGTTTCCTTTCATTTTCCTGAAAACAGTGCTAAAAAGAGACAGAGTTTACAAATCAGCATTGAGTAGTAGGAAAACAAGCTACTTGAACAATAAACACTGTAGCTGAAGAATACAGTTAGAAACCTGGCACACTTGATATTGCTGTGAGCAGATGGACTGTAAGCACATTGGGTGCCAAGCATTCCTAAACCCCACACACCAGACGTGGCAGGACGATTTGACTGACTGGCAGCTTGCGAACTCCTTCCTAGCATTTGTTTTTTCAAGTTAGGTGGATATAGAAATTTGTATTTTTGTGTATATGCGTGTAAATATATAATCCTTATGAAAAGGCTAATAGTAACAGTGACCTCGTACTCCCGTCATATGGATAACCTGCCGCTTTACTGATATTATTGATTGATGATGCAAACTGGGGCCCAAAATCTGATTGTCACAGCAGTGATGGCATCCTCTGTCATGGGCACTACCTCTGTCAGGGCAGGACAGAGCAGCAGCCCTGAGCACCACAGGGTGGATACAGGAGAACCTGGCTGTTCCTCCCATCTGGTGGCCAGCAAGTGTTTCTAGAAGCAGAGTAACACTGCTCAACAGGGGAGCTGTGGCATTTGAAAGCGAATGAGGTATATTTACAGTGGCTGCCAGAAGAAATGAAAAGGACATTATTACAAGTCTTTTTATGATATAAAGCAAATGGAATTCCTTCACACAGCACTACCTTCAAGACTGAGTAGCTGTGAGCCTGTTGCAAGCAAATAGTACTTTAGGTTTTTCTGTATGGTTTGAATATTTTCTGGTAGAAGTGTTTTTGTAGGTTCACAAATAAAATAGTTTTAATTCATGTTAGTTCTAACTTGGATATCACAGCCTCATTCACAGATAAAATGTAGGCATCACCCATCGCTCCTAAATTTACAACTATTAAGTAATACAAATCCTGCATACATGTTTGCTAGTTTTAAGTTATACTGTAACATGTAGTATTGAAAAATGGAAAATGAGGAAATAAAATACCATTTGGAAAAATACATCAAACAGCTTCCCCAAAGTATATACAAAAATTCTTCACTCGTGGTGAACTGCTTAGGGCAGAATCCATTTCCATTCACTTTTTGGACTTCTTTGAAGATTTCTAGAGTGTGTACAACTATAGGACACAAGTTGGGATAATCCAACTGGTTATTAGTGAGTTTTTCTTCAAGCCATGAGGGTGTTTGACATTCACAGTGTATTTCACTGAGCTTGTTTTCTAGAGCTCCAGCAAATGGAATTAATGCTTCACTAAATGGAATAGTCTGCTTGTTCCTGGGCTGTTGTCAGTCATTAAAGGGACTGTATTTACCTGCAGATCTGTTCAAGAATGCAGGCTGCCTTCTGCAACCCTACAGGGACTTAAGGAAGGAACTCTATTTTCTCTGAGATTTTTTTTTTTTTGACTGTCTGCAGATCTGGCAAACACAGCAGTGTCTTTTCTCAGAATAACATGATTTGAGTTTTTCTTTATGATCCTGATGCATTTTGGAACTTCTGCTCCATTTAAAAAAGAACTCAAGGAGAAGGGATTCTACATTTAAGCTGTTTGCATCTTAATGGTTATTTCATGCTGTTCCTTAGGTGGCTCTCATTTCTTCTCCTACTTCTTTTCTCCCTTCTTTATTATATTATCATCAAACTTCTCTTGAAGCTTTTTCTCTTTGGATTGCTTGCTTTCATGAAAATGGGTACCATCCTGAAAACAAGTCTTCTCATCCACAGGCTCTTCAGCTCACTTCTCGACTTCTCTGATCATTAGAGACTATTCACAAAGGGGAAAAGTACAGCTGAAAGGAAGAATTCCCCTTAGCGACTTATAAAGGAAATGGGCATTGAAAGGGCAAAGCAGAGATACTGCATCCCTCAGTAATCCAGCCAAGAGATTAATAGCCAAGATAAAAGTAGAAAAATATAATTATTCTAACTTCATTTCCTCTCTTGGAAAATATAAGAGCAGGCAAGACCTTCACAACCCTGATTCCCAGGTTGCTATCTCCCTATCACACTTGTGTGGCTTGAAGCACATGGAAGCCTTAGTAGTAAAACTAAGTGAATAATTCATGGCGAGCAGCATATTCGATGAATTACTGAAGCCCCTTTCTCTGTTTGTGCAGTTTCTAGCAGATGACAATGTCTTTCAACTTATGTATTATTCAAATTTTCTCAGCCACTTTCTTTTTTTTTTCTTTAGCATGCCGATATCATGTAAGGAGCTTTCCAGGTACTGAGCAGTAACAGACTCTGGATGTTGCAACTGGTCCCCAAAACCATATGGGGAGAGTCTGCGTCCCCCAGTTGGCTGAGCAAAGCCTTTATACTGAGGAAAAGTATTCAGAAAAGAGGCAGTGCTCATGCTTTGTTTTCCACTGAGAGAGACAGCAATGAATTTGAAATTCCCTGTAATTTCTTAATCTTTTCCCTTTCTGGATCACAGAGGCATTGGGTGAGGTGTTGTTCATTCAGATAAAAGGCTAATGTAGACTATATTGGCTGTGGGTAGAGTTCAGGTTTCAATTTCCCCTGTTACATTCACTGAATGTAAGGGCTGTGTGTTTACAGACGTAGTGGGAAAGGGGACAGTTGGGTCCCTATCTATGGATTTTAATATCTTTAATGTTAGAACCACATAAAAAGTGTAGTTTATTTTTATTTCCCTGAAATTTGTTTTGCTTCTCTGTGTCAAGCATTGTCATGTCACCCTGAATTGTCACCTTTTGTAGTGAAAAGTCTGTATGTGCTTAAGTAATAGTGAGAAAGAGAAAAGTTATTAGGATTTGTAAACCCAAAATTTTTTGCAGGAAGTGTGATGAGCCTGTTCTTAATTGAAGACAGGCAGTAAGGAGCAGATTTACACTGGCACTGACCTTAGTGAAGAAAAACTAGGTTTGGAAATGGAGAGCTGATAAAATCAGTTGGTAAATTGAATAAGGGAAGAATATTTGGTAGTCCGTAGTCCAGGCTCAGATAATATTGCTGAAAGAGAGGTTAAGCATTTTAGCTTTTATTCACAGTTAATTATCAGGGAGAGACTTTACAGACATTTGAGACTTAGTTCTTGGAAGGGGACAAGTAAGAGTCAAGGGGTTATTAGCAACTAATGTCCTTAAACATTTAGGAGAGAGACAAATTTGTAGTGGTAACCCTCAGCAATTCATCCTCAAAATCTTTGTTTTCTGTTTTCCTGAGTGTTGCACTTACTGTAGTGACTTGTCTAACTGCATAGAGTTCTTTTTATTTATGGAAGAAAAATAAAGAAATTGCTGTATAATTGACATGATGTTTTATTTTGGCCATTTTTTCTTTGATTAGAATGGAAGGTGGAAAGTTCTGCCTTAGTGAGGCAGATTCTTGTGTGAAGAAGGCACATCTTTTAGCAAAGATATCCTCATAGCCTATCTTCAACTGTTCTGCATTTACTTCTGAGGTGAAGAAATTTGTGCTACATACTCAGGATATATTACTTCAATTAATGTGGGGAAGAATTAGTATTGCTTGTTTCTACGTGAGACTGTAGAGATAGGAAAGAACTGACAGAAATGGGAATGCAGTAAGCTAAGGGTGCAGTTTAACAAGGTGTCCAACCAATGTCACAAGAAATTATTTGGGATTTTACTTGACTTATACCTTCTGATTTTCCTTAGAAAAGGAGTTGTTTCCATAGTAACAGCCACATTACATGGTTCTATACTTATGATACCTCTGAGATAGACCAGCATCACAAAGAAATATACTTCTCAATATGTCATATAAAAATCCTGTACTTGTTAGTAAGAAAAATCTTATTTTCAGCAAAGCGAGACACTTGTTTGAGGTTTCTAGGCTATAGTTAATTTATTTATACACTTTTTCTGTCCCTCCCTCATTTATTATAGGTGGTGCTTATATTGCTGCCTATTAAGATGCCTGACACTTCCCATTGTAGGCTTTTGTCTTCAGCTGCTTACAGCTTTACCAAATATTAACTGTTTAGACTCATATTTTCTGTTTGAAGTCTCTGCCTTGTGCAGAGTCCTTTTGGATTATCTCATAGCTGTGCAGCTGTTTCTGAGAATTGTTGTGTGTGTGTGTGTGTGTTTTCCTTTTTTTCCCCGGTTTAACTACTTGTTGGTTCTTTTTTGAAGAATTCTGTATTCCTTCTGGGCAAAAACCTAGTGTAGGATGTGGCTTTTGCTCTGTGTCCTTTTCATAGCCCCAACCCCCCATCTTGAAATTTCTCTCATTTGTGAGGATCTGCAATCTCTTAGTAGCCGAGTAAATTCCTGACTTTTGAATGCTTCTGGTAGATCTTGGTAACGTGCTACTAAAACATACATGTATCTTCTAAGTGCATGTGTACATACAGTCGTAATGCATGTGTTTATGCCCTTAAATAGATTCCATAGTTGTCTGGAAAATGACAGGTATAATAGTACTAATCCATTTGTGTCAGAGGAGTAAAAGATCAGAAAGAGATATTAGAATAATTGGAAAATGAAGACAGGATAGAACTCTAGCTCTTAACAATTCAACCAGTCAATGAAGAATTCAAATAGGTAAGGAGCTAAGTTGTCAGAGCATGTTAATTTGCAGCCTGTTCAGAAGCCGCCATGGAGACTGTTAATACCTCAGATGCCTCTTAATGAATTTTAAAAACAATGTGCACTTGGTTTCTGCAGACTGGAATGCTTTATTTTGATTCATTCTTGTCACAAAACATACTGAGGCTCTATTTCTCAGTTCAGTGCTGTTCAGTGCATGCAGAATTATTTTTCTGGTTGTTGGTGTAACACACTAAGGTATTTTCTTATAGCTTAATATTTCAGTATCGTAGTTTCTTTTGTGTGGATATTATTTATTTATTTATTTAATTACAAGTTCTATGGTTATATTGCTAAGCTACAAAATAATGTGGTGTCAGTATACATGAATTAGCTCTGGAGTACTTGTATGGCTTTTTTTGGTGCCGTACTCCATCACTGTTAAGTGTAGTTAATTTGGCTGAGCCACAGCACTGCACAGTCCTGACACCCGAATTCTTTCATTTATTGGCACCTTGGAATATTGCATCATATTGTATAGATTTAAGTTATGCATCCTTTACCAAATTCCTTCTGGCTGCACGTTTATTCTGGCATCCAAAACAGGCAGAAATCTGCTGGCAGAGTCCCTCAGCTGTTTCTCCTTTTTCTGTTTTCTGAAGAGAACACACATGGGGTTGTAAAGGTCGTGTTATTTAGTACAGAAGTGACAAGTGAACTGTTCCCTCCTGCAGCCTCCCTGTGCTTCTTTCACAACTGCTGCTTTGATTTGTCACTGGGGTAGTCTCCTCCAGTCACCTCCTTGCATGACTATAGCTAGTGCTTTGTCACTTCACTTCCTAGTGCAGATCTAAAGGGCTCGCTTCATAACAGTGAACTGCCATTCCTAACCTGTCAGGCAGCAAACAAATCAAACTCCATAAGGCAAGCAAGATCTCAGTAATTCATGAATCTCTGAAGCACCAAAGATAGCAAAAGACATATTTGTAGATGGGCATAGTCTGTGTTATACTATCACTGTAACACTTTATTTTGACAAGCTAGCAAATTTGTTGTTGTTTTCTTCCTCAGAATTTCGATCTCTCTTGAACTGTAACTCTGGTATTATTGATTGGGTTGCAATAGGTTGGGAGCAGCAAGCTGGATGTGGGAGGTTTTCAGAGCATAGCAGTGCAGACCCAACTGGGCCCCAAAGTGTACTCAGTCTGAGTGGGAGACAGTGTTTTTCCTTAAGTAAAGACTACTCAGGGAAATGAGCAAAAGAGAGCAGCACCAGGTACTGGTCTGTGTCAGGTCATTCCCTTGGCATGATTTAGGTACTTTTTCTTGCAATTCCTCTTTTAAGAGCTGGGAAGAAGTGTACTGAACATCTGAAGAAATACAGCAGGGGAATGAAGGTAGAAGTTTTGTCAGCAGGTTCCGGGACTGTGAAGGTATCTGGGTGTGTAGTGTTCTTTTCAATGATGATAATTTCGAGGAAAGCCTGGAACTACGAGCTGCAAAGTGAAGTAAATAGTGTTCCTAGTTATTTGCTTTTCCCTGTGGCTCTCCTGTATTGTGTCTGTGTATTCTCCTAACTTGTTATTTTATCCAGTACAAAAAGGCTAGAAGCTCAGGCAAGATAAATAAGCTTAAGAATAGAGGTGAACTTTTAAAGTGAGAGCAATTAATCAGTAGAACAGTGTACCTAAGTCTGTAGTGGGTGTCTGCCTCTTGCAATCTCCCAGTCAACATTGGATGTGTTTCTAGTAGATGCGCTCAGCACAGAGCTTGATGCAGAGTTGACTAGAGTAGAAACTGTGGTGCGTGTATACTGTCATCCCATGAGATGAGCCTTTTGGGAAAAGATTCCCTAATTCCTGTTTCCCTGGCTGATATTTTCAGCTTCCCGAATTGGCAGTTTTTTTAGTTTTCCCTAATGTCAATACTCTCAAGTCAACTTATCTGAAAGTGTAGATTGATTCTTTCATCTGGATTAAAGTAGGTAGATGTATCAAATGAACAATATCTGTTATTAAAGAACTGTGTTATTGAAGAAGTGGTTTTTAATACTAAGTTTTGCAATTAGATCAGCTTGGGCATATTTTTGTGTACATACAGCATTCAGTGCCTTTGATTCTACAGATCTGTTTGCTGGATCATTGGTTTGCTGGATCATCTTGGTTTTCGTCCACATTTCTGAGAGGATCATAATCCATGTTCAAAAGGATGGAATTCATACCTCATATAATATTTCTTATTGGGGTAAAAATGTATATGGGGCAACATCTGAAATATACTGTGACTGACTTAAAAAATGACTGATCAAGTTAATTTATCTGAGAGCAAATAAACATATCAGGTGAATAATCTTGTGTGTCTATGTACAGATGTATATAAAACATACTGAAAGAAGTGATGGCAGAGATTTGTTTCCACATTAATTATGGGATAGCTCTTCATATTGTGCCTAAGGCTGTGGTTCTTTAGGAGTACAAACTAAAGGACTTACCAGAGCATGTTTCTCTACTTTACCTGCTTACACAAGTCTGTTTTGACAGACAAAAGGGGGAACCTAGGTCTTGGTTTTGTGCATAGTTGGTGAGGATTCTCACCAACCCCTTGGAAAATCCTTCTTTTGGTCCTTCAGCTTAGACAAGCCTCTTATGAAAAGTTTTCGGAAAACATCAGCTCATGGCTCTGAAGCGGTCAAAGGCCCAACAGAATGATTACAAGGGTAATTTTATTGCGTTAAATACTACAGAAAAACCCCACAGCCACATTATATCATTAAAAGGTACGTGAATTTTCTTATTTTTCTTTCGGTTTTAATTTTCCCAACAAAAAAAGAATAAAGCATCTGAAGAAACAGTACCCTTCACAGAGAAGGGTTAAAAAGGGTGAGGTAGAAAAACTGGGTTCCTACAAGGTGAGAATAAGACCCTTGAACTTGAGAAGAAATGGCAGAATGGAGACTACATGAGAGCTTAGTCCAGCCTTGGGGAGGTGATTAGGGAATGATTATATGGCTGAAATGAGTTGGGCTTTTTTTCCCTTGTAGTGTGTAAGTTATGTTTTTTAACCCAATTCGTGTGATGCTGTCAATACCTAAAGAATTTTGCAGAAAGGTTCATAGCAAGCTGTTAAATACAAAAATCTGGATGGTTTACTTAGATTACAAAATCCCTGAGTTATTGACCTTGCAGAAGGCAGTAAGATCCACAGAAGAGATCAAGTTCTGGTTTTGGGACTCTGCATGAGCATTCACAACAAAGTTGTGGACTTTGGGGGTCTTTGTCTCACAGTATAATTGTGCTTTTCCTCTTAACCAGGTACCTTATTTTATATGCATTGCAATCAAAAAAGCTTGATTTATACCAAAAAGAGATCTATCCAACACAATATTTGCATTTTTAAGGCAAATTTTGTTACTTAGTAATGTAATCCTTTTCCCTTAATGATTTTACAGTGAAGTTTGTACTTAATGTTTGTTTTTAATTATTAAGTTGAGTCTGTCTCCAAAGTAAGGTCTGTCATCTCTTTCCATCTTTAAGTTTCCGTATGAGCTTTTAAAAGAGTTTCAAGCAAAAGCACAAAATTACCCACATGGTGTATTTGATTTCTTTAGACTGTTCACACATGATAATAAGGACAGCACTGCAAATGTCAAATTAAAAGATCAGTTTTATGCCTGATATAAACCAACTGTACTATGTTGCCTTCAAGTAGCATGATGTCTTTTATCAGAAACTGAGTAATAATGAATCCCTGTGCCAATCAGCCCTACAGGCTTGAATGGAGAAAAGGAAAATAGGAGGAACAATTTCATGGGTAAATACCTCTTTGATAATTTTTTTTCTAACTCTATAAGAAAGTTCTTTCATTTATAGTCTGCAGTCACCTGCATTATCATGCTTACAATCTTTTTAATGTTCAGCAGTGTTGTTGCAGGGCTAGCACATAATCATGCTTTGTCTCAAGGGAAGTCAGTAAAGGAGAGAATAAGAGGCCAAGCAAACAGGAAAAAAAAAAAAATGGTTTGGGCCTTATCTTGAATCCACAAAGCTTTAAAGCATTTTGAAACACTTAGAATGATTGCTTCCCTCTTTTCCTTTGGATCCACATAATTTCTCTACTGTACCTTTGTTCATCTGTGGGGAAAAAAACAGGTGCCATTATTTGTGTGATTCCAAATGTAAAACTCTGAAAACTTTGCAATGCAAATATTTTGAAAGAAGTATAAGACAAAAATTAACGTTAATTTTCTTTACGTGAAAACAATATGCCATTTTTTTAATAAAATGGAAATAGATTCTAAATTATATTCCAAGTGAAGAACTGCATTCCTGTAGTGACACATTATTCTTATTGCACACAATAATCCTAAAGTTTTTTTGTTTCTAAAAGCTTTTGGCTTATGTTTTTAGTGTCATCCCAGCTGCATGTTAAACTCCAAGATAATTTATCGTCTGTTTGAAAGACAATTGAAATAATGAGGAAGAAACATTGACTTTTAGGAGTTTTGCACTAGGCCTTTAAAGAGTTTTTTGATTGTTGGATTTTGTGTCCGTGACACTGTCCAACACTTACACATTTAGTAAATTACAAAGAAACAAACTTTCAGTGTCTTCCTGTGTAGGGCATGAAAGCACAGCAAGCTGGAGTGGCACACCAGCAGTCAGTAGAAGGAAAAACCCAGCTCTGAGTACTGTAAACACTAGACCATAGTGCACCACACAGAGATGACTAAAATTATAGAAATGATCAGTGTCTCTGCAATCTATAGCAGCCTGCATTGTCTGCACCTGTCTTGTCAATTTTTATCGTATGTGAAAATGTAGTGTATTAGCAGGAAAAAAAAAGTGTTATAATGCTCCAGTTCTTTTGTACCTTTATACTTGAAAATGAAGTATGTCTGAGACTTTTCTTACTCTTAAAAAACCCACTGAAATAGAAGTAACAAAATCCCATCACATATTACTGTTTTAAAGAAGCCCTTGACACTGGCAGCTCTTTACCTGCTGTGTTTCCTTCACATAGTAATGAACATTCTTTTATTCTGCATAGCTATTTGAATTTCTTAAATATATGGTATGAAAAAGGAACCTGTATGGGGAAACCTGAGGAAAGCTGCAGAATCAAGAACTTTATCTTGCAGTGATGATTCTGGTGGGTAGTTAGTTCTTGGATATCTGTTTTTCATTAGTTGAAAGTGTCTGTTTCTTCAAAACCTCCACCATCACTGTGTTGGTAGAATCAACTCTAAGAATAACAGCATTGTATTAGAAGCAAAGCTGTTGTCTACCCATTTTATAGTCAGTAGGTTTTTTGAGAACTGAAATAAGGCCATCTGTGATCCCTGCTCACCAATAGGTCTGTGATTTTCTTTACTTACGTAGTCCTGTTAAAATCAAAGGGACTGTTGCTGATAATGTCTCAGGTGAAACACTAAACATATTAGACCTACAAAATATAATTATTTATCTCTGTATTGCACAGCCTACGTTTGACTAATCAGTCATTGCTTTTAGGATGCAGCTAGTGAAAGATAATGCACAGCCATGAATGTAAAGTCACCGTGCTGTCGGGAAAACAAGCTGATGTCAGTTGTCTCTGTGTGTTCGGAAATTTGTATACAGTAGTGGTTTACTGTAGAGAAGAGTGAGACTTCTTCTAAGTTACTATTATGCCCATAAAATTACTTGATCTGTAACAATCAATTTTTATTACTTCTTTTGCAGCATTGATAGCTTTGAAATTCTGTTCTGAATTGTGTTTTTATTCTTACAAAACTTCTAACATTGAAAATCAATGCAGGATTTGACCTTCGATGTGGTTACAAAGAATACAGCTCAGATAACTTAAACGAAATGTCCTCTTAGTTTGTAATTGTAAGTATGCCTGAATTGCTGTTAATGTCTCTTGTCACTTGGGATTTTCAACCATACAGAAAAATTGAATGGTAAATGATTGAACTCCTTCAAGAGGTGATAGTGGTGTAGTGTTTGTCAATTTAATGTCATAATTGTTTTGGTTATCCCTTAGATAATGTCTTTTCATTCACACTCTGAATTTAAATTCATTCTGAATGCTTTGTCTCTATTGAAAACCACTCTAAAATTAAGCATATGCATTTTTCTTTCCTTTTTAATTCCTGCATAGCAAATACTAAGGAGACTGAAATTACTTTTTTGTTGCAGGCAGAGTACTAGTGGAGAACTCGCTTACTTGCAGCAGCTTTGGTGGCAGCTTAGTGTGACCTGTCCTTATATTCTTGGCTGCCACAGTGCAATAAGGGATCGCAGAGAAGCTGCTATGGAGAGAGCTGGGTGAACAAAAGTTCTTTTAGGAGTAGGCATTGCAGGAGAGCTCAGAAAGTTCAGAATTGATGGAAAATCTCAAAGTCTTTAGTAATGTTTTAAAATTTGTGTATATATAATATACCCTTGCACACACACGCATATATAAAAATAGACTTTCATTCTGTTATCTGAAGAGCAGGCAGTCCAAACTGAGGCCAAGAGACAGTAGATGGGTATGAAAAAAAAACAAAGCACAACAGAAATTATTTTCTATCCTATTTGGTGTTATCTTGGTCTACCTATGGCTTAACTTTTTCTTTTATGTATATGTAAATTTTTGAATGAGTGTTTGAACGAAGTGAGTTGAAAGCTCTGAGAAGGTGTCACAGTCTATAGTGGGAGGAAGTACAATGGGGACAGTTATAAAATGTTGTGAGGAGGTACAGACTGCCATTATTTCCAGCACAGAGGTTTTGAAGTGACATTTTCCTACCAAATGAAAAATTTTAAGTAGGGTAGAGATAAATAATAATGAGCCTTGAATTGAATGAAGAAGGAACTGATTCTTACCTCTTTGTTTGAAAACACCTTTCTGAAAATAATATATGAAATATACAAAATAACTCAAATATTTTACTGTTTAATAAACTGGATAGAGATTTTGCAGTGTATCATGAGTTTGGAGAACAAGGTATTATTTGGTCAAAAGTCATGTTAGTCTTACAATAAAATATGACTGTAGGCTTTTAAGTGTACACAGCATTGTTCAATAGATCTGTCCTTTGGCTAGGCAGGGCTGCTTAACTGTTTTTCTCTAAGGTTAATATGTTGCAGTTTTGTTATAACATTTATAATCATAAAGACTGAAAGAAGAAAAGGAACCCTCCAACCTTCCTGCAAGGCAGTTCAATTTGTGGTAAGCTTTTCAACCCTGTGGCCTGAAGTGGGGAGAGGTGCCCAGATGAAAGCCTGGAGCACTGATTCACCGTCTCCCGTGCAAAAAACTGAGAGCCAAAGAGGTTTGTCTTTGCTCTTTCTCCTTTCTGTGCATTCAGTCAGACAGGCAAGAAGGAACATATATATTGTCTAACTATTACTTTTATCTCTTGTGATAATAATTAAGTTGTACCAGATCCAGGACAGATGTATGAACAACCCCGGCTAATAAATTTTGTTATAAACTACTCTCACTTGATCCAGAGTCCAGCCAGCTTGCCACATGTCTTTTCATTATATTTTTTCTAGTTCTTGTTTCCCAAAATCTTTTTCAAGAAGCAGTGTTGAAAGTATTGTCAAGATGGGATGCAGTAATCACTATATTGTTCCTATTTTTTAGGTTTCTTTCCCTATTGGAAAAAGAATTAAGATTGGCTTGTTTAAACTCTTACTAATCTTTGAGTTTTGTGTTCATATGACAACTTATAGATAGTATTTCATTATTTGTTTATTTGTACTTTTCTGGGAACAGAACGTAAGCTCAGTAGTCTTAACCTCACTCTAGCAGCTGTTGGCTCTGATTGCTGTGGCCCATATCCAAATGCAAATCAAATTTGGACCAGATACCCCCAGCTTTTACTGATATAAATAATACTGTATAAATAGTATTCTCAATAAATGAATATATCTACTTTTAGCTATCTTTCGGGTTAAACAGCATGCCAAAGAAATTTAACATAGTGCACTTACTGGGAGAACAGGAAAACACTCTGTTTGTTGTCTGGGGAGTTAGTATATCCGTGAATGAGCATGGTTAATATAATGACTAATATATGGGATATGATATTTTTAATTATAGGGTGGCAAATTATCAAAACTGACAGCAATTTAAAAAATATTTGGGCTTTCCATAATTTTAAATACCTTACTTATTTTGAAGGTAGTTTATTTTTGTACTTTAGTGAACTGTAACAATACTAGAATCAGCTGTCATTTATTGTTATTTCTCATGCGGTGATAGAGTTCTGTAGATCTTCATCTAAATCCAAAGCCATTTATTAAATTATATTAAAAAAATGTCTTTTGATATCGCTAAAATCAAACCTTGCAAATTTGATTCCCCCATCCCCCCAATCTTTTAAGATCAATTGTATGCTTAGTTTTAGATTCTATAATGCAATAACATCTAATTCTAGTACCCTCTTTTCAGTGGGCTGTGATTTACCAATATCACCACCACTGTTAAATTTTGCAGTCAGAGAAACTGTGGCAAAGGAGGTTACCACAGACAGCAGGGCCCTTGTCTGGGATTAGGTGGGATCTTTGTCTATCCTTTAGTGTAAATATCATCTTAATTCTGGGAACTAAATATTGAAAATTATGTCTTATAACTTGTCATTGTTGGCTTAAAAACAGCCTATAAAATAACAACTGTCCTTCCATCAAACATTCCATGACAGAGAAAATGGCAGCTCTTGCAAATATAACTTCATTTGCCTGAATGCCATCTAAGTCTTCAATTTCTCCTGAGTGCTTTCAGATAGAAATCAGGGAATGCAGCTCTTATTAATCAGCCCTAAGATTGATGTTCAAAACAGAGAGAGAAGGAGGAATTCTGTGTTTTAAATATTTTCACTTGTGTGGCATCTGCATACATGCTGTAATAAAGGGGGGCTTGCAGAGACCTGTCCCAGTTAGAAATGACCCAAAGAAAGCAAGGTGGCACAGTCCTTTGCAGAAAGAAATCTCCCAGTCCTGAGAATAAAGATTGTGCTAAAGTGGAGAGAGAGAGAGACTCACTCTTCCCAGTTGCACTTCAGGTTGCAAACAATTTATTGGAAAAATGCTTTTTCAAAAAGATTCATTCTCATCCGTTTATACCTTCTATCTGCTCTTTCATTTAGCCTTTCACATGCTATGTTGGCTCCCTAAACACATTGCTGCTTCTTTCTCTTCTGCAGTGCTTTTGTCACTGCTATTTCTGGGTGCAATAGTTGGCAATTGACAGCTCTGCTTCTATTAGCAGTTTTGAGACTGCTTCTCCTTATCTTCAGCTAACTATAAAATTGTCCTGGCTTTTCAATGAGACATTAGTTTGTTGGGATATCTGCAAAACCAGCTAAGAACAAGGTGGAATCATTGCTGTGTGAGGTGCAGCGTCTCTGCACAACAATGATTTGCCAGCCACTTGGAAAAAATACTGTTTAACAGTGTTTCATACAGTAAGAGATCAACACTATCCTATTGCTCTTTCAGGAGTTTTCCTTGCACCTCTTGATGTAAAACTGCTTGAGCTGGAAATGGTCACAGTCTTTAAGTTCATCACACCTCTTGACTTAGTACAAATTACTGTTAATTGCTGAGGTATATGTTGGCTGATTCTTGGGCTGTTCACTGCTTTCAGATCTTAAAAAAAGATTAATGATCCCATCTGGATAAAAGAAAAAAACAGTCAAGATGTTTGGCTGATATTTGACTGTATGACTGGAGTCCTAAACTTCTGAAAAAGGAAATTGCTTTCTTGCCCTTGACCTTTCACATTAGCGTTTATAGCTCTTGTTGCATTATTTTGGCTCTCTGACAGTTTGAATGTGTTTGCAAGGGATGTAATTCTTCCTGTGTTAATAGCTCTTGTTTGCACCTGAATGATTATGTGTAAACATGCGAGGGGCAGATGACCTGAACTTCTTCCCATAACTCAAGCCTTTGTCTGTAACTTAAGTGACTTCACCAAGAAATCTGAACTCTTAGACTGCTGCCAGGGCAATTCTGAAGAAGGTATCTGAACTGGTTGGTAAAACTCAGAAAACCATTTGCTACTGCCAAGTGTTTTCAGTTCCCTGTTGCACCATCTGCTGGAAAATAGCTTTGGCTTGCTGGCCTGGTCCCGTTCCACCCCTCCCTCCTCCCCCCTCTTTTTTTTTTTTTCTTTCCAGGAAATATTTGGAGAATCTGCTTAGGGAAGCATATTGAAAAGGGGAAAATATTGGACTTGCATGTAGTCAGTAGACATTATAAACTGAGCCATGGTGCGATAGAAGAAGCTGCCATATTCCCTGTAAATAGTATGACTGCTTTATCTTAGTTAAAAAGAAAGAATGTATAGTTAAATGAAGAAGTGGTTTCACTTAAATGTTGGTTATATGTATATATCTAGCCTCAAACAAAGATTGGCTTTGATTACTTGATTTTATGCTGCAATTTCCTGTGAAAGGAGCACTTTAAGGAAGAAATCTGGTATACATGAGATATATCCCAGCCTACTCTTACAAGTATCAGTGAAGAAACATTGGTGGCAGATTCCTCTGTCAAGAAACTATTATGTTAGCAGGCTGCAAAAAAGATGGAACAGGAAAGACAAGGAGATGAAAGTGATCAGGGGTATTACTCATGCAGGCTTCTGCTTTGTCTGAGGTTCTGTAGGACTGTTACTCAACTGAATCAGCCAGAAAAGGATGGCTGGTGTGGTGACTGTGGACAAGCATGAGGTAGTTTGACTGAAAGCTAAGTAGTGATAACGTACATTTTTATGTCGTGTTCTTCATGCAGAGAATCCTGTTGTGATCTCAGAGACTGCACTTTTGGAGAATTCACTACAATTGCAATTAAGATGGACTACTGAAAAAGAAAATACTTAACAGGAAAAAGCACAGTGAGGAAAATAAATATTTCTGTTAAATAAATACAGGGAGGGAGAGGGAGTGAATGTTTAATCAGAGCAGTAGAAAAAGTATTCTTGTAAGTCAATCATAATATGAGAAGTAAAGGAAGAGGAAAGAGTAACAGCAACTGTGGGAAATGAAAAAATAAGACTTACCAGAAATGATGATGAGGGAACAGGGGATTTTTTTTCCTTCCTCTGTCTTTGAGTAATTTTTTTTTGGACCAATTAATATTGTACATATTGAACATAAAAAAACATGATCAAGTCAGCTCAGAGATTGCATTTCATAACTAGTACTCTCCTGCCTACTTGCCTGTCACCCAGATTCCTGTTTTTTCCATTTAGGAATGAATCCTGATAAGCTTTTGGGCTTTTAGAAGTGTATGCTTTTGACAAGCTATTGACAATTGTTTTCTATTTTGGCTACTTTCTCTTTATATAAATGTCAAAATCAGCATTGAGAAAATATGATAGTTAAATTATCACAGTTAAAAGACTCTCACTTATGAAGAGTACCCTAGAGAAGACAAAGAAATTCTGAGGAGCTGTGCAGGGGTGTTCTGCACTGAATAGTCACTGAGCTGGTGGAAATGTCTTAAATGGCAAACCAGATGCTAAGAGCTCTGAATTGGAGAGGAGAATCCCTGAGGTAGAAGCAAATATTTGTGACCTCTCAGGATCCCCAATTTAATTTGCAAATGGCAGAAGTGTTACCTGCAGACAGTAACACTGAGTCCTTTATCCCGGCTGGGGTTTCCCCAGTGCACACAGGACACACTGGCCCCCTGAACTACAGGACTGTGTAAGAACAGGGAACAGTGATGCTGCAGGAGGGTCATGAAATCTTCTTGTGGGACGTGACCTCGTGTCCTGTGTCCACTGTCTAGAGACCATGGCCCAATGGGCCAAGACAGCATCGGAAAGTAAAGCTTTCTCTGTCAACTGATGAACTTTAGTTTTAGGAGTAAACTAAATTTAATTGAATAAAACTAAATTTAAATTTAATTCCTCTGGTTACTGGTTCTGTGATGGGTAATACTATCTTTATTACCTGCTCCTCTTCATTACAGATATTACCAGTACTTGTGTTTCTAATTTTTTGTGTATTCAGTTTAAAAATTCATAAACTTTAAGACATCAAATGTACCTGTTGCTTTTAACCTTCAGAGTACATGGTGTGGTTTTAATAGAATTAGAGGTATGAATTTTCATGGATGTACATCCATGACCTTAGAAGACAGGAAGACTTAAAGACAAAAGGAAAAATAAGGCCTGGGCTAGGAAAAGAGAAAATAAAGGAAAAAGAGAGCTTTTCTAGTATCTAAGTCATCAACAGTGACTCAGCAGTAAAGGTAGAAGAATAGAATCTGAATAAAATCAAAGGGGGAAATCTAGGAGGAAAATCATACTGCTCACTAAATTTTCTGTAAGGCTCTAGAGAGCTGTTTAATATTTCTTAGTGTAATTTGAAAAGAAAAAAGAAACCAAATTTTTCTGACTAGAGGTGGTGAGAAGTATTCTGTGTCCACTGTGCAAGAGATATTTGATACATACTGTAAAGACTATAGAATAGAGCTAGGGCAGCAGGGCACTGGAGTGGTATTCTCTGCTACTGACATATACTGTAACCTTGAAAGATTCTTGATCCCTTCAGTGTCTGAATTTCTTACTATAAAGCAGGTGCGAATTAGACATTTTGTCTTCCAGAAGCTGTATCATGAGTATTGGTTCATAAATATTTGAGAATCACAACTGAAAGAAACAACTGGTGTGACACGATGCATAAACTTTGTGCTGTTAGAGAAAACCTAATTAGACCTAACACCTATACCCCGGAAGGGTTATACTGAGACATCACTCACAGCTGTGGAGAGAGGAAAATTTCCCTAATAAATCTCATATGAATGTGTTCTTAGCGGAGAAAGTTCTTTAGGCAGCAATAGAAGTGTGAAATTAGTTTTAGGATGCTGTTTTTTAAGAACAAAGTATATTGGAGGAATCTGAAGGCTTTCCCTACTTGGTTGTTGAGAAAAGGGTTGTGCTGAGGAGTAAGAGGAAGAATTTTCTCAGGGTATATTATGGACAGGGAGGGAGGGATCAGGGACAAGCCACGGTTTCTGATGATGGATGCTATTTGAAAAGGAACCTTATTGGGGAGTGCTGCTTTAGATATTTTCCCAGAGGAAAAGATTTATTTTGTGACAGAAACAAACTTGTTAGGCCTCAGTGGCTCCTAGTTCAGGGTAAGAGTGTGTGGTTCTCTCTCTCGCCCTCTTAAGTAAAGCTACTGGCAATTAGTCTTCTCTTGGGCCCTGAATTTGTAGGAAATTGTTCTAGATTGGTACTGAAGTCTCTGCTTCCAGATTTTCAGGTAAATGTATTAATATTGAAGGAATAAAGCAGGTTTTCATCTTGCTAATTGTGTATTTGGATGTCTGTGTATGTGTGTTAAACAGAAAATTAGTTCCTGCCATTGATGTTGTCAGGTGTGTCTGGTGAGTGTTGGTGTGTGCTTGTGTGCCTGCTGGAAATGCTCCTGTGTCATGAGACCCTGAGGGCTTAACACTGGAGATAATTACTCTTCAGCTTCCTACCACTGTACTCAGAAATCCTGTCTGTCAGTGAAAGGTAGCAGCATGAATATCAACGTTCTTCAATAGACTAAATCTGGTAAACAACTCTTTGAGAATTTTTAAATCTCAAATCATACTGTGTGTTCAGGGCTCATGGAGGTGATTTCCTTGCTGTCCCCACCTTCTGCCATCCACACCCTTCCTGAGGAAGGGAAATTTGGCACATCAACTTTAAGGTGTTCTGGAGGCCCTTGGTCACCTCTAGCTTTTGTACTTCTGATGCGCTGTGTAAATGCAGGCTGGAGACATGGCTCGGGTTTAGAAGATAAACAAGCTTGGAGGCAGGTATAGCTTCTGACAAAATAACCGCTCTTTTTCCAGCTAGTTTGCATCTTCCTTCTCCATTTAAGACAAGCAGCAGCTTCCTCTTCAATCCCCGATCCTGTTGTATGTGGCTGTCAACTGATTCACTCATTAGTACCAGAAAAAAACCCCACATTTTCTCTGTTTCTTTCAGAGATGAAGAGAATTTGGCTTCAAGTTGATATCTGTGCAGAGCTGGAAAAATTGTATGATTTTTTCTTCACTGTTCCTGTTGTGCAATTATTTATGATTTGCTATATCCTGATGCTTAGGAATTTCTGTTTTATAAATGTACTTGGAAATTTTTCCAACATCTTTTGATGAACGCTTAGCAAGAATTAATGGTGTTCTGAAATGTTCAGACTTGTACTGTGACTTCTACAGAGGCACTTTTCCTCAGAGTAACTGCTTTGCAGAACTGACCCCATCTGCTTGTTTATTTTCTTCTCTGGATGATGTTTTTAATTTATTAGAGTAAAGATATTTTTAAGTTTGAATTTACTATGTAAAAACCTCAACCTGTTTAGTTTTTCAGTTCATTAGTACTAATTAGAACTCACTGTGAATTGTTATTGCACTTTTATGTTGCCATACAAATGATTAAACCTCTACAGAATCATTCAACTGCACCCTAATATAAAAACTCAGCAACAGTGCATGTAAAATTAATATATCATCAATCAGCTAGGAGTGGAACTGGGAGATAATGGTTTCATTTTACTTGTGTACCTGTTTTCAGTCTAAAGCTACTAAAACAAAACCTATGCAGAAATTAGTTAAGTATGTACAGGCTCACTCCTAGGACCTTATGCAGCTCAGCACTCACTTTGTGTACAAAGTAGAGTGACTTCAGCTGTGCTTTTGTTCAATACATTTTTGTCTTCAAATAGCCCAGCCTTTACTCTTGTGCCACAGGGTCACGTTGCTTCAAACTCAGTGCATGTAATTTAAATATGTATTATGTATTCATGGATGAACTCGTAACATTTGTCATAGAAGGAGAAATAGGGTCCTAAGTATTATTTCTTATGGGTGGTTCAGGTCTTGATTAGTATTTACTGTCTAAAATAGTCAAATCAATCTTAAAATTATTGTTAAATTAATTGCTAGAGTTAATACCCCCCCACCCACTCAGTTATTTCTACTAAATTTAGGATTGTTCTGCTGATATTTATCTCTTCTGTTAGATAATTTTTTTAAAAAAAACTGTAGTCTTGAAAACATATTATCCAATTTTGTAGCACTGATCTAGAGCAAATACTTAGTTTCTACTACAGGAAAATCATCTTGCAGTTTTGACTTGTACAGTATTAAGCAGTAACTTTTTAGAGTTACTTTGCCTAGTGGTACTGTGAAGGATTTATTGTTTTGTGTGTGAATTAGGGCAGATAAGAACCCTTGGGTTGGACAATTCACTTCCAGTCAAGAAGTGTATAAAACTTGCTGATTCCTTGCCTCCTTCAGTGGTTTTGTTTATTTTTCACATACAGCTTGGTAAGAAGTTCTATAAGTAATGTACCAAGCATAGAAATGCTATGTAGGGTTTTATTATTTAGGTCTTATTTTTAAACTGGGACTTTTATTTGGAAGGGGGAAAAATATTTATATGTTGAGGATTTCAGGACTGGTTGGCCTAAATCCTGGACAAAGTCATACTCTTGCAGGGCTGAATTGTCTGCATTGTGCTGAAGGAGTTTGAAGTATTCTGATTCTGCCCCTCCACTTGTGGGGTGTACAACTGTAGGAAGTGCCTGTGTGTATCTGTTAATGTGTGTGGTGTGTATTTGATGCTTCCAGTAAGGCAGAGAGAAAATCTTATAGAGGGTAATCCCTGTGCAGCAAGGGCACATTAAGATCTCTCATCTTACTCATGGCATGTGATTATTCTGAAATCCTTGTCCAAATATCTGATACTACATATTTGTACTAAGCCATGAAACTTGAAGCTGGCTTGTTCCAGATTTTATTATATTTTGCGCACTTCTACTGTTTTTAATTTTGGAGGTGTTGTCATAGGGCAAGTGAATGAGTATTTGTCTAACATTAAGAGGTTTTTTAGACCTTGAGAAATGACAGCAGTTGCTGGCTAATATAAAAAAAGTATAAAAAGAAACTATATACAGGCCAGATTTGCAAAATATTGAAAGGTTATGAACTGATCCATGTCTCTTCCTGCTGTTTTAGGTACCTTCTCCCCTGCTTCTTTTAAAGAAACATTCGAAGGACTGGAACAGTAGGGCTCTTTTTGTGGGAGGGTGTATGTTTCCCTCTCCAGGTTTTGATTTAGCATACTAACTTATTGAAGCAAAGTACAAGCCTTGATATAGTAGAAGGGGAGCAATATGATGGCTTTTTTCCACTTCTATCCCCTAATAGCTCAACAAATACTCTTTTTGAAAAACCTGATGCCAATGTAAATCTGAAAATTATGCTGAATCCTTCTTGTTTCCCCTCACTGTCACCATCAGTAAAGAAGCTGGGGGTATGGAAACAGATCATCTTTGTGATTCCCTTAACGTCCATGGGAAGTTCTCCATTGTGGGCTCTGCCATTAGCAGTGGCTGGAACTTAACAAAGCATTTGATCAGGGAATTCAGCTCATGTTCCTGGGTACGTTAATTTTGCAGTATGTGAAGTAGGAAAGCACATTGGAAATCTATTGTTGTCCATTAAAGTAAGCTTTTTTGCACTTAAAATTACACTTGAATAAGATGTTTTTGAATAGTAAGCTGCTATTATAATATGATTTCTCAGTTGAGTAGACTTGTTCTTTAAGTGGAAAAGGAAATTTTGTTCCAACATTGCTGAAAATGAAGTAAAATACATTGCAGGATTTTGTTATGTATGTGGGAAACCAGCACAGTAAATGTAATAAATTATACATTTCTTAAGAGAAGTTTTGAGACAGAAGTTGCAGAATCCATTTTTGTGGTGAGATGACCCTGGCTGGATGTCAGGTGCCCACCAAAGCCATTGTGTCACTCCCCTCCTTAGCTGGATGGGGGAGAGAAAACATAATGAAAGGCTTGTGGGTTGATATAAGGATAGGGAGAGATTACTCACTGATTACAGGGCAAAAGAGACTTGGGGAAATTTGTTTAATTTATTGCCAATCAAGTCAGAGTATGATGATGAGAAATAAACCCAAATCTTAAAAGTACCTTGCCTCCCACCCTTCCCTCCTTCTCGGGGCCAACTTTGCTCCATATTTCCTCTGCTGCCTCCTCTCCAGCAGTGCAGGTGGACAGGGGATGGGGGCCACAGTCAGTGCATCACGCATTGTCTCTGCTGCTCCTTCCTCCTCAGGGGAGGACTCCTCCCACTCTTCCCCTGCTCCAGTGTGGGGTCCCTCCCATTAGAGACAGTCCTCCCTGAACTTCTCCCGTGTGGGTCCTTCCCACAGGCTGTAGTTCTTCACAAACTGCTCCGGTGTGGATCCCCACGTGGCAACAACTCCTGCCAGCAAACCTGTTCCAGTGTGGGCTCTCTCTCCGTGGGGCCCCAGGTGCAGCCAGGGTCCTGCCCCAGTGTGGGCTCTCCATAGGGTCACAGCCTCCTTCAGGCATCTGCTTGCTCCAGCGTGAGGCTCCTCCATGGCTTCAGGTGGATCTGTGTCCCCGTGGACATCCATGGGCTGCAGGGGCACAGCTGCCTCACCATGGGCTGCACCACGGGCTGCAGGGGAACCACCTCTTCCCTCTCCTTCTCTACTGACCCTGGGGTCTCACATATTCTCTACTCTCTCTGGCTGTTGTTCCAGTTGTACAATGGCTTTCCTGCCTTCTTAAATATGTTGTCCCAGAGGCACTACCACCATCATTCATGGGCTCGGCCTTGGTCAGCATGGATCCATCTTGGAGCTGGCTGGCATTGGCTCCACAGGATATGGGGGAAGCTTCTGGCAGCTTTTCACAGCAGCCGCCTCTCTAGCCACCCCAAGTCCAAAATCTTACCAGGCAAACTAATTAAATTTTGTCAAAGTGAGATGTGGTGGTTGCTTTTTCTGGGACATGGGAGCTTACAGAATGGCATGACTCCTAATCTGCCTATTTGCATTATGAAAGTATAATCCATTGTACATAAAAACGATTCCATTGAGTCATAGAAAGCTAATAAAATGAGGGGACTAGAATCTCTGTAAAAGGTGAGTAGCATAGAAATTGATTGTACCAGTCAGTTCTGACCTGCAGGTTCAGCTGCATGTTTCCTGGTTACTACAACCTGAAGAAAGGTAATTTTCTGCAAATCCAAATATCATCCAAAAAAAAAAAAAAAAATCAAACTGGCATTTCAGTCAGCCTTTTGCCAGTGAAGAGAATGAACGACAAAATAGTAGACTTGCCACTCAAGCTGGAATTTCCTTTGTGCCTGTTAAGGTTTTTGGTTAGTAACAAGGTAATGCTGTGTTTTTAGAAAGGGTGCTTGGAAATGATGCTCAGATATGTGGCTCCCCACCTCCATTTCTGTTCTCTCCCCCTCCTGTGCCCCTGACCTAGTGGAAGAAGTTCCAGTTGCACTCAGCAAGAACATCCATTAAATGTGAAGTGAATATGTACAGAAATTGTCTCACCAAGCCATTGATTTGATTTCTTATGACACCTAAGGGCAGTTAACATGCTGACTGATTTGGGGGTGATAGGTGTGGGTCTCATGTAATAGCAGTGAACTTCTTGAATTATGCTTTAATAAGCATCAAATTTCAATGTATATATAATATAATGCCTCGAAGGATGGTTTGTTGAGTCTTGAGATGGAGCTGTAATTCCATCGATGCAGACCGAGGGAGCTGTGCTGCCTGAGCGAAGAGACTTCGTTCTGTTGCCTCAGTCTAGTGGCGTGGTCTTGCCTCTCTCAAGAGGTTTAGTACTTTTTTACTTCCTGTCTAATATTAATTTAAATTGTCCGTTCTTAAATGAAAGCCCAAACAATTGATAGTCTTTGGATTTAACACCAAAGTTTTAGTGTTACACAGTAGGCTACTGGCTACTCTTCAGGGATGTATTTCTGTTAGTACAGTGTGGAACAAAGAAAAGAAAACAGGCTGCAAATCCTCACCTCTGTGAATACTCTTGTGCCTGATCCTTGTAGTGGGTTCACAGTTGCACATCAAAGCAATTCAAATTTCAAAATAAATCAAGGTGTGGTGGAACAAAGCATTTTACAGGTGATACAGCTGGCATGTTGTGCTGATGGTAGGCATGCCTTTAAGGGATTTCCTTTGGAATGGTTTTACTGAGGTGGGATGAGGATCAGCGAAGGTTTAAAGCAGGTTAGAGAACTCAGCAGTAAAATGGAGTCAGGAGGTACCAAAGAATTCAAGGTGATATGTAGTATGGAAGCCAGGGATATTTATTTTCCCTGAATATTGGAGGGCAGGTTCCTTGTTCCCTGTTGCAGTCAGTGAAGGGCAGAGCCTGTCGAAAGAGTCTGTGGACTGTGCTTTGCTATGAACTAATGCAGGTGCGCACCCCGCTTGGGCAGCAGTGTTTGCACAGGCATTGGATGCTGTATGAGAATCCAGCCTCCAGAAACTCTTTGAGAGGAAACCTGCTTCTCTTTCTGCCACTCTTGAAACTGTGTGCTCGGTGAGGAGTCCTGAGGTGCAAAAATGTTATCCTCTTTTGCCAACAGTAAAATAATCAAAAGTCCTAGAAAATCATTTTGAAGCAATAGCTTGTATTTTTTTTTAGAATTTAATTTTAAAGACTTTAAAAAATAATCGTATCATTGGCTAACATAGTAGCATTTTCTAGTGGGGTGCATCTTGGCTGTGAGGAGAGAAAAGGATGTTAATGTATTGCTGTGTGTTTGCTTAGCACTCCTCCCTTAGGCAGCATATGGATTTGTTTTTGTTTCTAACCCATGTGCTTTTTATTCATTGTCTGGATGATCCCGTATAGCTGGAATCCCCAGCAGCCCTGGCTCTGGGTTTTACTTCTGCTATCTGGGGCACACTGGAAGATCTTTTTTTCCTTTTCTTTTTACTCCTACTGTGCAAAATAGCAAGTGGAAGTTTTTCTGTCTTGAAGCTACTGTGCCCAGTCCTTAAGTCTGGCTCGCCAGAATCCCTATGCTTTTGGAGTCACAGCCTAATTTGAGCCAGATCAATGAAGAGATTATTAAATAACCGAGCTCTTCCATTTGAGAAGCTTCACCTCTGAGGCACTTTGTACTTTCACCTCTGACTTTGGCAATGCTAAAACGATCAATATTGAATCAAAAAATATGGGCAGTGAGAAAATATTTCTCTTCTGGGGGAAGAATGATCTCAGTACTGTGAGGCCTTTTTAGTGAACAGATAGAACATTCCCAAAGCAGATGTGCTTGCACTGAGTGAGAATGAAACCTTCAGCTCTTACCTGTCGTTTTAGGCCATTTAATCTCATTGTTCCTTTTCCTTACTGCTCTTCTTCTCCCACCAGTAATCTTCTTACTGCAAGTATCCCACCAGTGCAAACCCACTCCTCTGGCTGGAGGACCCAGCAAGGATTCTCTTCAAAGGATGAGAAGAAATTTCCCTCTCAATACTTTTTGTCCTTAGTGTCTCCCTTCACATCAGCATGTCTGTAGCAGACTGTACAAACCAGCATCCCTGGTAACAGTTCCTACAGCTTGCTCTGCTCCACTACACTCTAACTGATGCTCAAAATGAGAAGTTGTCCTTCCAGTTAGGCCTTATCTCCATTAATAAGATGGAATTTATCAAGTTCAAAAAATTCCCCACCCTTGATGTCTGTAGCTGCTTAAATTGTTTTGTTCCTGCATTAGTAATATCTGATAGTCATAATTTTTCTGTGTAGATAAAAAAGAATCCAACAAAGTGGTTTTAACTGTCATTGCCATTATTTCTTAGTTTTATTTAGAAAACAAGATGCATGCCTCCCTCATGATTCTGGTTTTAGTGCTTAATACATTTTTTTAGGAAGTGAAGACAGCTTACTGTAGCTAAATAAGATATTTTGTAAGTTGGTGTTTAGTTCTTTGACTGAGCCTTGCTCTGTAGTAAAACAACATTGAAATATAAGTATTGTGTTGAAGCTGCTGAGAACTGGAGTTTGTCAAATCTGTTACTATTTGCAGTTGCATAAGTTCAGAGGAGCTGTGTTTCCTTACCTATAAAACTCTTCATATCTCTTTTTCTAGCAAGGCTTTTTAAAGATCTGTAGTGTGACAAAATCTTCCTTCTCAATAACAATAAATATTCAGTAAGGAGCCACGCTTCGCGCGTTCACCTTAACCATAAGCGTTCTTTGTAGCACATAGCAATAAAATGAACAGCCTGACTTCCGACTTGCTAAAGGGCACTGAGAGGAAAGGAAGCAAAAACACACTTCTAAATGAAAACCAGTTAGCTGTAACAATATTGTTGGTGGGTTCAGTATTAGTCCTGATGTCAGCTGCAGAATGCACTTTCTGCCCTGAGCCTCCTTGCAGGCCTGGTTAACCTTTAGTTGCTGTGTAGCAGACACTTCAGGAAAGTTACTAGAAAAACAGCTTGAAAAATATTTGTGATTTGGAATTTTATAGCAGTGTGTGTAGAGAAATTCCATATGATTCTCACTGCTTGTGCTATATATTCCAGTAGTGCTTTAACAACAGAAGTAGTTCGCAGTAGCTTCAGAATTAGGGGTGGTTTTTGTCTCCTCAGTTGTTAGCTATGTAAGAGGCAGGCTGTTTTCTGCCACTCTTCAAATGTCTCTTTTAATGTTTTACATTTTGATTGACAAAATTTTTTTAAAAAGCATGTATTGGCTCTTCTACTTGCTTGAATATTTTCAAGGGAGTGAAAAAAGGTCTGTGCTTTGATGTCTTGTGAATGGGCTGATGTGAGCTTGGGGGATTAGCGTCTGAGTTGCTGGGCTCACCATCTGGGAGAATAATTTAATTTATTTTCTTTTTTAAGAAAGGTCTGCAAAAGACCTTGAGGTCAGTGCAGCTTGAGAGAAGTATTCACCAGGAACCCAAATGAAAGAACCTCTGGCATTCTAGTTGTGTTTACAGGCTATATTAAAAAAAAATAAATATTGGAGTTCAGATCCTCAGTGCATATATATCTGCTGATGAACTGAACAGAATTAAAAATTTGTCGCAGCAAACTTCGTCCCAGTGAAGTACAAGTTCTTGCCTCCCAGAGCTGTGTGTGCTGGCTCGTAGACAGTAGGAGGCTCCAGAGAGAGAGAGGGAGAGGCCATTGTGTCTCTCCCTTCTTTCTTCTGAGTTTGTTTAAAGTAATGAGGCCAGCTGTCCTGTCTAAATGAATCAACACCCAGGTTCAGTTCTTTTCCTTCAATTAGACTCCAGAGGGACAAAATATTTAGTACTCCTCAGGAGTTTTGTTTCCTGAAATTTGTGAAAATGGGCTCATATCTGCAGCACAGTTTAGGATAAATTTACACATCCTACTGTGTGTTAGTACAATTCCCTGTGTAACTTGAAATGGTTTTATGCAGGTAGATTGAAAGGATCTGGTTCTTGAAACCCAAAAGCACTTCTATGAGTATCCCCAAAGGGATTATATAGCTTAACATTTTATTATAAAAATATGTATTCTATGAACTTTGACTCAGTAGATGTTAATACACATAAAATACTGTTGCTTCTTCTCTTATTAATTTATAATTCTTAGTAATTATTTTTGCTTAGATTGCTGTAGTAACTAAATACTAAGTTACCTGACTAGTTCAGAATTTTCTCCAACAGATATTCCGGTAGTGAACCCTCCTCCTGTGTTCTGTAAAAACCCTGGCTTGAATGTGAAGGGTTCTCCCTCCTAAAATGAGAAAGAGACAAATCAGGTATATAAGGGCAATGAAGCTGGTGAAGGGTATAGAAAATATGTTCCATGAGCAGTAGCTGAGGGAATTGTGGTGGTTTAGTCCGGAGAAGAGGAGGCTTCGGGGGGGTCCTCATTTCTCCCTAGAAATACCCAAAAGGAGGTTGTAGTCACTTGGGACTTTGTCTCTTCTGCTGTCTGAATTGGGAGTTTGTCTCTTCTGCTGTGTCTGAATTTATTTTGTCCATTCTGGTAGAGCTATTTCATTTTTTGGCATCAGCCCTCCATACTGACAATAGATGATATAATACTTCCAGGAAAATACCACGGAACATTCTGTTCGCGGACTAATTGTTTATGTGGTAGTTAGTGAAAAAAGCAGCAAAGGACAGTAAAGGAAAGCTGGAGCAGAAGATCAGGGGAATAAGGAGCAACAAACACAAGTGCATCTGAGAGTTTAAAGGAGGGTAAAATAAGTACTAGAAGGAACTTACATGGATGGTGAAGCAAACTAACAGATACTGGGGAAAGAACAAACAAAAATTCACAAATTTAGCCTTCAGAAAGAGGGCAAAACAAAATTATTAACTGCGTAAGGGAAGCAGAGGGAATGACTGAAAAGGAATAACAGGAATAAAGGAAGGAGACTGGGCAGGGGGAATGAGAGGTTCCCTGGAGCTGGACAAGTAAGGAAACAGCTCTGTGGGGGCTGTTCTTGTGTGACCTGCTGTGTAACACTCTTACAACCAGGTCATAAAAAAATCAAGTTATGTGTAGTCACAACTCAACTAGCTCTTAAGTAGCAAGGTCAGATGTCTCAGGAAATATCTGTGTCTGTGTTTAGCCTAGTGATTTTGGGTGATGTTGAGGTTTATGCACATCCCCAAAAGCTCCAAAAATTTGAGCAAATGTATTGTGAGAAGAAAGCTTCTTAACTCCTGTCATTCCCACCCACCTCTGTGATGTCTAAACAGGCTGAGTGAGCAGGCTTTGGGTGTGAGGCCATACAGGGAATGACAGCAATACAAAAATCAGCTCAACTCCTTCCTTCTCCAAAAGCCTGTGCAGCTTTAGCTCCAATCCAGTTCACAGGCTGACTGCTCAAAGACTTGCAGCAATGTATAGGTTGGAATGCTCAATGGGGTGAACAGCAGCATTCTTAACAGTAATGGGTGCTGGTTTATGCCAGCATAAAATGTGTCTGTGTCTGTAGCCTCAAACAGTGACTGAGAAGGAATGATTCTCTTGGTGAGATTTTTAGAATATTCTGGTCAGGGTTTGGTATTTTTTTCCTTGAGGAAGTTAGCAGTCGACTCATGGAGAAAGGCTGTGGAAACAGCAAATTTTCATTCCAAATGCCAGCGTTATGCCATCATAAAACTGAAAACTCTGGAAAACATTAAGAGCAGATCTGTGTCATGATTCATTTTCTGCTTATTTCCTGATGTTTTTGCAAAAGACACTAGATTTTCCAGAGTAGCCCAGGAAAATCCAAACTTGGCCCAGAACTTTCTCAAGAGATCCATTTTTTTCCCTATGATTGCATGGGTAATGAAAAGAAATCAATTTGTCTAGACTACACTTCCAATATGAAATATAGAATAAAGCACAAGTCTGTAATGATTAAGGAGCACTTCTTTGTATGATCTTTTAGTTAACATTGGGGATTTTTCTGATGACGTATCCTGTGTATGTTTTTACACATGATCCCCACAAATACTATCCTGTAACATGCTTGTGTGGCTACGTTCAGATTCTATCTCCCTTTTCAGCCTTTAAAGTTCTCTGTGGTCATTTTTCATTACAAATTAATTACCTGTTAATTAGATGTAAGCCCCAACTTAAATAAAAAGCTGCATAGAAAAAGCTGAATGCCTTGTGCGCAGGGTGTTGGATTGGTCCAGGAAAGCCCTGAAGCTTGGGCACTATTCATGAACATGTCTTGCTTAGGGGCAGCAAACATGCCTAGGATTCTTTTAAGTTAACTTTATTGCTAAAGTAAAAATTCAAGGTTTTATGAAACATGCAAAAATGACAGCATGGGAAAAACGTCTGTACCAAAAAAAGGGCACTTGTCTTGGTTTCAAAGATGCTTCACATTCAATCCCTGCTTAACCTACTATTCTCTTGTTCTGTTGAGATTTCTAAGACTGGCCTCTAATTGGCCTCTTATGGCATCCTTTATCACTCACTTGTTATGTTTTCTGGCAAGCATCTTCTAGTTTTCTTCCAGTATCTTCTTGTCTCCTTCAAATTCTTCCTTAAGTTAGCTTATTTTTTTTCAGTGATGCTTAAGAAAATTTCACTCTGCTATGCTGGTAGTAATAATGTATTTTTTTTTCTTGTGACACAGTATGTAGCACAGTTGGGTGACAAATTATGACATGTAAGTATTCCAAGAATGCAGAGTAGCAGACTTGAAATATGTATGGTTTCTGATTTTTGTTTTCACTTTGGCTTAAGTAGGATCACTCACAGCTGCTGTTTTCTGAGAGAAATGTGTTGGGTCTCGCCTCTGGAGTCCCATCGCAAAGGACTGAACCTGGGACCTCAATCAGCTCAAGGCTTACTGCCCCTAGGGTGAGAAAATGCACATTTGTGGTGAGTGGAATGGGTGGACAGAGCAAACAATGACTGGAGTCCCTGATCAAGAATGACTCCGCAGGGATTTGGGATACAGGTGATGAGTTGGAAGGAGAGGGTCTGTTGCTGCAGCAGCCAAGAGAAAAGGGGTCTTGGAGGAGTTAAGGTAGTTTGTGTGATGCTGGTAAAGAAGGCACTGTCAGGGTTTCTCTGTATAAGAGTGTGGAGAAGGTTATGGTGGTTCCAACAGTTTTATAATGACAACAATAAAGAGATTATTCCCAACACTGCATGTGAGACCGAGGGCTCCCTTCCTCACACCTTTCACCTAGCAGTCTTTCTTCCAGGCAGTGTTCAGGGGACAGACAAACTTTTCCAACCTCTAAAAAACCTCCATTCTTAAGCCTTTCACCTTTTCTGACAGTGGTGACGGTACACAGTGACACTTGTGTATTGCCCTGCCAGTGGGGAAGGACAACCTGAGCCTTTTCCAGTGTGGAAAAAGAAAGGACATGGTTGTGACAAGAGCAGGAGAAAAACCTTGAACATTGCTGTTTCAGAGAAGCAACTTCTAAGCAAATGGCATCTTTTATATACCTTGAAGAAGTGAAGACCTTTATGGTTTGTGCAATTCCAGATCTTATGTTTGAAAGGATTTTTTCTTTTAGTCCTGTGCTCTAGGCAGAGTTCATTTTTACCTCTCCCAGCCAGTAATTTTACCTTTCAGACCACTGTCTCTGAAATAGCAGGCTGGTGATTAGGATCACTAATGAGCAAACTCCTTGAATGTAAATCTGTGGACAAAGATCCCTTTTTGTCGTGGAAAATTCTGCTGCTGAAATCTGACTTGAGCTTCTGAAACAAACTCATTTGGATGGTGGGCATGGGAAATGCTACTGCTGTGATGTTTCCTATTTACTTGCATTCTAACTAGGAATGCCTGCTGTATGTATTCTTAACATATGTTAACCTCTCTTCTGCAGTTCTTGCCAAGAAACTGTCACAAAGGTTATTTAGCAAACGAAACTGCATAGGAAACATTCCTGTTGTACTGGCGTGCCTGCTGTAACTAATTGGGCATGTATAACAGGAGGGTGAAGATAAATAAAGCTACATATGTACAGTGTTTAGGTAAAGTGCGTGATATTTTGCATCATAATTATAATCCTTTCAGAAGGTGGTGATCTCCAGAAAGGCAAGGAAATGTTGGGAATGAAGTTGAGCATGAGCCTTCTCTGAGGCTCAGTATTAACAGCAGAGGGCCGAGTCATGTGGGGCTGTTGTTACTACTATCCAAAGTAGGATTTTTTTTTTTGTTTCCCAGAGCATGTGTGCACACTTGTAATCTACATAGAGTTTGTTTTTTTTCACCTTTTCCAGTCAGGCATCCTGAGTCCCACCCTCTGACCCCAAACTGGCAGCAAAAGTTGCTATTTCATTGCAAAACGGGGCTGTGATTGCAGGGTTTGCCTGTTTAATGTTACTTTCTCCAAATAAAGAAAGGGACTAGTTCCTGCTGAAAGTGTCTTGGTTCTGCCCACCCATGTCCTGGGAGGTGAATGGGTGCAGAAAGGTGGCTTTGAATGTTTTTAAACAGAAGCAGCATTTCCAGGTAGGGCCAGAGGGCTGAGGAAACCCACAGAGTGCAGAGCATGACAGGGGTGGCTTTATGCCGGAAGGAGCAAGGCGGAGGGGGAAAATAGACTCCTTGATAGCACATCAGGCCATGTTTCAAATAGATTTGCATGTACAAAGTGGATTAGAACTAGAAGTCTCGCATCTTCTATCTGTTTTTCCCTATAGTAAATAAATCAGTTCTAAATTGTAGATAATTTCCCTTTCCCTTCCTTCTCCCTGGACGATATGTTCTCCCAGGCATGCAAGAGACTTTTGTTTTCTTTAATTTGGAAAATCTTTCCAAGCTCAGGAATGCTACTTGGCTCAGGAAGCACAGTAACAGTCAAGAGAGACTGAACTGTTATCCTACAAAGAAAATTAAACAATAATGTGCGTGCCATTGTATTTAACACTCTGTGGTGTCTGCCTCTTGTTTAACTGAGATCACAAGTATGAATTAAGTGCCCAGTATGGTAATATAAACCAGCGATTTCCCAAAAGACAGAGCAAAGGACTGTGTGGTCCTGTAACTTTTATTGTTAAGTTTAAATTGCAAAATAGATTTACAGTAATGCCACTTTTCATTCCAGATGCTAAAATCCTTCATCGTTGTAGCTTTAATATTGCAAGTGTTGGCCAATATTACACTTCTAACAAGAGAGTCATAAACAGGTAGAAATGAAATAGGAATTAAATTATAGATTAACAAAAATTGTATGCTTGATGTGTATATATATATGTATGCAGAGTCAGTCCTAGCTTGTCAACATCAGCATAGATTAACTGGCATAACCACCTGCCTTTGCTTAACATTTTAATACATGTTTTTAAATAACTGTGCCATTTTAGAGCTGCTTGAGAGAATACCCAGATAAATGTGTTTCCATAAGTTCTTGGCCAAAGATAAAACCAATCTCGTACAACAAGATAAGAAAGCAAATCCAAGCCTACATAGTAATATGGACATGATTTAATGAGTAATATCAGCAAAAGAGATTTATAATTGTCCTTATGCCTTTAAAAGAAGGATTTGATGAAAAGAATAATTTAGAGTGTTGTGATTTGACAGGATGTTTTGGGTTATATGTAAATAAACTAGATATTTCTGACCAACTGTGTTGTGAAGTTACAGGGAGTAAGACCAGTTTGTGTCTTAGGCTGATACCTTAGGCATGTATCTATTCATCCTGCATTCAGATCCACAGCCAAAGCTTGTGTCTTAGCCAGTGCAGACCTGGGTGAATTCTGGATAGGTCCTGCTCAATATTGTGATACATTTAATTTTATTGCTTTACAGGGCTCACATTTTGTACATGGAAAACTGGCTGTGGCCACTGCGTAGTTTGAATGAATCCCTCTTTAGACCAGTTCTCCTGAGTTTTTAAAATTCTTAATGTGTGCTAAGGCAGTACTAAAAACAGTGTGTCTGGATGTACAGATCTATGGTTTCTTAGCACAAGTTTCTATGAATATTGCCATTCAGGCAAAACTTAAAATATTTGAGAAACGCAACTTGGGCAATGCAATGTACATTTGGTATATATAGCACCATATAAGATATTTCAAGGAGGTCTTACTGCATGTATGTAGCAGATCAAAACAGATTTTATTTTGTAACATTGGATTATTTTCATATGTTTAAAACTGGCCTCTTAGAATACAGGCTCACACAATTCACCATGTGTGCTGTGTTGCTGAACTTCTGTGTAGTTATTTAATTTAGAGTTTTCTTTGTATGCTTGGAGTTTGGCAGCCTACTGCACATTGCATGGATTCTGAGAAAATCCCTCGATCTCCTGTAGGAAGCACCATTTCTCACTCCTTGACTCTGGTATGATGATCCTTTGAAGCAGCAGTGGTTTCTTTTCTTGTCATCTATGGTTTGGTTGTAGGTCCTCAGATCCTGAGTTTCCAGCTGTATTGTGTGCTGGCACTCCCTGTGAAGCCAGTGGCAGTCGGAGCATCAGACTCTGCTGCAGGGTTGTTGTTCAGTTTGTTAAGGGAGGCAGAAAATGCTGAATGGTACTTCCAAAATGAATGTTAGAGGTTTCATTTCTAGCCAAATTATCTTGGCCTTCCATCTTCTGCCATCTGGCTGTATCCAGCAGTAACTCCCACTAATTCCTCTATGTGAGCTTTGGCTGGCTGTAGCTGTAGCCCAAGGAGGTGCAAGACATAAGGCAGTTTGCCCAAGGTAACTTTGTTTGTGTCTTTTGAGCAGTTGCTTATTGGGTTCAGTAACAGTTGGCATTGTTTTTGATTCTCGTGGATAATTGTAACCATGCTTTCTACAGGTGGCTGGAAAAATAAGTGATTGAAACAAATCACTGTTCTCCTGTAGCTCTTTCTGTCCTCTAGATTTAGCAGCACTTTTTTCTTCAGAAAAATGGTGGTACAGCTTTTGCAGATTGTTCTTAAGTAACCAGTGCTACTATTATGAAATGTGATGCTGAAGTTGTTGCCTTTGCAGCTCGCTCTGGGCTTATGAACAGTGTTTTGTGTGAGTGTGCATGCAGCTATCATTCTAAAGCTGCTTTAAGTTTTCAGGCACTGTGTTTTCTCACTGATGAAACTGAGGGTTTAGCCTGTTAGCTGACATGCCAACAGGGCTTCCATGTGCCTTCTGCCCTAAGCTGTCCCTAAGGAGTGTGAAGACCTGTTCCTTGCTTTTTAGTTATCTAAGTTTCTACTGTGGTTCCTGGTGGAATAAATAAGTTGAAGCAGGAGATGTTAAAAACCAGAAAATGTTAGAGATGAAAGAAGGAAGAAATATTGCAGAAATTAGCTAGATGATGTTTTTATGGATTGAAACGTATTTGCATCAATTTATGGGGTTTTTTTCAGAGCTTGTTGCAGCAATTCTAACTTTAATAATGCTAAGGAAAAACACCTCAAGTGGGAATCAAATTTTCCCAATTTTTCTTCCACATGCTGCACACTGGGGGGAAAAGTGTGTACAGGGAGAAGGATGATCAGATGTTTCCCATTTGAGTTCAAAAACTACTTTGGATTGCTATGAGCTTGTCTTTACAATGAACAGGACACTTCAAATTCTTCTTGACAGTTTAAAAATTTCCAGTTGTTGTTGTGGCACAAAAAATTCAGAATATGAGCCACATAAAATTAGAAGGGCAGAAAACTTGGTATGAGAGCAGCAGCAGATTCCTGCTCAGTTTTGCTGGATTTTGAGTCTGACCAAGAGACCCAGTAGCATGGGATGACTTTGAAGGCTGTAATATCACACTGTTGGCAGCAATTTCATTCTAGGACCTGCAAAACCAAACTTGCTGTTGTAATAACAATCCCAGGCCATGAAGCTGCTCGGAAAGCAAAAGAGGCTTTGCCCGGTTTTTTACATATCTGCTACTTGATGGGTGAATCTAGACAGCTCTGAGTTCAGTCCCCTCTGGTACTCCTACTACGTGATGCTGCATTTTTCTCTGACTGTTTTTAATCCTGAGGATATGGAAAGATTAATGGGGAAAGATAGGGAAAGTCTTCACCAATCACTTTGAATAAACCTAAGTGATGTTGGCAGTCTTTGTGCAAACACTTCTTGGGCATAGACTTCTTTTTAATCTAAGGTATTTTTTGTTCTTTCAGCATAGTTCTGCCAAGCTCCTCCACAGCTGTGAGTCAGGGAAATAACTCCTAATCACTATGTCTTTTAATTGCCGGAATACATGAGCATCCAGGTTTTTCTCATTCATTTCCTGTGCTTTTGAAAGAAATTTAAATGTCTTTTCTCTAATTCCTTTCTGTCTTCCGTTTGAACTCTATTGCATAAAGGCAGTGCTTATAAAAGGTGTGTCTTTGCATTTTGCATTATTGTTATAAAATGTTTAAGAAAAGATCCAATAACAATTTCAATTTTGTACATGTTAATTAAGATTAAATTCATTCTTTACACACAGTAAATATTTTCTTGAAACAAAAATAAAACAAACCAAAAAACCCGCAAAAAACCAACCCAACCCTTGCTACCTTGTTTACTTGGCTAAAAACAGATTACTGTCATGAATTTTAATGTACCAGTGTCTTTTGGTTGCTGCTGGTTTAAACTATTACTCTTAAGTCAAAGTCATCACAGGCCTGTGGAGTTGTTTTCATGATAATCAAAGACAGTGTATTCATTCTTCCTGACTATAATCAAATCTGTCTCTTGGACTTCCTGTTTTCCTTTGGGTTTTTTTAACAGCAAAAAAAATTTTAAAAATACTGTGTTTTCCTTTTGAAGCATAAATGCATTTCCATTGTTACAAAGCAATTTTCAGATCAGATAGTACATTGCAGTAAATTCAGTGCAGCAGTCACTTAGGGACTCTGAGTATGAATGAAGTAGATGTGCAGAGATTTGGTGGTTTTAACCATTAATAAACAATCTTTAGCAGCTTTTGTCTTTCCAAGACCTTGCTTGAATAAACAGTTATATTTTTGTACCGTGAAGCAACAAGGTAATTACTAGTTAAAGAGATGGTGTGTTAAATTTATTTGTATTTTTCAGAATAATTTTGTCAACAGCTCTTCTCAAATCAGTAGTACTATTAAGTGTGTGCTAAAACTGAGCTAAATTTTAACTTGCTGGTTTTTACTATTGTCCTGATTTCCATTTAAATGGTTCTACCTTGCACGAAGAAATCTGGGGAAAACTGCAGAGTAAGAGAAGTAGCATCTTTGATACTGCCTGGAGATGCTGAGTAGTGTGTCAGCTGTGCACCTGGCAGTGTGCGGTTCCACTGAGGAAATTGGAGATGGAAGCAGCAAATCCTAGAAAAGCCGTGGAAACCCCACTGCTCTGAGGTAAAAAAGCATCTTGTTGCAAACCTAGAGAAACAAGACGAATTGATTCATTCTGTAACTGTACAAGTTACATATATCCAGTGACACCTGTCTTCTGTGTGAATCATCCCTACGTGTGAAGGCAAACTTTTTTGCAGGCATTAATTTTAAGTGTTGGGGTTTTTCCAAGTCATCCATTTGTAATAGTTTTGCATGTGATTTCATGTATTTAAATTGCAGCCTTGAAATTTAATTACAGGCATCAATGAGTTAATTTTAAATAAAGTTGCATTTAGTGTCTTCGTGCATCAAATCTACACTGAGTGTAACAGACCATTCCTGAAGCAGCTACTGTGTGAACATCAGGGAGAGAAATTAGGAAAAGGAATTCGAGGTAGACTGCTATCACAGCACTGCTTCTCAGTGGACGTGGTGGGTGGCAGGCGGCATTTATTTTTTGGTGTTTCCTGTAGTTCAGCAATTAACGATTCTTCCTCTGAGCCTCTGGTTAGCTGCCTGGCTACGTCTGTGCTGTAACGGGCAGTTGATAGAATACAGAGGCACTCTGTAGTGGGTTATGAAATGTATTCAAGGCATTGTAGGAATAATGGCTAATACAGAGAGAGGTCTGTGTTAGAGCTGGCTTGTATACGTAGACTATAGAGATCCATGCTTATCTATCATTCAGATAATGTGATTATCCGTTTGAATAGAATACCATGAGAATTGATGGATTCTTGTATCAAAATTGGAAGATAAGCTAAAAAAGCATGAGTAGCAGGGGATGAGTGGGTGAAGTATAATTGCCTTTCATATAGTGGGTCAGTTCAAGATACGATACTTTCTACTGTTCTTGAAAGGCATAAAACTGTAAGGAAATACATCATTCCATTAATCATCTTTTCTCATATTCCTCCTCCTTTTCCTTCTCCCTTTACTTCAGTGGATCCCTAAAGCCTTAGAAAAATCTAGCAATGGGAGTTCTTATCCTTTGGGAAGTGAGCCGCTTTACTCATACTGCTCCCCAGAATAGCAGCTGAGAACAGTGGGAAATCAAGTGTTTGCATTTTTGTTGGCTTTGCATTAAGCAACAGGAGAATAGGTTATTTGGGATGGAATTCACTCCAGGTAGTTGACATCACTCAGCAGCAGCCCACAGCAGCAGAGCTGAAAGAACAGGGAAGCATTAAATAAGAAGGCAGGTGTGCAGTCGTGCATGCTGAATGGCATCTTCATGGAGCAGCAGCAGCAGCGAGCACTCTGTGCTCTCTGAGCATTGGTGGGGTTTGTAACCTGTGCACTCCATGTGTAATGGAAACAGGGGAGTGAGGACTAGCTGTGAAAAAATAGAATACTTCCACATACTTTTACAGAGCCCCTTTGGAATAACTGCAGTCCCTTCCTATTTGTCTGTGAACACAAACTGACATAATCTTCCTTCCTCCTTTCTGTTCCCTTGGCATAATTCTTGCACTGCTTTAAAGCATCTCATAATATAGAGGAATTTTCTTTCTGACCCATGAGAGAGCTGAGGCTTCTGAGCTCTAAATAGTCCTGGTCAGCTTGGATTGAATCTCTTCACTGTCTATCAGATGTTACCGCTCGTAAGACCATGAAATGCTTTTAAGTAAAATTTGTTCCCACTGCTTGACTCGGTTACTTTTAAGCAATGCTGAGTTGATTCTGTACATCATGCAAGCTGCAAATCATTTTATCGGGTCCTCTGTTTGCTCTTTTTAACTTCATAATATGTTCCATTCTTCTTGCATAAAGGAATAGAACTGAAGGAAGGACGCTTCTCCTCCCCTGTCTTTGTGAGAATGGTTGTATATGTTTCCTGTTATTTGGTTGCCGACATGGGAGTATGAAGGGTTGCAAAAAGTAGAAGTGAGATGAGTCAGAATTAAACTGCAAACAGCACGTGCCTTTGTTCCTAATGGTTTGATGTAAGACGGAATACATTGACTAAACCCTGAATGACTGTCCAGGGACATTGTTAGAATGAGTCAGCTAGATGTTTTCTGGAAGAAAACGCACAATGTCCTATCATATTTTTTTAAGTGCACCCAATTGGAATAGCCCAATTCAGCAAAATTTTGGTTAATGCCTTTTGAAAATTAAGCTCAAATGACTACTTGGGAAAGAGCGGTCCATGAAGGGCCTATTTTTCCTATGGCAATGAGAATGTGACTGCAGACACTTACTCCTCCATGAGGTGTAACAAACTATATTGACCCTCAGATGTTCTTTGTGCTGATTGTGGCTTACCATGGCTGTTTCTATTTATCAAGTACACATACACAGTGCACCAACCTATAATTCAGAATAGCAACTTCATCATGTTGTACGATGTGTGTAGTTGTGCAAGGTCTTATGCAGGATACACACCACGACAAGAAAAGGCAGAAAAATGCTGTGAATTATGCAGTGGTGAATGATTAAATTCTTCCTGCTTTCATGTATATTTTATACTGCAAGTCACAACTTCCAGGCCTAATTCATACACTGATCATTTGTTTTGCAAACTGTCAGCCTTATTGCATCTTAGCCATCTCTAAAACAATTTAGAGTGTAATATTTGAAACAATTATAGGTGATTATGGATTGATGTTTCACTGAAAGATGATTTTATTTAAATCTTAGATTCTTATTCATGTTCTGCTAACATTTGTATAAATGAGTGACTGGTGAATTTTAAGCATTATTAGTAAGTTTAATAGTCAAGCTCTTCAAGAGATTCTAAGCCTGTTACTTTTTTTGTTAATTTGCTGCCTTTCCTTTTTAAACTTAAGTGACAGATTAGGTTTAATTCAGTCCTACTTGCTTAAACCAGTCCTTTCTGATTTATGTGCTGGTTCTTTGAGTTGCTAAAATATCTTGTGTCTTGATATGTAAGAGTGGAAAATACTGGAAAGAGACAAAAAGTTGGATGTGGTGGCTTTTGTTTGGTGTCGTGTCATGTCCTCCCACCTCCCCAGATTTTTTCCCAACCTCTGTGCTGGCTACATTTTGGAGCTGCTTAGGAGAGTTTTTAGAGTGAAGTTTAGGCAGTAAATGATTGGAAACCATAACAGCATTCTTGGCATCTGCTTAGTAATTTTATATAATCAGATGCCTCCTTTTAGTTAGTGGTTTGTTAAATCACTGGTTTGTAGATTTTTAAGTGCTTCACTCTGTATGCAGCTCTAAAGCTCAGTCTTATTTTCCTGGAATTGGAATTGCTGATCTGGAAGGCACATTTCCTCTCTCCTCCTTCCCCATGTGTTTCAATCTTTTGTCGTTTAACAGTTATGTTGGAAAGGGTAAATTGTTAAAAGTTTCACTGTAAGAACACTGAAATGTCAAACAGTGAAGTTGTAACTTCTAATGCAGACATTATGGAAGTGCTCAGTCCCACCTTACATGCTCATTTTTGACATTGCAATCAGCTGAGAAGAATATATTGTCCTACTACAGAAAGTTCACCTGACGGGGTGTTGTGTGGGATAAAACTCTGTATGGGATGTAAGGTAGCTACCATGTAACAATGCTCTTTAACCAGGAAAGGTATAGTGAAAAAAAAACTAAGCATAATGATCAAGGACTTCATGGAAGTTAATGCAGATAGTTAAATTATTTGTTGATTATTTATTTAAATAGTTGGACCACCTTTTTAATTCATATTGGGCAAAATCTAGTGTCTGTGAATGTGTTCACTACTTGTGTGAATCTCTGTAAGTGATACTACAGACAAATTATATTCAGCATTTTGTAAACATGCAAGTTTTTGGGGGGTACTTTTTGATAAGCACATCAGAATCTTGAGAGCCACCATCAAGCAAGAGAATCCTGCTGTGTTTGTGTGCATAAATATAACACAAGGAAATTGTCCCAACCTTCCTTTCTTTGTAACAAACCTTTGTTAGAGGTGTGTCTTTTAGGGCAAAAAGTGATTTAATACCTGACACTAACTTCTGAGTTCTCATGTTCCCTTTATGATAGGGTGTCTGTTCAGTTGCATATTTTGGAAAATTTGACAATATCATTAATTTCTCTCTACAGTATCTGCTCTGCAAACAGTCTTCAAAACAGTCTGAGCTCTGGAACAGGAAAACTGCAGAATGAACATTGGAGACCAGTGTAATACTCTGAGGGCACAGTTAGGCTACAATTCATGGGGGTGTCTCATGGTCTGGAAGTAAATCTTGTTCAGTGATAATTTTATGTCAGCTGCTTGTTGCTAGGAGAAAATAGGTTTACTATGTTTCTACAATAAATGCCCCAGAAAGATTTCTCCATCTTTTAATGCTACTGATTTAATCACATTTGTGGAGAAACAACAAGTTACTAATGAGATTGGACTCCAAAGTATTGTGAAGTCCTTGAATTTCCAGTGGTGGTTTTAAAGACTGGCAATAACTCTAGAAGGATTTATTAGCTTAGTTATTTGTATCTTCTCTCCTGGTATCTTTGTGCCGTTTGTCCCTGGGCTCTGTAGGATGTTTTATCCACATGTGGAGCTGTCCTAGGAAAATGAAGAGCTGTGCTTTTGAATTTATAATAAATAGGTAGTGACTCTTTTCGGTGGACTTCAGATGGGGGTTGGTTGATGATGCAGTCCTGCTGCAGTAGGAAATGGCACTGGAAGCACCAGCTTCCTCTCAAACCAGAGTGCACCCTGTGCCCCGTGAATGCGCTGCCTGAACATGGTGCTATCCACTCAGTCAGAGGGATTTGTAGCTGAGTATGTATGTAGAGAGAAATGACAGTTTGGGTCAGACTTTGCTGACAACTGTAAGGCAGCCGAGTCTGTATGTGCAGCGGTTGCTCTGCCTCTTGCTTGGCGAGTTTCTTCTAAAAGTGCCTTTCTTTGTCTACTGATTCACCAAGCAGGGTATTCACTGCACATGTCAAATCCTTTGTCTACCTATTATCTATCTACACTATAAGGATATATTCTTTAGCATTTCCTAAACCTTAAAAATTATTTATTATTCCATTTTCTTTCCTCTTTCAAAATGTTATGCATTTAGAGAAGTGGATGTGCTGAAATCCATTCCATTGAATCATCTGTGAACAAGTACAGTATGACCCACTTCTGCTGAATATCCTCTCAGCTAATTATCTACAAAAATTCGTCTGCATAGCCTGCTGTCCAAATTGTTACCATGCACCAGAAGTAATTCACTGTGGAGGAAAGGAAATGGTTTAGTAAACGTTATTACAGAAACAGATACTTAAAAAGATCTTCAGGTACTTGATTCTTAGATGAAGCAAAGTATAATTTTAAAAAAGGAAGTGGGTGCTCATACAAGTGCTGTGTGAAGAACATAAAAAAGTGAGGAACATATTGGGATGAAGGAACAGGGAAAAGTGTTGGGATTTTTTTGATTTTTTTTGGGTTTTTTTCAGTTAGAAAGCTGAGGCTGCTAATAGCCTGTGTCTGAGTATGGAGTGCCTGTTGCACTCGAATGATGATTAGCATCACATAAGAGCAGATTTGCATAGACTTGGTTCTGATACATAACATTTTAGATGCTTGGCTAAGTTTAATACAAACTTAAGTGAGTTGCACTGGGCTAAAAATCATTTGGAATCTTGACTGTGATAAATAATTCACTGAATGTGTCCCAGCTCACCTTTGAATATGCTTTTCTGGTGATATATCAGTAACTTTGCTACTGTTGGGGCCCAAGAAAACGTGGTGCATAAAAATCTTTTCTGATTAAAAGATCAGAATTATTATGAGGAACTGTTTTTTCTGGAAATTGTGAAGAGTCTTAACATTGGATTCAGTAGGATCTATGAATTTTATTGGAATCCATTTTCTAATTTCCAGTCTGGTGGAATTTAGGCAGAAGTAAGAAAAGAGCAGATGAAGAAAATTAGATGAATATTTTTATATGTTTAAATGCCGGTCAAGTGTTTTCATGTATCTTTGATACTCAAGTTCCCATACCTGTCTCAACAGTCAGCATTTTACACAGAAGCATATGCAATGTTGAAATTTCAGTTCATGACCTCAAATTTGTATACGCTAGAAATTCACAGACTAGAACAGTATTGAATTATGCTCATACAGTGAATGAGCTTGAAGTGTTTTTAAATTTGTGCAACTTCCTTTTCCACCCATTTCCTCTTGTGTGTGGGAGCATAGCAGTGACACTGTTTTTTTTCCCTTTTTCAAATCATGAACATTTTAAGAGGTAGGCATTACCCTTTTTTACAGGCTAACACCTGCAAATGTGTGAGGAACAAAACCGTACCTAATAAGTGGCCTGGTGCACATAATTTGCTCTACCAAGGGAGTGACTTAATTTTTTCTCATTCATTATACATACAAGCTTACACCAAGATGCTCAGTTCATAATTTACTTCCTTGCTGTGCATTTTATTTTGGAAATGATTACTTTTTGTATGCAGTTTTCCTTACATGTGTGTAATCCTACCTTTGCTCATGAAACCTGAGGAGCCAACCCCCTTGGCAGTAGTTGCAAAACAATTAAAGAGGAATTGCTCAGAACCCCATTCCAGTGGCTTTCAGACAGGAATGTACAATGTATTTTTAATATCTGCGTTAATACTGCTCATTTATCTCTGAGTCTAATGTGCATAGTCCAAACGCAGAGTTTTCTAGAGATTTTCCCCGTTCCTGTTAGTAAAACATTCCCTATTCCTGATTCTGGGCCACACTTTTGTTTCATTCTCTTATTTTTATTTTTACTGTTTGTTTGGTGTCTCAGAGCATGGAAGTACTATTTGATTGCAGGCAGGAGACAGAAAGTGAGGGGAAAACTGCTGAAGCTGGCTGGGAGTTGAAGTGGTATCCCCTCAGTTTGGGAGAATGGCTGACATCCAGGTCCACTGTGGCAGCACAAAGCTCTACTTCAGCTGCATTCTCTGGCCTATCTGGGAAGTATTGTGCTATCTAGAGAGCTGCAAAATTGTATAAAATGGGATGTGATATACTCAGCTACAATTTCTTTTAAATTAATTGTTTCATCTCAGTCATAAATCTGATCATACTTTTAATGCTGCAGTTCTAACTAAATGCAGTAACATCTAGAGGTGCTTTAGTGCCATTTTAAAGAAACCTCTACAAATTTTGCTAATGCCCTTGCTAAGAGAAGGCAAAGCAGAACAAGGAATCACAGAAACATTTTGAGCTTTATTCTTAGTGAGATCCATACATCCTCCAAGTCACTGTGCAAATGAGGGGCCAGAACCTGCCTTCAACCATTTGTTTTTCCAGGAGTTTGACTTGACTCACAATATGTTAGTTTCAGACAGGACTTCAGCAGGATGCATGTGTTTAACTGAGTGTGCTTCCTTTTGATTCAAAAAGAACTTTTTCATGTATTCCTCTGAAACTCTGCACATACATCCTACCTGCCTCAGTTTCACTGCATTCCAGGATATTTGGATACCGAAATATTGTTACATCAGCTACTGAAAAGCTTTTTAATTTGGAAATCTGAGCCTTTCTACATGCTTGGTGGATAGAGGCCAACCCTTTAGTTTCTTGCAGCTTGGGGTTAGAGAGATGTGTTTGTCCACAGTTCACATCTCTTGTGAGCAGATGGTTCTTAAGACTCTCTAATTCCTTAGATGAAAAAGTAGATTATGTCCCTTTTAGTTTTACTCTTAAAAAATAATTTCCTCTCCAATGCTAATCAAATGCACACTACAGAACATTACAAAAGAAACAAAGCATCACCTACCTTTTTGTCCTTGCCTATGGATGTGCAGGCACACACAAATGCTCTGTGTTCCTTTTTACCTAATTTATAGCCCTAGATCTCACTTTCCTGACAAATTTGTGGAGTTCTCACAGAAGGAAGTAATAATATCAGTGCTTCAGCTTGTGTTGTGAATGAAACAGTGGTTTAAAACAAAAAACTGTTGAGGAAACAAACACTGCATCAGGATGAATGCATATTGACAAAATAGTTCTTTGAGGGCTGCTGCTTAGCCGTGCCTTTGCACCCTAAATTTTGTTCCTTTCTTTTTATGCAGAGGAACAAATCTGCATAAGCTTTGCAGTTCTAGGGAGATGATTCACCTACTCGTGAACCCAGGAATGCTACAGAAAGCTTTCAGGGAAAGGTGCAGCATTATAAATATTTTAAACCTCACTGTGAGCAGGGAAAAGTGTGACATATGTTTTACATTTCAGTGCCTGCTACAGTACCATTATTTTAGAACCTGTCGCCTTTCGTAGGCTATGCGCTCACAGACAAATGCCATTGCTTCAAAACCAATAGCTAAGCTGCCTCTTTTCATGCTGTTTCTTTCAGTTCCAACTGACAGTTAAAAAATGTTTGTTGTTCCCCCCTCCGTATGCACCCCCTGTTCGAAGTGACCTGACCTAAAAAGATTGCAGCATACAGCTGAGCTTAAAATACAAACATTCCCTTTGGAAGTTGTAATGTTCCCGCTTGTCTGGGGCTGCTCTGAAGAAAAAACCAAAAAGACAAATCTCTGTGTTTGAGTGATGTAATTCATAGATAAAACCTTTATCTGGGAAAAGGGGGAGGTGTATTTGCAGTCTACTTGAGTGGCAGGAAGAAAAATTTCCATATTTAAGGTAAAACAGCTGCTGTGTTTTTCTTTTCCTCTCTGCTTGGAAAGCTGTGCTTTATGAAGCATTACTGTCGCCAGTGGGGAGATGAGGTATGGTAATGAGGCATGTTTGAGATCCTTCCATGGGCCAGCAATGGCACGAGGCCCTCTGAACTCTACCTCGGCTTTCCCTCCACCAAGTGTTGCCTGCCGTCAGCCATTAATATACGTGCAAAATACCATGAAGCCTATCAAAACAAATTTGAATAACTCACAATATAAGGCGACAACTTAGTTTGGAAATAGGTTTTTATGGTAGAGTATGTTGCTAGTATCATAGAATTATTTCAGGAATTTGGTGTGGAATGGCGTTTCAGATCCTGATGGCTTTGAACTGCCTTATAAGAAATCCAGAACAGTTTGTCCAGACACATTCTAGTTTTTAAATGAGAGTTACTTGTAAGTTGCAACAATAAATAACTTACCAGAGTCTTGTGCAAAATGAGGGGAAAAAAATGCACAGTTCTGTCCACTCTACCATCAGTCTTTCATAAGAAATGTCATCAATTTAAATATTTTAAGGATGTCTGAATAATTAATATCAAAAGACTAGGCTCCAAATCCCTTAACATTTTAAGTTAAGGACATGTTCTTTTTATGTCCACACCAAAGGAATGTGTTTGATGCCATTGATATAGGTCATGTTCAGCTGTTTGTTCAGAACCCATCTATGTGTCTCCTAAACTAAGGAGTGGAGATTGTGGAAGTAACATCCCACAGGGAATTGAAGAACCAACTAGATAAGCATAAGCCCCAAGCTGCTCAGGTAAAAGTAAATGCTGCCTTGGGGATACTGGAATGAACTGCATGTTCTGAGGTCTGTAATAGCTCTCCTTTGATTTTGTGCCTCTGGTTGTGGTTCTGGGGTTTTTTCCTTTACCATGTGTTACTGAATTCTTTAAAGCTTGACTGTCTTTCTGAAATAAATGCTGTTCAATTTGAAGTTTGATCTTGATATAGAAACTACTGGTTAAAAGCTATATTTGTTTGATATGAGAGAGCAGAATAGCTAATTGAAACAGTTCTTTCTGGCCTCCAAAAGTAATTTTGCACTAGCTGAAATTCATAGCACCTACTGTAGTGTTCTGTGCATGCCTAAGCTCTTGCAAAAAAGGTCAAAAAATAAGGCAACAAATACATCTGAGGTATTGAGTGTTTTTTTCATCGTGAAATAATTTTATTTCCTTTAAAGTTCTGCTTTTTTGTCTTAACTCTCAATGAAATTGGGATGTCAAAGGGTTGTCTGCCTCTGAGTCTGAGAGTAATAGCCAGATAAATGTGTACCAAATTCAGGTATACTATCACATTTCTGTTACCATGTATATGGCAATAAAACAGGGGAAAACACCTTTTTAAAATATGTTTTTCAAAATTAAATTGTCTGTTAATAACAGGATGCATAACAAATGATGTAATTGTAGCTAGTGGTCTATGAGTGTGCACAGACAGTTTTTCTTCTTATTTCTTGCAGTCTTTGTTCCTGCATTTGCCACATTTAGGTAGGAACAGGGGCCTGACCCAAAGGCACGCTGGCCAAAAGTACAAAGGATATAGCGTTGTTCCACCTATGGCAAAAAGGACAGAGTACAGCCCCTCCAGTATTCACTGGAGCTATTTAAGGAGGTTAATTTCTTCCATATATGATAATTTTCTTGCAATATAGTTAGGTTAATACCTGATAATTGTGTGTTAACAGTTAATAGTAATCCATGATATAATTATGCACGGTGTGGATGGCACAGTTTATATTTAACTGTTGCTCCTGACTTCTATAAAGCTCCTGTTTTGGAGCTCAAGTTCTGAGTGCTGTTCAACTGGCTAACTTGAAACAGATAATGCACAAGTGCAGGGGCTTGTCAAGAATCTGTAAGGATTTCCTGATAAAATTTTAAAAAATTCCTAAAGGTGCTGTGTTGATGTATTATGCTATACAGTTTTTTTTTCCCTAGCTGGAAGCAATACACTTGCACATTTTAGACACTTATATATTGACAAAACAAATAAAGGTTGAAGAGGAGATGTACTCCTACCTCTGATATAAATCTCAACAAGACCCTTGTTCCTCTTCCTCCACCTCTACCAATTAATTAACAATGATATTTGTTGGCAATTGCTTCCACTGCCTGGAGGCATTTGGTGAGGTAAAACACTGTAATTTTAAATAGTATTATTTTCAGAGACCACCACAGGAAGAGAAGACTACTGAAAAATTGTTGAATCTGTACACAGAATCAGCCTGAAATCTCCAAGGCGGAGTGCACAAAGAATTGATTGTGTTCACAGTCAGAGATCAGGGACATCCTCTGGCACCTGACAGGGAAACCAGTCCAGACTGTGTGCATTCTCCATTAAAATGAATCCATGTTCAAATCTGGGTTCAGGGTGCTTAGAGATTTTGCCTGAATATATTTAGGAAAAAATGTAGATCCATGAACTCTCACCTGATTCATTTAACAATGCTAATGCTTTGGTCACACAGTTTTTGTAATTTCACTTAAAATATGATTTATCAGAGGGATGAGGTGTGTGGCTGATTAGTTTCTTGCAGGAGTTAGAGGAAAGTGTTGTCTATAATGCACACTTGCATGAGAAGAACAGGTGATAGTTTTTTGAAATGCCTAAGTCACTTAAGTGTCTTTCTCCTTTGTACTAAACTTAGACGATCTGAATGTACTCCTTTTGAAGTTAATGTTTATAACCACTGAGCCTGGAGATGGTAGGAAAAATTTGGTGAAATTCAGCAAAACCCATGTCCCCATCCTTGTTAAAATATTTGCTGTTGATTTCAGTGGAACTCATCTTCTTGAAGCAGTGGGAAACACCTGAAATGTGGACAAGGTTTTTGTCTTAGTTGTTTAAATACAAGAAGTTCAGAGATCCCTTCTGAAACCGTCAGAGATGTTCCTGAGGTCAGAGTCTGAGCTGCCAATATTCTCGTGTGAAAATTTTCCCCAGAAAAGAAGAGTAAACATTGAAAACGCATGCTGCTATTTAAATCATCACTGAAAATCAACACACATTTTTCTTATCCTATTGAATAGCTTTTGCTAAAGGAACAAACCAGTGTTTTGTTTAAACACTGAACTTAGCACGAGTGTGATGCTCTAAGCAGAGAGTAGGAGCCGGGCTGGAGCTTCAATGTAAACGTACGGCTCCCTGCTGGGTGCACTGTGAGGGGAGGAGGAGAGAGCTTCACCACCTTCCCTGTCTGTATCTCAAAGCTATGGAAAAGGGAAAAATTTGTTGTTTTGTTATACAACCTTTTCCCCCTCATGGCAACATCCAGAAAAGTCTCCAAGAACTTTTTTTACTTTTCTAAAAGAAGCAACAACACTTTTTCCTGACAAAAATCCCGATTTATATTGTGTAACCTTTCATTATGCAAAACACACCACTACTTACTATTGCAACCAAACATATCCCAGAGTTTCTTTTGACCCTGATAGGTGTAAAGTAAAACTAGAGATTTGACATACACATCAAACCCTCCAGAATCATCACACAGAAGCTGTTAAACTGCAAACTTAGAGACCCTGATGAAACAATAATTGACAAAGCCATCTGAAGCATATGGGTTGGTCATTGTTGAAGTTATTCTTTGTCCAACAGTGCTCATAAAAGCCATCCGATTTGCTTAAATTGGAAGGATTTTGGGAATCAGATTGTGATTCCTGCCCTTAGTACTATTTCAATCTTACTATACCAATATTTTTCATTTGTGTTGAGCATAGCTGTGAAATAAAATACATAACTGAGTTGGTGCTTCTTGGTCTTAACCTATCACCTTTGTCCCCTTGGAGGTAACAGTGAGTATCTTCCAAATTGTAATTGTCTTATCAAGGATGTATTTATCCTTAGTAAACAGCATTAGGGAAAATTGCTGGACAGTGAATAAAATAAAAATTGAAAATTTTTTTACTAGAAACTTTTATTTCATGGACCCAATCTATAAGAAAGGGTGCAGGTGGTGGTGTGTGGATATAGAATTGTGTTTTGTGTTTATAAGGTCTAATTCTGTTATCTAAGCTGCAGCTCCAGGACTTGCAGAAGTGTCCCCAGAGATGATATAAAAGATAAAAGCTAATTCTATTGTTCTCGTTCATACTGGATTGCCACACTTCTGCAAGGGCTGAAACTTCCCAGAAGTGGTAGAAGCCCATTATTACCTGCTCCACATTTCCAGCAGTTGTCGTGGGGTGGGCTGTTGGTTTTAACTTCGCAACCGATGACCTATAGAGTGCTTCAGCTGTCACCCCCTCTCCTCCCAAAATCTGCTCCCCTAGCTCTGGCAAACCTTTTCTGGACCTTTTGAGAGGAGCATGACTGTGTGTCTGTGGTCTCTGTACCCAGGCAACATTTTCCTGGGAGGCTAGCCAGGGGTGTAGAAGAGGGTTTGATCTGGTTCACAAATTTTATTCCTCCATGGGGGTGAGGGAAATTGTCTGTTTTGTTGTGTTCAATTTATGTTAGAAAACTTAAAAATTAGGAACATGAAGGACTTTTAGAAAGTGAAGACAGAAAAGACTAAAGAGGTAATTTTACTAATTGCATGTGACATTGTAGACTTATTGGCATTATAAAATAGTCGTTAGAAATATAACACATGTAAAATTATGAATGCCCTGATGTTCAGGGTAGGAAAGATGAGATTTCAGAGATGCATCACATCTTGCAGAAGATTAAGTATTTGGAGACTGTTATTTGAAGGAAAGACAGGCAGTCATGTTGCCAGTTCTTGTGTTCAGATTGGGTCTCGTATATCTCTGGTCTTTGGTGCCTGCAGACCCCTGCGACTCTCTAATGCCTGTAAGAGAAAAGAAACGAAAACCTGTGCTTTGTGAAGTCACTGTGGCTTAACACACTGGCTGTGATGAAGAGTGTTCAGGTGGAGGTTTGTGTAACCTGCCATAAGATTTAATGTGTTCCCAGGCAATCAAAATAAGAATCTACTGGATGGACTACAAATAAAAGTTAAGTATATCATGATACAGGTCATATAAATCTCATGTGTTTATGAGCTATACTGATAAAAAAAACCCTTCACACCCTTCAAGTAAAACTCAGCTTGGAACTGTGCTATTTGGGACATGGTATTAATATAAATCAAAGTGTATGGAAACTGGAAAGATAATGCATTTGCTCCTTTTTCAAAGAAGAGAAAAATACCTCTTTGAATCTTTTCTGTAGACAAAGCTTTATATAAGCAACTCCTAGATCTCTACACACTAGCCATAATTATTTGCCAGTAGATGGAGTAGTTAAATCAAATGTCTATCATTTGCTATCAGATCAGTTTGTGTGACAGGCTCCATAGCTTCTTGACACCATTAAACCCTTGTGTGCTTTCTACTCTGATGATTGGGGAGTCATTTCTGTTCTTGGTGAAGGCTCTCTGCTTTTACTATAGTGACAAACATGATTAGTTACATATCTCTGAACAAAACCTTTTACATTTCTTTTTCCATTGGACATCAGGCTCACCTGCCAGAGAGTTTAATAATATCTGCTGCATCTCTTTTTAGAACTTTTTCCTCCTGTGACTTCCTGTCATAAGAAAAAGGATACTTGAAAGATATAGAAATAGACTATTGACAATGCTAACTGTAGACTGGTAATCCAGAGATCTCATTTATCAAGGGAGGGCAATATTTAGGTTGTATGGAGATTTCTGCCCTGTTATGAGGAGACACGTGATGACTCCTTGTTCTTTCATGGTGTCATGTGAAATAGGGGAGTTATTTGCAAACCAAACCAAACTTGGTTGGTTTGCAAACCAACCACCTTGGTGGATATAGGCAGCAAGTTTGCATTTACTGAAGTTGAAAGTATTAACGTGTTTGAGACTACACAACTGTGAAATCCATTGCATTTCCTTCACCTTAGACTTCCCTGGATGTCAGCTCCAGGGCTGTAACATTTGCAGCACCCAGGTTTTCTCATTCTGCAGCTGATGTTCGTGGTGCCACAGCTGTTGGTTACCACGTGCGTAGTTCTCACAGGGACAGAATGCCTCGTTTTGCCTCCTGTAGCAGAACAATCCAAACATATTTTAGTATCAAGCCTGTTGCAAGATTGCTAAAATTAGTCCAAGATTGTCTTCTTGCAAAGATGGTAGCTGCAGTTTCTGGACTTAAACAAACCAGGTCTATTCTGCTAAATCGAATTGTGTGAAAAATTAATAATTTTTATATTTGGAAACTGTGAATTATTGGTTTATAGTATTATAGCATTGTGGTATTTCTGTTGCTGATTGGGGTGAGAAAATAGTAACAAATTCCTTCTAGAAAACAGCTGAAGTATGAAACAAAGTTCTGTTCTATATGTAAAAAAAATCTTGATGTAATGCAGTACTAGAAATATGCTAGGTTTCTCACCAAAGGATTCCAGCTTAAATGCAATCGGGAAGAAACCTCGCATGTAAAAAATGAACAACGAGCTCAAAAGAATTATAAGTTTTCATCCCTAGAATCTGAAGCATTCAGTTGACTAATTTTACCATTGTTCTAGTGAAAAAATCAAATGTATCTGTTTCTTTAGCTGTAATTAAGGAAGAGGAAGAGGTGGAAAGGGAAGTGCCCTGAAATGAAAACTCATAAGGCAGGTTTTAGTTTTCAGCCATCGTTCATTGTAAATCATGGAATACAGTGTTCTAGATATAATGGGAATGATGGCAGATTTTTGTGTTTGCCTACATAACCGGCGATTCCCCAACAAGCTATGGGTATAGGGCTAGAGAATCTAATTAGAAATGTAGGTCACTAAATGAATAAACAATATCCCAGGTATTTAGGAACACTGGGAATTCAGGGCTAGTTATATACAATTTCAGTTATTTGTACATTGTTTTCAGTGTTTATTTATTTGGGGTAATTTGGCTTCATGAATTTTTTAATGATTCTGAAGCAAATCTGCAGTACCTGTGTTAACTGAACTGTTGCACAATCCAAAATGGGGATAAAAAAGCAGGGTGGTGGATATATGAGGCTTGAGTAGCCTGCATACAAATGAACATACACAAGAGGCACTGCTTTGTGCCAGAAAAGAATAAACTGCAAACTCTATTCAGCCAATAACAAGAAGTGGTTCAATCCAAGTGCAGGAGTCAGCTACCCAGTGAAAGAAAGAAGGCAGAGAACTGTACACTAGAAAAATGAGTGCTCTTACAAACTCAGTGAAGAACAGGTAAAGATAAAAGTACAGGATCAAAGCTTCGGAGCCTTGCTGAAAAGTGAAATATGAACATCAGATGTTTTCAAATACTCCTTGAATGGATTTCAACATTAGAACCTCATGTTTATTGCACATACCCTAAAGTTTTGTTTGAAGATAAACCTTTCAAGTTGAAATCCATACCTTATTTACTGCCTCAGGTAGCTTCTAAACAGTTCCTTGTTACCACCTTTAAACAGTTTGTCTGACCTAACTTTTTTCTCTTTGTGGCTCACCCAGAAATGTATCTTAGCTACCTCCTTATTTAATTGTCCTTCTGTGGCTCATGCTCCTTGCTTCATTGCTTTGAAATATTGTAATTATGAACTATTTTCTCCCCACTGTTCAGATACCTCCTAGGAAAATCTGTATGCACTTTGTTACTGAGCTGTCCCTAACTGAAGTACAGGAAGTGTTTCTGTATTCAAGGGCTCCTTTGCTGGTTTCCCAGAGAGAAGATAGTGTGTGCTCTATTTGGATGTGAGAAGGCATTAAAAAGCATACTATTTTTGTGAAATACTCTTGGCTTTGGTAATACCAGCAAAATTCAAGATTGTTAAAAACTCCTGTTGATTTCAGGATGAGACAGAGTAAAACCCATCTTCTACTTAAGGTTTTGATTTCATATTTGGAAATACTGTTTTGTTCATAACATACTGTGGCATATTCTAGCATATTCTTCAGCATGCAGAATCTGTGTTTCTGATACATTAATAAGCTCTCGATCTACCCCAGTGGAATCTGAAAAACCTGCGCTAGCTTCAAAAAAGTAAAGTGAAAGCATTTTGTGTGGTTAAAATGTAATTAGGAGAATACGGATAGGTGAGCTGCTTGTTCCAAGTACATTGAGCAGATCATTGCTGAAATAGCCATCTTTCTCATCTGTTCCCACAGCATCCCAGTGAAACACATAAGGTTCTTCCTTAAAGAACATTTAACAGCATTTGGTACAGGCTTTGTACCGACTCAGTCCTGCAAAAGTGTCAGAGGTAGAGGGAAAATGCTTTTTTATTCCTTTCAGTAAGTGTGAAACACAGGTGATTTTTATTTCACACTGTAAGTTTATTGCTACTGCTTTCTTTAAGATTTTTTTATCAAGTTGATTGCTATCTTTAATGGAAAAAAATGGTGTCTTGATAAAAAAGTACAAATCTTCAAGGAGTTTGTTGACACCAGAATGGGTTTTTTTTCATTTCAAGTAAATGGTCAAGCAATGTCAGGTTCTAAACACATCCATAAAAGCTAATAGTCTCTCTGTGCAGGTTTGACCAGGACTATGCATTTTAAATGATATTATAGCTCTCTGTAACATTAGGCTAAAATCATCCATTTGCAGTTGCTGTTTGGAAGCACTTTGGACAATTAATGTATAATGTATGATGTTGTAGTGCTATGGTCCTCAGTTTTGCCTTAATACCCCATAACTTTCTTCCTTATCTTTTACTGATGAGGGTTGGACCATCATTATCAAAAGGCATTGGACCACCTTTGCTCCAAGCCTGATTTCTGTTGAGTGGCAACAAATCCAGAAGTTGCTTTTCTGCAATACTCCTGCAAGTTAACACCTGATGTTATGCAGAAGGTGAAAAACACCTCAAAACAACCCTACAGTGAACCTCGATGAGTGGTGCTCCTCTCAGGAAAATCCCATGGTAACCCCTACAGATGCTGCCAGCTGAGTATATCCTACAGCACAAACTTTTCTTTGCTGAGTGCCAGGGATTCAATTTGCATCCGCTTCCTGGATATCTGGCATCAGAATGGCCAGTCCTTGGATTTTTCCAAGTAGAGACATTTTTTTTACCCCTTCTTCTTCCCAAAAGGGTTTTTTTTAGGACTCTTTATTCCTGTGTGGGAAAAAGAAAAGTCCCTCTGGACCATGCCCATCATTTGCATCTGGGTCAAATAACAGTGAGATAAGGAATCCTCTTCTGATAACCAGAAGACTAGAATAGTATCATCCAGATACCCTTTTTCTCCAGATTTGCTTTAGGAAATGAGATAAGACAGGATTATGGACAGCAGGCTGTAAAAAACGAATGACTGCTTATGAGAGTTTATGATTACATATGTCTGCTTCTGGCCACACTCCTCCATTGCCTCTAGTATCTATTTTTTTGGCCTTGGGTTAGTTAATTGCTGGATTAATGGGTTATGTAAGTTCACTAGGGAATTTCACGTGCATCGGAGCAGGTAGAATTGAAGAAGTGAGATTGTGCTCCTGAAAGAATTTTTCTCCCACTTCGACACCAGTGTGCTGTTGATGTAGGCCACAAAAGCACACGCTTATGGTTCCCAAAAGGAATTGGAAAAGTATTCTTCAGAAACAAAAGATAGGGCTGGTCAGTGTACCACATGTCACTCCAGTACCCTGTGTCCTCTCTCTATTTATTTATTTTTTGGTTTTGCTCATACTTTTGTTCTGCTAGAAGCATTTGTTTACACTTGTGTTAAATATTTCTCAAACTATTTTGCTGAAGTGGATGCTGCCTTAAAGAGTGTGAAATCAGAATCCTGAAGTCTGATAGGCAGACCTGTAGAAAGATCTGGGACCTGAAGTTGGTGAAGGCTTAAGCTTAAGAAATGAAAACTTTAGTTTAAGGAATGTCAAGGAAGAGAGGAAAATCCCCAAGTTAAAAAAATGAAAACCTTAGCACTACTTTTCTTAATGCTTGTTTCTTAGAATGCGGTCTACTTCCTTCCAAGGCACTGTCCATTTTCCAAATGAAACTATATTTGGAACTTGAAAGGTTAAAAAAAAAAAAAAAAATTACTTTCATCCTTTTTTTCTTCCAGCCCGGAAAATCTAGGAAGCGTGTGTTTCTTGGAACTGTTCCTGCGTTTTACGTCAGTGGTCAATTGCCATAGCTCTGCCACCTGAAGGGCTGTTTGCTCAGCCAGTGCGTGGAGCACATTCTGGAGTTCTAATTCACTGGTGAGACAAGGGGTGACTGGCTACAGAATAGCCAAATCCTTCCCAAGCTCTCAGGCTCATTACTATGGGAACTCTATCGAGGCTGCAAGCTAGCATGGAATATTGACAGCATGAAACGTTGATGAGCACGCCTGCGTTTTGGCAAATTAGATTTACTATCTCATCCTATCTAATAGACCATTTAGAGGTCTGCCCCTGAGACACATCTCTTTAGCTGAGCATCTACCATCTTCTTGTAATGTTTTTATCTTTAGTCTGAACGGCCACAGCTTTATGAATATGCTTCTCTGTACTTTAATTTTCTTGTTGCTGGAAAAAGGCTTCTGGGTGGACATGCAGTTGCTAAGAAAAGGCAAAAAAGGAGCTGCATTGAATGTACTCCTGAACAAATCCATCAATTTATCTTTATATATGCACAGCACACTTTTTTTATAGATGTACACACTTACATTTATACACACACACACATAAAAACACATTCTCCCAAAAGGGTTGATGTGTACAGCATTGCAAAATAGATCTGCCGTCATCCCTGACAGGCTGCTGGAAATGGAGTTGATTGAATATGACTCAGACCCTCAGTCTCATTGTCCAATTCATCAGTGAATGCACTGCAGGCTCATTGATTATATGTAAGACCAGTAGGAATGCTTGGCTTGCTTCGTGGGGCTGCCTGTATTGAGCTATTATAAACCCTCTTTTCTCTGCTGTGTGCATGTAAAAAAGTTCAGGTCACTTAAAATTGGCAACTTAGACACAATTTTTATGAATTTAAAAAAAAAAAAAGAAATTTAGGGAGAGTTCTTTTTGTGAAGAAGTTGGTTTCAGAGAGAACTGAGTCTGCAAACCAAAAATCATTTAAAAATGTTGATATTTTGAAATAAATTTCTGAATGGTGCTTCAGATACACTAGCTTTTTTTTTTGTTTTTAGTATGAGTGACAGTGAGTCTATCTGCACGTGGAGTAGAACTTAGACTAAAATTCAAAATTAGCAAAAGATTTCAAATGGAAATACTTTTCCATGGGTAGCCTGATTGTATACCACAAGAAGAAAAATCTGTAATTATTTTTCTTCTAATAATTATGAACATGGATATAAGTAAACCTCAGTTTCTCCATAGTAAACGGAAATCTTACTGTTCTATGCCTGTAGATGTGCCTGTTCTTGGGAAAAGAAAATCACTTTTAGCTAGAAACAGTAGATGTCGTTGCACCTTTCATATCTGCGTCCATGTGTCTCTGGAGAAGTGGAGATGATGGGTGGAATGGGCTTAGTCATGTCCCTTACTCAGGGCAGAATGACAGCAGCCCTTTTCTGGCTGCTGTTGGTCCCACAGGCTCTATCTATTACTTCATTGTGTCATATGGTCTACTGGCAAACTATACAGGAAAAAAATTACTGTTTTAGTGTGATCTTGCTGCTTTCAGATGGGCTCCCTGGGAAAATAGCATAACTGTATGAACAACTACAGCACCCATTGTTAGGGATCTGGTGGGTTGTGGGGTTTGGTTTGATTGGTTTGTTCTGTTTTTTACTTGGTGTCTTCTTTTTTTTCTTCAAGACCTTTTCTGCAGTGATATGCCATTCCTACTGTAGTACGAAGTTTTCTCCAGTCCTCTGGTCTTCATAAAATATTCATATAATATGTGAAGTCCTTGTTGATGAAGACAAGAGAGTATGTAATGAAATAGTATTAACAAAACCCCTTATCATCTGCGTCCTAGTTTTGGGAAAAGGAGATGGAATGTCAAGGAACATCTTCTTTTTCACATCCACAAATATAAAATATGTCGTAGGTTTTGTTTGCTAAGCGCTGAAAAGATTGCAGGATGTGCTTGCAGTCATATAATATGACAGACAACTTTTAATGCTGGCATTTTTTTAACTTACAGGATTTATCGAGGAGGGTTTTTGTAGCCAACATATTTCATCTACTCGTGCTGCTTAGGTGCCAGAAGCCCCAGTGAGAAGGAGGAGACCAGGGATGCTCTAAGGGCAGCCTGAATTTGCCCAAATAGGTTATAAGCTTCTTGAAACACAGTGTGCTATTGCTGTTTGCACTGATCTCATTAGTTTGTTTACATAACCTGATTTTTCTCTCTCCCTGACCAACTCCCTGTACCTTGTGTTTCCTGAGTGTTCGTTTCAGTGCTGCTTACGCAGAGAGAACAAACAATCCAGGCAGCCAGTGGAGTTTGCAGAGCACCCTGTGCATGCCTCACTCATGCTGCTAGGAGTCAGCCTCTGAAAAAGTGAACTGCCTCTCCACTTCTGTTTGGTTTTAAATGCCAAGTCATTCCAAGCCCTGAAATACCCAGCTTTCCACCTCTCTCTGCTGCTGAAGGAGTGTTTGTTTTAATGTGACTTTTAAAAGAAATGTGCATGCTGACTGATAGGGCTCTGTGTGTTATCTTGTTAGTTCAGTAGCTGAAATACCACATTTAGGTGCAGAATCTTTGAGCTGGTGACCCCATGAATCTAAATGAAGGTCTCTATTCTGAGTTTAATTGATCTAAACTTATAAAAGTTCTCACAAAAAACAACCTCTTGTCCACTTAGTGCTTTTTTCTAGCCAGTGGGGGGAAAAGGGGAAATCAAACATCTACTATCCTAAATATTCAATGAGTTAGACAAAAACTGCTTTTATTAGAAAAAAAATTGGATCTCTATTCATGGTGATGTGTGTATTTTGCCATACTCTTAATTTTTTACCCTAGATGTTACTTGGGATTTATACGTAAGTGATCCTTTGAGAAAGGCCAAGTGTCTTGGTGAAACCACACGTTGGTGAATTCAGTAGGTTGAACAGCATGTTGTGTATCCAAGAATTTCCTGTCATCTGTTAGTGTGCAGTATTCTGGACTATTGTCATACTGCCACTGAAATCAGAACCTGAGGTGACAGGCTTCCTTGTTATGGTTTTGCCATTTTTTTTTTTGTTACCATTATTTTTAAGCTGCTGTTTGCCTGAATTTTTGTGGATTGCTTTTGTTCTGTTTAAATATGATTAAATTTCTACAATTTGAACCACTTGAAAACTGACAAAACAGAAGAATTTAAATGCTGAAAATAGACAATTCGGCACAATCTTCATTCTCCAGAATTTACAATATCAGAAATACCAATTTCTCTTACCTAAATTGGAAAGATGGGTGGAACTTTTAGAAGCTTTGACAAACTCCAAAGAAACCACTGAACATCGATGCATTTACCAGAGGTGAACCCAAATTTCAGATGCTTTGAGATTCCCTTGTGAAATGAAGGGCATTAAATCCAGTGCCCCATAGAGAGGAGAAGCTGTGTTATTGAGTGCATTGAACTGTTTGGCCTGGGCAGTGGGGACGCCTCTGGAGTGGCCCAGAGCAGAGTCTTCAGGAAGGAAGCTGTTGTCATGGCTTCAGATTGCTCCCTAATGCTCAGTTCACAATAGCATAAGGATTAAGTGTTTCAAGGAAGGGCTTGAAACTGAGTTTGTGGTGAGATGGAGAAAGGGGGTTCAGAACAGTCTGTTGGCTGCTTTCCAGCAGGAGATATACATAGTGGCAAATGATGTCACGTAGTAGAGAATGCAGAAAAATTCTTTTAACGGCAAAAAAAGAGGGCACTTGCTGAAAACCAGAAAGAGATAGGTGTTGTGAAAATGTGTGTGTAGGTATGTGCATGCATGTTTATAATATATTTGTGTCTTGCCACTTTCCGGGAAAGCAGTAAGGGACAAAACCACTTTTACACAGTCAGCGACTGTGGCAGCAGTATGAAATGGGCAGAAATGGATGAATTGTGTTTAGCCTCTGCTTCCTTCAAGCTTTTCATTACTGTGTTGTAGATTACTGCAGCAAAAATGTGGTTCAGTTAAAAAACTGACATTAAACAAAGCCAGATGTACTTAAGTAGCAAAATATCCAGAAGAAATGACTTAACTTACAAGCTATGTGTGGATTAATGTAACTCCCTGATCCTCCCCCTGCCCAATATCTCTATCCTCAAAGAAAGTCAAAATCAAAACAAAGCAGAGGAAGAAAAAAAAATCCCAAACCCATAAAACCTAAGACTTGCAGCCAAGCCAATCACCGTAAGGCAATTTGCTAATGGTTTTGGCAGAAATGATCCTGTTCAGCTTGTCTTCCTGCCATGCTAGAAAGCTAGAATTTATCCATATGTGAAATGTTTTATTTCATCTAACAATATTTGAATATGTTTTCTTTTTTTCCCTGAAATGTGAGGGGCGATTTTAATTTCACTGCTATAGCAGAGAAAAAAATAGCTACTTGAAAAGCAGCACGCTGTTTATAGTTTAGAGAAACCTATTGTTATCTCAAGTCTTGAGAGTACAACTTGGAAGCAGCTGGATTGTTTCCAAGCTCTCTTTCACTTATCGGATCTTATGTTTTTACTATGAAAATATATGAAACTTTCTCAGAAAAATTTCCTCAGAGCAGTAAATGTGAAAAAGTCACTGATACTAGCAGTGATAAGGGAAACTACATTGCTATTCTGGATCTTTCTGCTGTGGAAAAGAAGAGAAATAGCAAAATTTACTGTAAATTTTACTGTCAGAAGTGTTTATACACAGGTGTGTCACAATTCTTGTTGCAAAGAATTGTTCAAATTACATTTGGGCAGTGAAGAATGTGACCTCTGTTGTAACTCATTAGGCCTGCAGAGAACTTCGTGTACATTTAATATCCGGAGCTTGACATGATGGCTCCCAGATGCTCAGAGGAGAAAGCCCCTCAGATGATGATACAAAGAAAGAATGGAACCCTAAAAAGTGGTTTTAGTTTGGGATTTATTTTATTTTATTAAGATTTTAAAGCTGTAATTTATTTCAGTTAATTTAATTACATGTCAGGAAAGTTTGTTCCATGTACCTATATATCTCAAGAGGCTCCAACAAGTATACTGGACTTATTCAAGGGGAAAAGGGCTGGAATTCAAACCTATTTTTGCCAATCTAATTGGTTTTAGTCTTCTGCTGACAGAAGTAAAAGTTTCTTTAGTACATAGGTATTCCAGTAAGTGCAATTATTATTCTTACTTCTGATGCTTAATTGGCTCTCCTTAGGTTAATCAGAAGGGAAAAAAATTGCTAATTGGATTCTTCTTCTGGGAATTTTTTTCTGTAGATTTTTTTTCCACTCCTGTTCTATCACAGTCTACTGCTTGCTTTCCTATTCTGTGTACTTCTGGGGTGGACATGCATGTACCACTGGATGACACCTCTCTAATAGAAATAAAATTACTTGGTACAGTAACTTAGATCTTATTTTATAAAACTTGTTACAGGAGGCATCAGCTATGTGCAAAGAAGAAAGTAATATGGGGAAACTGCTTTAATGCTGCATCAGAGGGGAGGAGAGGACTACAGTGATGCAGAAAATCACTGAAATAAGTACAGTTATACCATTTGTTTAGTCTCTAGCCACTTCTGGCATGTCCTCCACTCAGACTACATTTCTCTCCAGTCTCCTTGCTTTTCATGTACTTGTTCACTTGAGAAAAGGAAAACTTGATTAGGGGGTACTGCTGGTGCTAGACTCCTTTTGTTAAAAATAAATAAATTAGCAAGTCCAAACTGTTCCTTCTAAACTTTTTTGAGGGCTCTGGTATTAGCAGCTGGGTTGTTGCTGGTATAATGTCCCTCTGTAAGTTCATTTAAAAGTGCTAATTAAGAAGACAAAATTGTGATGTGTCTGTGTGTGCACCAAGGCAAAGGGAGGGAGATTGCAACTATCAGAATTCATTATTTAAATGAAAAAAACAGAAAAGAAGTAGTGACCGATTAAAATATTGTGATCCCTGCTGTGTCTCATTTCCTAAACCCAGGATATTTTGTCTGCTCTAACATCTGTTTTTATTATTTCTTTTTGCTCAATACAGAGATCCTATAGCTGGTTTTGATTTCTGACAAGTATTGCCAGGTATTTTTTAAATTTTCACTTTAGTTATTGTTTAGAATCAGCAATGTTGTTTTTTTGGTATCCATTTGAATGAGGAAATACAGACCTCTGACTTTTCTTTTATAATGTCTCCATAGCATTTGGCTTTCAAGTTTAATGTGACGAAGGAGGTCAGCTTCAAAGGGTTTCATGGATTTTATGACTTTCTAGTTAGCATGAGAAAAAGAATAGTAAAGGTGGTCAGAATCTGGAGTTTGGGTATTTATTTTTCATTTATGACAATGCAGAGGCAAAAGCTTCTGTTCGCTTTTTAAATTAAAAACTAAAATGTGATGTATTTTCATTCCTATAACTTCTGGTTTTTGTATTGAAGATGTTGTTACAGAGCTACAGTACAAGTACGATGTTTGTGGGAGTAAGATGGGGAGCTTATCTTGTAGTGCAAGAGCCATAAACGTCTCAGTAAAACAAGGGGATTTTGAAACAAGTGTCCTTCCACAGAGCTCTATGCCTCTCCCCTCCTCTCTTTTGCCACCTGCTAATTTCTGTTCACAGGTTTTGTCCCTGTTTTGCAGCAGAATCCCTCCTTCTTCAGTTTACTTCCTGTTTTTGAGGGATAGCTTAAAAGACTAGCAAGTGTGAAAAATGGTAGCAGTAGTGGAAATGGGGAAGGAGGGTGCTGTCAGGCCATTATCTTGCATGTCAACCTGCCTCTTGTCTTTGAGTTTTCAGTCCCACCTAATTTCTGAACATGGATTATCTAAGCAGTTGCTTGAACAGAAGCCCTGCTTTATAGCAGTGAGCTATTGGAGGTGTGGGTCTTATCACTGAAAACAGAGAACCTGCAATACATTTTAAGAGGGATGGGGAAATGATAGAAATGAACCATAGTTTTTGTTTGCTCTTCACAGTGAGGTTTTACCATTTGCTGAAACAGTTCCGTTTCAAGGGTGTAAGACAATAACAATATCACTATCATTTTTGCAAAAGTAATATTTGATGGATTTGGTGGAACAAAGAAAGTGGTTCTAAAAAACAATGAACATGACAAACAATTTTTGTTGGGTTTGTTTGTTTGTGGTTTTTGTGTTTTTTGGTTTTGGTTTGGGTTTTTTATGTGGTCTGTGAAGCACTGTGGTACAAACTAAAGCTTTCCAGATTTCCAGCTTCACTCAATGATTCCTTTCAACCTGAAGTATTCTATGATTCTATAATGGCAGTGCAAAGCTTGGTTCATGCTGAAATGTCTGAAACTCAGTGATGATTTAGGATTATGAATTTCCATCCTATTTAATCTCAAATGATACTTCCTAAAGGGACTTGAAACATGGCCTATCCCAAACAGAACAGAAGAGATGGCTACCTTTTTTCTCTTCTACAGCTTTTCTGTGTCTTCTGTGTTAGCACTATTAGCAGTTGACTACTGTTTACTAGCCAGGGAGCTGTTTACAAATGTGCACGAATAAAAGCCCCAATATTCTGCTCTCAGGTAGATGGCGTGAGATAATGAGTAGCATAAAAACAAATGAAGCACTGTCAGTGACACTGCTTTCCTTGAATGCTACAGTATGCAGGACAAGTCACAGCATTTGTAAAATAAAAATCTCCTTAGAGGTGTACAGTTCACCTCTCTGTGTATGTGTGTACTGTGAATGATACAAAAGACTGACTGAACAAAAACTGTTTATTTGATGTTGCGCAAATGTTTCTTGTCAGGAGGGGTCTAAAAGACTTAAATTCCCTCGAACTGTGGTTTGTTTGTGCTTCTATTTGTTCTTCAGTATATGTGAAGAGGTGTTTTTATTGTGATTGTCATCTGTAAGAGGTGGATTTTTCACTGGGTGACATCTGTAACTTGATCTAGCTATCCAGCAGTTTAAAGCATGAAAATACAATACAGTTGAAAACAAGCAAAAAATATCCTATTGATTCTGACCATTAGAAAATGATCCTGATGGACAGCATGAGCTGACATATTAGAAACTTGTTAGAGGCCAGACTTCAAAGTCAATATGTTAAAATTCTTAGCATCAAACCAAATAATCTGGTTTGGGTTAGATCAAGTTCATTAGTTGGAAGAGAAGTTAATTGGCTTTTCAGGTTGGACTTTCCTTCATCCATGTAAGTGTTGGATGTGCTGGGCGCTAACTAAAACTTTTTGTAGAGATGTTATCTTTAGTGCCTGAAAGGGGCCTCTTTCTTTTCTGCTCTTTTAAGGCAAAAGAATAGTCAGTTGCTATGCTCTTCTCATTGTATTTTTTAAGCTACGTTATTTTAGTGTTTTTAAAGCACTGAAATCCACTGCCGAAGACTTGTTTCTGTCTTTTCTTTGGCAGAGGTAACAGGTAACATGCCTTTCTTTTCCATCCTCAGTCATTCTGGACTTTTGGTGTTTATGTGTTCTTGTAAAGGGATCTCTGTAACCAGTAGATGTGTGGTTTGAGAGGTTTCTTAACCAGTTTTGCACCTTTTGTCTTTCCGTCCCGCTCTCTGGGGCAGAGAAAAGAAGCACTTGGTTCCGGCCTTTAAAGCTGTACCGGCCCAGAGGCTGTACTGGCCCTCAGCACCCCCTCACTCCTGCATGGTAATTTTGACCATGTTGCAGGTATGAAAGGCTACTTTAGAAATGATGGCAAGGCCAGCTCAGTGCTCATGAACAGAAAAATCAAAAAATAATAAGGAATGTAAGAAGTTTGAACATCAATCATTAATAAGAGGGAATATTTTCCTGAAATGTAATGGAAAGTGATGCTGCCATGCTGTAGCCCCATATGTTCCTTCAGAAAATAATAGCTTAGCCTGCAAATAATTACCTCAGCATACAGCAGCAATGTGCAGTACTGCATTCTGAATACCCAGTATTTAATATCTCCTCATTTGAATCCCAGGTGGCTCTGTGAGGAGACCCTGGCCCTGCTGCAGGTGGGGTTGGGCTGACAGGCTGCAGTGGCCGCCATTACCTGTGGCGCTGACCACGGGCCGTGCGTGGAGGCCTGGCCACGGGCTGTGGGGGTGGAGGGGGACCTCCCCCAAGATTTTCATGAAATAGTGGTGTTTTAAGCTTGTTCCCAGCTCCTAAGCCACACTGACAGCTGCCATCATGTTGTCTTTTGCCACGTGGCAATAACAAAGAAGGTATCCCTCTGAAAGCAACTCTGAGGGGAACCATGACGGGAAATGCTCAGCGGGAGTTGTTCTGGTATGTGGTGATGGAATCGCACATCTTACATCTCTGACACCTTTTCAAATTTATATGTAGGCTTACAAGAGGACTTTTATTTTTTCCCCCGCTTTGCAGTAGCTTTGCAGGGTGACAGCAAAGCCACTAGTATTTAGACTAGATGTGTTGAGAGATGTAGATGGACCTGGGGAGCCCCAAATGAATGCAATCAAATGCATTTTGGGACAGAAGGGAAAGTGTAAGTTTTATTCATGACACAGATCAATCTATTCAGAAACTCAGTAAAAAATGTCATTTGTGTTATTATAGTGTGGCAGGTTAGGTCAGAGGACCCTGAAGGAACATAAATACAAAGTTTTATGTGAAGCAAAGTTTAGGGATGGAAGTATTTTTTTTAAATGGTTTTTTATTTTTCGTTTTCTTATTTGTACAACAGCAAGCAACACTGTTTGTTTCAGATTATAGATGAAGTAAATAAAGATAAAAGACTTATTTTAAAATGGTTATAGATGACTAGTATATGCAGTACTAAAGTGCAAACCCCATGCACTTCAGATGTTTAAAATTGCTGATATTTTGCAGTTGATAGCAGCAGTACAACCAGGCCTACAGGCTTTCTCTCTTCCTTGTCACTGACAACTGTGATAAGATACCCTCAGATTTGCTTCCTGAGATTTAATTCAGAGGACAGGAGTCCTGTTTACCTCTTTTGATATCACAGTTTCTTGCTTTATGAGGGCAGAAAGAATTAAATGAGTTAGATCTGTCTCTTCTTTCAGGCTGGATTTGAATTCTCAGAAGGTACTAATATCCCTTCAGTGTAGTAGACTTCCATTAATATCTCTAAACTTTCTACACTATGTGACTGATAAAGAATTCTAAAATTAAATCTTACCTAGTATAGGAATGCAAACATGTACTTGCAATGACATTCAGATATGTTGAGGTCCTCCATATTTCACTTTTTAAAGCTCCTTATTATACTGTTGCCTTATTCTCCTATTGTATTGGAAATCAACTAATCCTGGGTCAAAGTGGATCGAATTATCATAAAAATGTTTATCACATGTTGTCTGTTTTAACAAAAATAATAAATGTAAACTATTTTGCATTCGCAAAATCTTTCTTGCAAAAGAGATGCTGAATTTAAACTTTGAGTGGATTGGCAAGGCCAGCGCTCCAGGGTCTGTTCAGCTTTCCAAGGCAGAAGGAAAGGGTGAGTAGCCAAGTAGGCAGGAATAGTGTGGTATGCCTGGGAAATACCCACATGTAACTTCTATGGCTGCTTGCTTCCTTAGGCTCCAAAAGTATGACTGTAATTTTGCCTTGTTTTTGCACAGACATCAGGACGTAGTTCAGTGAAAAGAAACTGTTACCTTTAGATTTTCTCTATCTGAAATGGAAAAAATGTGTTAGGAAAAATGAGAAGAAGGAGTAGCACAAGGGCAATTGAGGTTAGCAGTAGACAGCTTTCATTTATCCCAGCAGCTGGGCCTGGGTGCACTGACAGATAATGTATTCTTGAGGAATCAGGCTCCCTAGAAGCTGGTTGAGACCTTCTCATACTTAAGGAGGGTAAAAAAAAAAAGAGAAAAAGCATTCTTGTCTTGAGATGTAGCTCAGTAATTTTATATAGCATCTGCACCATGTTTTGTGTTAGAATCCTTTCACTTTAAATGAGACTGTAGTTTAGCATGAAAATATTCTCTTATCCTTAAAAAGAATTCTGTGACTTCCAGTGATATAAAGCATATGTAATCTAGTAAGAAAATCTGATCATGTTTTGGCAAGGGCTGTAGAGTTGGTATTCACTGAGTAACAAAATCCAAGTCACATGTAAAGTTTCAAACAAAGTTAAACCCATCTCTGTGGAAAACGAGGATATTCATTCACTTGTAGAATTCCTTTTGTGGTTTTACTTCTTGCACAGAGAAACCAATTGCTCAATTCCAAGTTTGATTTGTCTTTTTATTTCCAGTAAATAAGAATTTGTGAAAAGCAGGAAGATGAAGATTTTTGGAAGGTTGTGCCTGGGGGGAGGGAAAACACAGCACACTGATTTTATAGTTTTATGTAAGCATATAGCCTGTGACAATTTCTGCTTTCAAGTAAATATTCCTACCCTTATAAAACTAACTGGGGGGAGGTAGCTATAAACGCTGTAGATTTTTCATTTCCTTAACCCTGAATGACCTGAGGCTGTGATGAGTCAAAACATGTCAATTTTACAGAAACATCCGGTGTTTACAAGTGAATGAACTCTGAGAAACACCTATCTGCAGTGTCCCAGCATATAATCTCTTGCACTTTGCAACTCAGTCAGAAGATAAGTCACTAAGTCAGAATTCTACTGCTGTGGCTGATTACTTCTAAAGCACTAAGAAAGCTTAATTATTTGCATAAATTCAAATCTAACTATTATTGTAATCTAGGGATTCCAAAGATTTTGTTTTTTTCATTAGTAGCATTAAATTGAGCATGGCTATACTCTAAAGTGCCTTATATCTCCATGGCACTTCAAAATCTGTTTATCATACCAGGATCAAAGCTCAATAGGTGTCTGAGTTTTCAGTATATTTGTAAGTTTTCTTGGTTTTATGTTTCAGTTGAGTTTGGGCTTCACAGCCATAACCTTGACTTGCTGACAGTGGCACAAATGCAATGAGTAGTATGAGGACTTTGTAATCTTTATATAACTTAATATGGTTATAATCTTTATATGATTGTTTGTAGTTTTTGCTTTACACATCTTCCCTCAGCCTTCTGTAACAGAATGATTTCTGTTTACTGTGTGTGTATCACGGTTATTTCTGTCTGGTATGAAAACTGTGATAAGAAAGATGATATTATTTGCTATTAATTTTATATTAAGTAAATGAGTCCTTTAGAACACTAACTTGAACCAAATAGCCCTGACATGATGTGGATAAAGTCAGTCTGGACACATTTGATCTGCATCTGAACCCGGGCACTGATTTCCCGGCACTTACCCCTCAGTACAGCTCAGGTACCATGAAGCTTGGTTAAACAGACACACAGGTGAGGCACCTGACAAGCTAATCCTGACTGGTGAGAGAAATTGTTTAAGCAAATACATGCACGCTGCTCTGTGAATACCTATAACCTGCATCTACTTCAGGATCAAAGAAAGGATTCTTTGATCAAATACACAGGATTGCCAGGTGGCCATCTGGATGGAGGTCAGACTCTTGCTTCCTTTAGTGCTAACGAGTATGAATCCATGAACTTTGATGCAGTAGGGGTTTTTTCTTCTCGTTGATGCTGAGGATTCTGCATCTCTCCTGAACTTTTAGCTCCTTAAAGTGTCTTTACTCTGACATTGAAAACTTTGCCGTGGTTTAACTTAACATCATCTAGTGTGTGTGTATGTGTATATGTCATAATCTTCTGATTCTTTGGGTTTGTTTGGTTTTTTTAAGCCCTTTTCCCAAAGTTTTAGGAGTGCAAACTCTGATATTCAAGCCTGAAAAAGCCTCGAGTGTATGTGTGCGGGTTTTTAGAAAGGGAGATGCATGTTTACCCTGCAGTTACCAAGTAACTGTACCAGAGCAGCGCTGAGATGGAGCTAACACTGCCTCCTGGCAGTTGTGCTGTTTCCAGATCCAAGTTGTTTTATGGCCAGCTATCTTAATGTGGAAACTGAACGTGTGACTGTACTTGTCTGACCAGAAGTCATCCCTTAGCTTGAGGACTGTGTGTGACACTGTCCTGTATATGGAAGCGGGCAATAGAGCAGGGAAAAAGGTAGTGCTTCAAGCAGTTCCCTCCCTCTCTGCCAAAACAGGTAAATACAGGACATCTGGATTAGTAAGGGGAAAGCAGTAAAATGTTGCTTTCTAAAAGCAAAGTGGTGTTTAGTTTGTAGTTAGTTCTCTGTGCCTAAAGCCAGTTAGCTCAATGGCTTCAGTTCAAAAGCCTGGCAGGAATTTAGTCCTGGTTTATGTGATTGGTCCTCTCTAATATCTTTCAGATAAGGTTGCTGATAAGGATAACTCTTTTAATTGCTCATTCTCTGACATCAATAGAAATCTACCATTCAGCTAAGCTAAGGACACAAACATAGCATGCCTGTCTTCAGCAAGACAAAAGTGTGTGGTAGGTCTATGCCAAGCTATATACTTCCCTTTCAACCACCTGGAACATATATTAAACATTAATTACCCAGAAAAGGTATAAAAGCATAAAAAATTTAAAAGCATAAAATTTTCATCTCATCTTTTGGGAGTAGAGTATTCCTACAAGGTGGCAGGAAGCTTAAGATGTGAAACGGTGAAACAGGTGGCGTGCTTTTTTCCCGAGAGCAATAACAAAAATAAAGCCCACCCAAAAATTCAAACATAGCGAACCCCACAAATAAACTAAATTAATGTCTGGCAACTTGCCCATGACCTCTTGACTTTCTAAGTAAAATTATTACTTTTAGAAACTAATACTGATGAAGAATACTTCAAGATTTAAAATATTAGGGTTTTTTAAAATTTCTGTTATCAATATAGTCATAGAAACCTGATTACACATAAAATTTTGTCCTTATAACTGATTTAAAATAATCAGTTGCTTTTTCTTTGAGAGTATTAGTTTACCTTTCTAAGAGCTATACAGTATATTCATAAATAGTGAAAGAATACTGTGAATTAGACATAGGCTGGTATTGTGATGGTGAAAAGGGTACTTTGGGCAAGAAAAATCTTTCATTTAAATGTCGTAGTGAATGGTTATTTCTAGCCAAATTTCTGGTAACACATGTTTTTGGTATTCTGGTTAAAAGAAGCCCTCTTCAACTGCTCAGTCAGACATCACTTGAGCCTTATGTTTGATGAAAATTCAAGCTTGCTCCAGACGTTAAAATTCTATGTATTTAGAGTGTAATTGACGCTGAAGTTCTCTAGGCTGGGTTTATACTACAGAGTTGAGGCATTTTGATGAAAGTTCCTGCGCTTGTCATACTTAGGCTGAAGTTGTTGAAATGGTTTTTTGCGCAGAAAGTTCATGGAAGAGCTTTGCAGAAATGTAGAGTATGATTTTCAAATGTGACAGTCGCAATCATTACAGCTCTTTTAAAATCTACAGGGGTCATACTGAGGAAGCACAGAACTGTGGAAATGGCACCACGGCTGTTGGGCTCATTGACTTGAGGCCCACGGACTCCTGGTCGCTTTGGTTAACAAGGCAGAAGTTCTACAACAACCTTTCTTACTCACAATAAAATGCTCCAGGAGATGGAACACTGTATTGTGAAAACCAGCAAATATGAAAACCATTTGTGAAAGAACTCTGCAGAAGGTAGGATTTTTCTCTTCTATGGCCGGTTTTGCTTTCCTGAATACAGTATGATACACTGTTAGAGCTCTTACTAATCGCCAGTTGAGCAGGAACTCTTGTTAGAAAATGGGAGGAAAGGAAAAAAAGCAAAGACAAAGTATGTTTTCTTTACGAATCATGTAATCTGTTGTGGGACAGGAGCTCATCTGAGTCCTTTAGAAGGCTGACATATAGGTGGTAGCATTTCTGGAAATGCTAGAGTTCCTTTTATATTTACTTTCTCCTTTTTTTCTTTTTAACCACAATTCTTTCACATACATTTTCTGTTAAGAGTTGATGTTTCTCCTCTGTGTAATTTCAGTTCCTGGTAGTTTATTGTGTGATCTAATAGCTGCAGCTGAATAAACTTTAAAAATGTGACTTTGCCTTTAACTTAGGATTCTACCTTTCAATAGTTCCATTAAGTTCTAATTTAGAAGAAGAAAAACATATGGGGGAGGAAGACTAAGCAAAAGTCTGTATGAAAACACTGTTGGAAGTTCCAGAAGGCAGCTGAGCAAGCTCCTAGTTTTTATTGCTAGCACATAGCACACATTTTTGAAGAAAACAAATAATCAGATATTGTGCATAGGACTCTGTGAGCTGTCGAAAAGATGGCATTCTACCATGCACTGCAGGCTGGGAAGCACACAGAGTTCTCCAGGGCTGGGTGGGAGACTAGGCAAATGTGGTTGGTGGCTGTGAGAAGGAGGCAGTGTAACCTGCTAGAGACATTTAGTTACTTCTTGAGTAACTTGACAACGGCTGTCTCCCAGGTCCTTAACTTTAAGGCCAGGAGGTATTTATGATATTTAGTGAGAACAATAATGCTTCTTTTTCTCCCTAAACCATTGATAAATGGCATTCTTTCGAAACAATCTGATGAAGCGTCTTGTTGTTATTGCTGTGTTGCTAGTAGATAGTAAGCAGAACATCAATGACTGAATTCAAGCAGACTGAATCAAAACCAACAATGTTTTGGAGTTATTTTTAGCCTGTGTAATTGCATTAATTGAATTTGCCATGTGGCCCTGGAGCATTTGTACATGTAGGAATAGAAGTCAGTGACCAAAGTAACTTGGAAGCAGGAGAGCTTCTTAAAGTAGATAAATATACTGTGAAACTTTACAGCTTTATTGCTCATAAAAGTAGTCTTTGTTCATCTGCTTGGGCATACTGTTGTTGGTAGTGAAATATTTCCAGGATTGGACCTTCAGTTGAGTAATTTTCGAATTTTTTTCTAATTTCTAATGTCAAGGGGTATTATTTTATTAGGCCCTCATCAAGAAAAGTTCTGCCAGTCTGTTCTAATAGAACATTTCTGGTTTGACTTTACACTTTTGATGCCAGGAAGATTAAGTATGACATGTCCTGTGAATGAAGAGAGATTTTCCTGCTTCCCACCAATCCTTCCCTCTGAAGCATTGTGGGAGGCTACCTATTTTCATTCACATCTCTTGATCACAGAGGCAATCACCAGCTGCAGACACGGTTCAGAGTCTTAGAAAACATGAATGACATCCAGCTAAGACAAGAATTTATAACTTTTTTCTTGTCAATATTATTTTGTGCTTCAAACATAGCAACTTATGGTACTGTTAATTCTCAGTGCCTCACAGAAGACTTTGCCTTCCATCTTCACAGATTTTAACAGATGAGAAAAACACACCAAAGCCTTGGTTGCAGTTCTTGTCAAAACAACTCTGCTTTCAGTGTATTTAAAGTTATGTAACATAACAAAACAGTAGAGAAGACAAAAGCATGAATCTGTATTGTGAAGGATAAGACATGGAAGTGGGAACTAGAGATGGAAATTATTTCTGACTGTGCTATGGCTCTCGTGTAATCCTGGGGAAATCACCCAGCTCTTACAGAGAATAGAGACTTAATTTTATAGGTAAATAGTTTTCTAAGCCTAGTAAATAATCCCATTATGCCTCTGTTTGCCTTTTTGTGAAATGGAAATAATAGTGTTCCTTTTGCTCATCAGATGGTTGGAATACTCTTGTGATAGGCCATATGGAAATGTCTACATGCAGTCCTTAAAATAAAAAGTACTCCTTTTGGAAATAAAGAATTGCAAAATCAGTGTCTCTATCTACCTTAAGGTTTATGCCTGCTTCTTTATTTTCTTTTTTTTTTCCTTCTTCTTTTTCTTCTTTTTTTCTTCCTGCCTGGTTTCAGGGGCTCAGTGCTGCAATGAATGGTGCTTTCTAGGGAATGCAGCTGTTCAGTCCTAGAATTAATATGCAAATGCTCTTCTCTTACTGAAGCAGGGGAGGAAGATTGAACATAGCTGTATTTTCTCTAATCAACATACTCCCTTTTTCATTTGGAACTACAACAAAGCTGACTGTCAGCCACACAGATAATGGAGCATTTATTTTTTGCAGAAATAAACACTTCCGTAAGCATACATTTCTTGAAAGCTTTTACTGACCAACCCAAACAATATTTTAGTTCAATGAAAATATATATATTTAGAACTATTTACACACAAATCTCTCATGCTTTTTCAGTAAAATAAATAGAACAAACTAAATGCACTGACAGAAGGCTAATTTCAGCTGCAGAAGCATGGTACAGAACTGGAAAAGTAACTACCACTGGATTTTTTGCAAAATGCAAATTCAGATATTGGAAACCATTCGTGTTGTAAAAGTCCCATTCTTCCCTCAGATTCACAGGTAGGGGTCTCACAGAATCAGCTGAAGTCTAATTTGTATGACTGATTCCCCATAGGACAAAGTGAGTAAAAGCTCTACCCAAGAGGAATAATGAGGTTTTACTGTTTTCTCAGCACAAATGTAATTCAAGAAAATATGAGATGGTAAAAAATTGGACTGCTATCTTTAGTGTGCCCATGTAAATAGAAAGCATTTCAAGATTTTAGATATCAAAGGTCACCAAGTGAGCTCTGCAGAGGAGGTCAGTGATTCCCTAAAGTTTTAGTAGAGCAGAAGAAATGGTACAGTGGTTTTTACGAAGATTGCTTTTGGTATTGCGTAATATGCACTTAGATTGAAAAATATGTGTTCTGAAACTAGTGTGTGACAGGCCCTGTGTGCCTTTCTACTGATGCCTAATTTAGTCTCTTCCCTTTTAGCCCAGCAGACACATCTTTACATTTGACTGCAATTTCTTTCGACAGTTTGAGGCAACACTAAAATAAAACTTGAGCAGAGAACACAGGGCAGAGTTAAAGCAAAAAGCAAGATCGTAAAATGAAAACCAAGAACATGAAATCAATAAGGCAAGGTATTGGAAAACAATGCAAGGATTGAGGCTGGAATTGCAGGGTGGGCTGACCTAAGCAAATTTAATCAATAGCTTGGCTGCTGAGTTAGGAATAAACAGAACTATTTGTAGGTGAAAGAGAAAAATGTGACAATGGAACCTTAACTTCTAAGATACACCTAAGCCAAGTAACCTCTACATTGAAACAGTGCAATTTGGCAGTCTTCAGTGGCTGAACGCATTAGTGAATGCAGCCTATGAGCTGTATCTGGAACTTGTAAAATTGAAGGACAAAAGCAGTCCTATAACAGGCAAGACACACCTCAGCTGAAGGGATAAAAACACCTGATATTTCAATTGAGCATGCTGTGTATGGCATGAATCAAATTATATTAAGTGTAGCAGAAAAGTTTCATTAGACTTAAAATTCCTGTCTTTAATTACATCCCTTTAGCAGCCTTTTACCAAAAACTTCAGATAGTGGTGACACATTAGGTGATTCTTTCTTTCTCCTTGTAGAAGTGCTGTATAAAGAAACAGGTGAGGACATACTGAAGAAAGATAAACAAGACAAATGAAGTTGAAGGTGCCTGAAAGATAGTAGGACAGTAAGATAAAATCTGAAGTAACTTTTTGAACTGCCTTCCTGGTGTCGTCAAGATCATAATATTCCCACTTTAATTTTCCCCCTAATTCTAACAAAGTCAATTTTGATTCACTTTTGTGATCTGTAAGCCACCCTGACAAGAAGTGGCATTTGTGACTATTGCTGTCAAGTTTATGGGATATCTGGTTACCTTTAGATCCTTGTTAAGTATGTGCTGAGCAGTTAACTTCAGGTTTGTTGGCAGATTAATTACATTCATTTGTAAATCCATGGGATTATGGCCTAGTTACACTCCTTGCAAAGTTCTGTCTGCATTTTGGTCCTGATCACTGAAATAAACACACAAGAAATTGATGGTCCTATTATCTCTCATAGAGCAAAGAGCCCTTAGAAAAGAGAAAAAAAACCCCACACCAGCTCTTAAATTTGTGACTCCCTTTAAGTAGCATTTTCTTCAGAAGCAGACCCAACTGTGGGTAGGAAATCTGGCCACACATGTAGTAGTTAGAGTTCACTTTCTTTTTCTAGGTACTAGATCAAGCCACTTCACAAAACCTCTGTTATCTGCAAAACCTTTAGCCAATCAAGACCTTTCCCCAAATAGTTCCTACCAGGTAGTCTCAGATGCAATCTCTAATTTGTCTTCTGAAATTATAAAAGTGCTCCTTTTTAAATTAGATAGCTTTTATATATTTCATCAGACTGGATACCTAATTTACATGAAAATTGGTGGTAGTGTGATGATAAGGCTTTGCCAGCTAAATCTTTCATGATACAGACATACCACTTGTAATACTGTTTAATGTTGTGGATGAAGGTCAGCAAAGTCCTTGGAAGAAATCTTTCTCAGGGTCCTGTCGCACTGCCTTGCCTGTTCCCAGACAGCCAGTTCTCTGTGCACCCAGAGCAGCAGTTGGCCCCCAAATTACCTGTTGGCTCTGGGGAGCTGGGCACCCAATGAATCCAAAACAGTAACAGTCTTTTTTGGGGAGGGAGGTGGGGGGCCGGGGGAAGAAAGGGAATGTATGTGAAGTACTGGGGGAGAAAGAGAACACCAGCACTCAGGAGGACAAGAACTTGTCCAGCCCTTTCCCGTTCCTTACCCTTGCTGGAGTGAAGTTTTGTGCAGCACAAGGCTGGGCTGGGACAGATCATTTTGTGTGATACCAAGCCAGACTAGAGTGGAGAATGTTGTGCTGCTCTCTAATCTTTTGAAGAAGTTGTCCCTGGGATAAAGTCTTCAGTTTCCCAGTTTCTGTTAACCTCAATGAAAATAACAATTTTGAACATTATTGTAAAACAGGCTCAGAATGTGGATTTTTTTTTTCCTATGGCACGCTAAGCATACTTCCTCTGTACTTGTTTCCCTTCTTCTGATCCCTTTATGTTCAAATATTTTGCTATTATATGTTGAGTGCAATCAAATAGTATTAGAATTGTAGTTGAACTTTGAAACAATACAGCTTTAGTTGGTATGATTTTTAACCAACATGTCCTATATTTAATTCATGGTTGAGGCCTAGAATGTGGTATGTTTGAGAGGGATTGTCTTTCCTGAAGGCAGGAATCATCTTCCATACTGTTTACTTCTAAAGCTTCAAATCCTTCACATGTCAGTGATAGGTTGTTAGTACACACTTGGAATATCTGAAACAGATGGTAGTAAATAGGTGCCAAATTAATTTTTCCACCAAAACCTTGTATTGAATTTAGAATCTTCATCAATCTCAACAGGGAATGCAATTTGTCTTTGCTAGGTTCTGCTTCCATAACAAGCTGTCAGCCTCTCTTTCCTGGGTTTTCTGTGGATAAATAGCAGAATTTCAAAATACCATCAGATTCTCGTCTTCCTCACAGCTCTCTTACCTCTAGCCTTTTGTGTTATCTTTGGTGTAATGATGGAAATCTGTATTTATTTTCAAGTGAGGAGGTCCAGACAAGCATCCAAACTTATGGATACCTCAACCTCTAAATAAATCTTCATCACTGAAAAGAACTGTCAGAACCTTCTCATCAGGCAGCTGCAGTTTCTGCCACTATGGGGTTTTTTTAATATGTTTCATTGTAATACCTTTGTGCCTCATACTTTGAGGTGAGTTGGTCCTGTCAATGCCTGTGTCATAAGGTGAGGGTTTCTCATCTGTGTTTGCCAGATATGAACTGCATGGACAGTTTGTCTTGATGTTTTGCAGTCTAGAGTTTTCAAGAGAAAACCCCATGAACTTCTAACTCCAAGCCAACCTTTCATTGCACTGAACATCCTTTCCCAAGCCCTGTTTGTAAATCCAAGGTGTCTTTTGTTATTTGTCCTGCCTACTGCTTACCGTGGTTTGTATGGGGTTTTACACCGAAATGTTCTGGGACAGCTTTTTGCATGTGCACATATCTGTGTGTGTGTACATAAGCATCTACAGAAGCACACATTTACATGCTTGTATACATTGATTAATAATGGCTGAATGATACGTTGATTGGGGTTTGTTCCTTTGCCCATTGCATTAGTTAAGTGGGATCTCTGTGAAAAGAGTTTGTCCTGAGAAATTTCTCTAAGCAAGAAAGTCAAAGACCTTCTCAGGATATACATCCAGAAATAGAGAAAGCAACACTTAATAGCTGGAACATTTATATATGCTGAACAGCAAAAGCAACCTTTCAGTTCTGTGTGAAACTTACATCTGAAAGGAAAATATGCAGCCCTGCTGCCTATAGTACACTGACTTTATAGACAAAAATAATTAGTCTGCCAGTAAACTCTTCTGGCTCACTCACAGTTGCTACAAAAGTGAGCTGCACAGTGATTTAGTGGAATGCAGCACAAGCAATCACACTGAAAATGGTGCTGTGCAGAAAGAAGTTAATGTGGACCATAAACAAGGTCCAAACAAAGAATGTTCAAACTTGTCTTCAAGAGACACTTGAGCTATGATCCTTGGGGAAATGAAATGATCTTCCACGGTACAAACTGAGACATAGCAGCACTGTGATTGCCAGCAGAAAGCAATGGAAATTGTACTGATGAGGTGCTGTCACTCCTCTGCATTAGACATGCAGAGACTCTGCAGAACACTGAGGATGGAGCTCCTTAGGCAGCCTCACTGCAAGTTCAATCTGCTCTATCCTCTCCCTCCCTGGGGTTCCCCTCCATGATAAACTAGGTGGGATGGCTTTCAATTCTGTAAGCACAGCCAAGCAAGTCAGCTTGTGGTTAAATTATTTATGCCAAGAGCTGAATGTGGGGTTGCATGAGCAATGTGTCCTCCTTAATAAAACCTGGATTTGGGGCTGGGAAAGAACCTTGGCTAGGCAAGTAGGATTTCTTTGAGTGTGGTCTTTTATAAATTGAGTCTGAGTGGGGGCAAAGGGGGTTGGGAAGTGAAAAGCAAAGCAGGTTTAAAAGGACAGTAAAAAGCCTGTTTTACATATCGTTTGACAAACCCAGGGCTGCTGGGAGCATGATGTGGCACTGACTGCTATGATTACATTATCCACATAGAAGGAATTTAAAGGAGTTCTTAGAGATATTGGTATTTATATATGAAATGATACATTATTACTCTTTTCAAGATACTTTAAAAAACCCCCAACAGGTATTGGAAGCTGGTTTTATTTTTTGCTGAGTGGTATGTGTATCTATTATGTCATCCTCTTCCTTTATGCAATGTTAAGATCTTTAGAGAACTGTATTTAAACAAAATTTAGTAAAAAATTGGTCTAAGCCCCACATCAAATACATTGTTAATTGAGAGCTAAGGTTGTTTAGTGTGTTTCCTGTCAAAGTTGTCAATAATGAGATAAAGTTCATGAGATAGCAGCTCCAGTTAGTTTTGTTTGAAATAATTTGCAGTTCTGGGTAAGGCTTGATGCTGAACCTGCACAGAAGAAGATTGCTTTTGATTCTCCACTACCCAGGTGATCACAGCTCACATGGAAAAAGAGAGGAAGAGACCAGTTCTATAAATCATATAACAACTTGTCTTCAACCCAAATATTTTGTTTGGCTCAAGTGAGTTAAACTCTTTCAGTGGAAACCTAGAAAATGTAATTTTTCAGACAGTTTTCCCCGTCCCTGTCAAAGACATGACTCAATTAAAGATGGATCTTGAGACCACACTGTATAGCTGTGGGTAAGTGGAATTAGAGGCTTTTGAGCAGAGTGAAATAAGTTATTTTACTATAGATTTGTTGTGGACAACATTGCCTGCCTTTTGCTTCTCTAGCCATGCAAATCACAGCATGAGAAATAGCTTCTAAGCTTTTCTTGTAATGTGACTTTGTTGCACCTGAGATTGCATTGCAGAAATTCTATTCTGAACTCTGGTTTCCCCATAGAAAGCTTAGGTCGGGCTAAGTAGCCTGGAGGGATGCATTTGCCTGATTAAATTTGATGTATTCTATGTATCTTTCCTTGCTTCTTCCCCTCTCCTATTACATTTATTCTGCAAGCTTTAAGGCAGCAATCAACTTCAGCACTCACACATTAAAGTGATTATTATTTTATGATATATAACAGCTTACATTTGGACCTCACTGTTCCCTTTATGTAAACATAAGATGGGAAATGATTAAATTTGTACCTTGAGATAAACTGCACCATATGTATGTAGGAAGACAGCTTTAGACTTGTGTTCCTTTGATAAATTAATGCCTGTTAAAAAAGAAAAAAATCCTGTCATTGAAGCCACAAAATGTACAATTATGAATCATCAGAGGCAGCCAATTCTTTCATTTCCTTTTCTCTAATGAAAAGAACTGTACACTGGAAAAAATCCCCTTGTAAAAGAGGCAAAATAACAGTTTGGAAAAAAAATTCCCAGATATTCTTCAGGGTATTCTAAAAGTGCTTGAGGGTATTTTTGATTGAAAAAGGAAATTAAAAAATCAGAATTGTCACAGACTAAAAACATATACCTGAAATCAAAAATAGTCTCTCAAGAAAATCAGATGAAAATTTTCTGACACTTATAAGAACTTCTTCTCTTTGAGATCTCATCTGTTTTAAATCAGATATTGTAGAAATTTGGTAGTGGATTCAAAAGCTGTTAAGCTGGTGTAAAGGATCTATTGTAGTGTGACATACTCAGATTAATCCCTTTCCTATAGAACATCATCTCAAAACTAAGCAAGCCAAAATATTTTATTATTTTCTAGAGAGAAATATGAATAATTTCATGGTTAAATCATATGCATCTCAATCTTGCAAAATTTCAGTGGTGAAATATTTAATAACCTAAAGTTCCTCATTCAATGAAAAACTATAAACCAAGGATCTGGAGAGACAAATACTTTACAATAAAACGAGGTCTTTATTATATGCTTCTCAAATTTAATTACAATTTGACTAAAATTTGACTATTTCTCCATTTAGCTGTGGAGAAATGATTTTGGTGTTGATTTTCTTTTTGTTTTAAGATAAGCAAAATAATCTGATCAAGTTATACACTGAGTGCTTGGTATTTTGCCAGCTTTTAAACACTCACTCTATTTTGTGCTAAACAAAATTAAATGTTATTAAAAAGCACATTTAGATATTAGACTAAAAAAGTCCTTTTACTTTATCCACTATTCCACAGTGTCTCCTTACCTATTTAAAGTAGAAAAAAAAAATAAAATTATAGAAACTTGTCATTTCTTTCACTCGTATGTCTTCTTAACGTGGCCTGCAAGAAAAATCTGCAACTTGCTTAATGAGGTATGCTCTTTCAGTCAGGTGAGAAAAAGTAATGTACTGGGAACCAGCTTAAATAAATCAAAACTTATCATGCAGATGTTCAAAAATGATTAGAAACCTGAAAATGCAAATAAACACTGGCTGAATTTTTCTAAGTGTCTAAGTCAGATGCCCAATTCTTGCTAATTTCAGAGGGATTTAGCTGTCTAATCTGCCTAAGTGATTTTGAAAAATAACACAAGCTGCCTATTTGCATCACTAGGTGCCTAAACACTTTTGGAAAATTTGTCCCTGAATGTTCATAATAAAGAAAAATGACATATCAAAATGTGGAAGTTGAGTCTCAAAGTAGGATCAGAACAGTGTTTCAGAAAAGTCAGAGCTGGTCTCACAAGCGCTTATGACAAATGACTGTGGATTCCTAAACTTTTGTAAGCCACAGTACACGGGATAACTCTGCCATCTCAGTTCAGATGCCCCAAATGAATTTTTTATTTGTTTGATTATGCTTTACAGGCTAGGCCTAGATAAAGACAGTAACTGACTGGTACAATCTGAGTGCAATCCCAGGTATTCAACCATTACCACGTGATATTCCCTTTGCTATAAACTGCAGCCAGTACCGATGCTGAAACACTTCACCGATCCTGGCAGTATTCTTTAGTGAAGTGCCTTATTTAAGAAAGTGTGTGGCATGTGAACTAGCCATGTATTGCAAAATAGTGCCTATTGAAGTTTAATTAGTGTAAGTGGCATATCCAGTGGTTCATGTAATTAATTGCAGATTACACATTAAAATATCGATTTTTTGATAGTGGTGTGCACAAACCTGCAGTGAATAGTTAAGCATTCAGTCATCAGCTGGCTAGATACAGGAGCATTATCAAAGTTGAGTGTCAGTCAATATGACAAGCATCCATTCTTTTTTGAAGTTCTATACAGGAAACTATATATAAACATGTACAAGTCAAGTGGGAATATAAGTGAAATAAAATCTGGTTGTTGAAGGAAACGTGTTTTGGGGAAAAATAATATCTATGCGGCATTTCTGTCATACCCTGCTCCCCAAAACTGATGTCCATCACAAAGAAGAGCATAAATATTTGTAAAATATTTTTTTTTGGAGATTGTCTTTTCCTTCATGGTAGCCATCAGATTATTTTTTATTTTGCATGCTTTCGAATTGCCATCTTAAATAATTTAGTAATTCATGTCTTCTTTCTTGTTTATCACATAATATTTGAGAAAATGGTATTTAGTATTTTTTAATAGGAGTTTATCTCAGAAATGTGAAAAAGAAGCTAGTCTAGAATTTGGTTGGTTCAAATTTCTGCTTTGTCTCAGAACCGCTATTGTGCAGGTTGGGACAAGTTATTCGTGTTACGCTTTAATTTTCATCTGTAAAGTGGGGATAACCCTGCTTCATCTCACAGGAATATGGTTGTGAATAAACACATTAGAGTTTATGTTGTGGTTTAATTCTTCACTTTGGGTATATTGTTAAGATAAACTTGTTATGTAGATTTAGGTGTAAAATGCACTTTGCCTATAATTGCATGTCATTTTTTATATACCCGTATGTCCAGAAAAACTGTTTTGGTCTAGTGGAAAGTAGGAGAAGCTAAAAAATAACATGCACTTGGGTGTACAACAGAGTTTCTGGAAATTTCTTGCTATTGAATTGGCATAATGCAATGATGAACTTCAGTGAGACATTTATAATGCAGATGGTGCTGCTGTGTTCTATGCAGATGGCGCTGATTTACTGCGATGTTCAACAAAGTACAGGAAGTCTTTCATTGTTAGTGTGGATTGACAGCTCTGAGCAGGAATAACAAGATTCTAGACTGTCTTTCCTTCTAGCTGACTGAGTATCTTCAAAGCTGGCAGCCAGGGAGAGCCTGAGGTAAATAGTCCAAGACCGTGTTTCTGTTGCACATTTCCTGACAGGTGGCGATTCTTGGGCAGACAATTCTGAATGCCAAGGATTCAGTACATAGGTCTGAAAAAAGATGGTTCTTTAATCGTGGTCACAAGAATGTTTTAAGTATGATTTTACCCATTCACTTTGTTGTGAGAGTAGCCAGTGAGATGCTGCAGATATTATATATGGTCTAGAGGTAACCAAGGCACAGAAGAAGGCCCTTCACTGTCAAAAATACAGCTCTGCCTCAATGTGCTTGTTGCCCGTTTTAAAAAAAGACCAGGATAGTAGAGAGAACCCGGCTTTTCATATTGTCAAAACCAATGAGCTCTGAGGTCTTCCCTCTTTTTTCTCGTCTCCTTTCAGGTTCCCTTTTTTCCTCCACGTCAACACACATCACTGACAGTATCCTCTCCCTTTGTAGCCATGGGCAGTGTCCTTGGGAGCCGGGACTGCCAGTCACACCCGATGGTGCCTGAATGAGTAGCAGTTGTGTCAGGAGCACAAATGTGAGGAAGGACAAGAGCACCAAAATAATTTAAACTTGCGACCCAAACAAGGGTTTGAACCCAACTCTCCAGAGATAAAAGACTAGTGCCCTTATTTTTCATCTGAAAAGCCATTTGGACTGCATATAGACAGTTCCCCTTGAGAGATGGTGTTAGATTGATGTGCTGCAGCGTGAAATGGGAGTGTAAATGTATGTGATGTTCATGGGCTAGTGAATAGAGCTAGTTTACTATGAAATGAATTGCAAGCAAAACAAACAGGCTGCCTCTAACCCCATCTACTGTTTTTCCTAGTTGAGAATCATAGCTCAGCTCCAAATGCATGTTGATTCTGACATACTCTTTGTGACACTGGCATATCTGGAAAAGTTTAAATGCTGAAAACTTGTTCTCGTTTCTATTGTGGTTGTAGAAGAAGAGAGAAAGTAGCTTAGAGGAATGAAAAGAATAGAAAATATTTATTGCTTCATTGTCACAGTGCTAAGAATTCAGTTAGTATTCAGGAGCCCCTTGTTTAGTATGGATATGTCTGAAATTATCCAGCCTTTGTCTTTAATAGCCAGGGAGACTTAATGACTCTGTTCCAGCCTTCAGTGAGAATGCAAACAGCCTTTTACATTGCACTAAATATTTGTAAGGAAAAAAGGCATTTTTTTACTTCATGTTATTTGAAAAATGTAAGTAGAGACTTTCAAAGGAAGCTGAAATGTTGGGTACCTACTATTTTCAAATATCTAGGCCACTCAGGAGTGCACTTTTCTATACAAAGACTACATTCGATGCTTTATAGTGAAAGACTTGGCAGTGCAGTTAAAAGTCATCTTGTTTTTCACTTGGCTTATGGTCTGAAATGAGTGTACTACAGGCAATTTGGAGGTTAGTGGGGGACTCAAATATTTAATAATTCTTAGAATCTTCCTAGATATAAGAAACAGTGAGAAATAAGAAGATCCTGCAGATTCTTTTAAGTTCTTTGCATTATCTAAGAGCTAATAGTCATCTCTCAGGGAAAAAAAGGTGCCTTGTCAATTCAGAGTGTTTTAAGACCTCTTACTGTTATGGAGTTATGGTAGCTCTTACTCTACCCAATTTATAATGATATTGCCTGAGAATGAAGACAGTTAAGCATGACAAAAGCAGTGGCTTTAAAATTAAACTGCTGAGGTCAAGTCAGTAGTACGTCTAGAACTACAGCTTTTTCAATACTTTATATGTTCTTCAGCTGTTACAAGACACAATGGGAAACATATTCAAAAACTAGGTAGCAGTAAGGTAGTGATAGTAAGTTTTGGATTATTATAGTTCCTTTTTTGAAATGTAGGTGGGTCTACCCACTATAAATCTCAAATAAGCAGTTAAATGTGGGAGGGGAAAGGGAGAGAAAAGAATAGATTATGGTGTCCAAACCAAATATTATGCCATTAAAGTTTAGTGGCTTTATATACATCTACATATATACATATGCATGTATATATTTCACATGGAAAACTAAACTGAATAATGTCCATTGCCTGAGGCAGTGAGAAAAGTGCAGAGAAGATGAGGAACTGGTTGCTTGGCAGGTTGAGTTTTTAAATAATATTGAAAAGGTGACTAAAGAAGTGGTTTACAGTAATTTTCCTGTTCTAAGTAAAAGTAGATTGAGGTACGGAAAGGAGACATTCCTTGCTCAGCAGTTCTCTACAGAGCTCTCTTAGGGTCAGAAACAGGAGCTGGCTGTCATGAAAGGTGTCTTGCCTACAGTGATAATATGTGATTACATTTTCAGGGGGAGAAAGTTTATAGAGATTTCAAAAGACCTTTGATATGAAATCTTCACATTCAAATATTCAAGTTTTTATTGATTTCTTAATAGTGAATCTTCATTGGGTTTTTTGTGTGTGTATGTAATTAATTGAAAGAGCTTCTGTATTTCATAGAACACCAAGTGAACCAGGAAAGTTCTGTGTTGAACAGTCATCATGTCTGGTAGGATTGCCAAGCAGAAATATCCAGAATTTTCCCATTCTGGCTTTCTAATCAGAAACTATACCTAGAGCAAGGTACTTCACAGAGATGGCAAAGATGAAAATGTCAGTGTTCTGGAAGGCTTATACATCCTAGAATGCTCCCAGATGCTTTTCATTCTTGTTTCACATATTTTTGTTTACTTTTAAAAAGCTTTCCTTAAAATGACCTCACTTCTGTTTCTTCATTCAGAACTCTGATTTATACCAATAGCTGCTGAATACTAATGATTATTTTCCATTCTATTAATGCCTTTGGATTCTTTTAACACCATTGCTCAAGTACAATATATGGAAGAAAACAGTTTGTGTTGTGAGTTGGTTATGTTTCCTTGTGTTGCAGTGAGTATAACCCATTAATGCAACCCAAAACCATGTGTCATGGAATTAATTTTTAATTCTTATGATGTGGAGGTCAGTTCTCTTCCCATATGGTTTTCTTATTTAAAGTACTAGGACAAAAGGCTTTTTATTTCAGGAGACATGAGATGGTAGCTTTGGAGGGCTGAGGAATAGCTGGACCAATACTTTGTGATCAAAATGATTGATGCTAACTTTGATTTTTTGATGTGAATAAAGCACATTCTCTTGGCATGTATTCCTTGTTGACCCAATTCGGAGGGGAGGGAAGGGAGGGAGACTGGAAAACGTGCTCTATTATTTTTCATCCTATTTATTGATGTTGTTTCCTAATTTGTTTTTTGTTTCAACAGTTCAGCAATCATTGTTTTTACAGGCTAAATTTGAATGTGTTTGCAGCAACTGAGTGAAATTTTTAGAGCTGAGTGTGAGATTACTGCTTTTTTGAGAGAGTGAGTGCAGTTTTAGGAGACGCTACTCAGGTAGTCTTGCTCCCATGTTTATTAAGAGCGCTTTCAGAAATTAAAACTGAACTAATAGAGATATTTAATCTTCGTCTTGTGAATTGTTTTATGCACTTTTTTGTTTGTTCAAGGTTTAATTTTGTGTGAGATTTGACCTAACAATGATTCTGTAAGAAATTTGTGTCAGCAAATTCCATGTTCAGTAGCTGCTTCTTCAAGTCAGGATATGTTATGCTGGTCTGGTTTGGGAGAAGCAGCCAACCAGAAAGCTCAGTGAAAACAAAAGTAGTTTCTCTTCTCCTGCCAGCTACAGCAGTCAGATCAATTTGGCAAAAAAAAGAAAACTGGGCCAGGTGCAAACCTATTGAAGTAATAGATGAGATGAAACTTTTTTCTCATGTAGTGATATGCACATTCCTGTTTGGCATGAACTGAGCCGCTGATCGAAAGCTGCCAGTGGCTCTGAAGAGTGTGCCTTACAGCAACAAGCAGATTTTGGTGTTGATTCTACTTTATCCATCCATCAGCAGGGTTTTGCAGCACAGCTATTGTGCGCCAGACCAAGTGTTGCTTGGGTTCTGCAGTGACTCCCAGAGAGGACTAATCTCTGACCACCAACCTCCTTTCAGTTAATAAATTAAAATCAAACTGACTTTTTATTGTTCTAGTGGTCAAAAGAATAAGTGGTTACCACTGTTAGTAACTCAGCTCTGCAATTTTATGAGGTGTGTGAATGAATGTGAATTACAGCCGTGGCCTTTCAAAGAACAAGCCCCAGAGCAATCTTGACCAATGTGGTGCAGACATTATATTACACATGACCAGGGTACTGCTGGGGATCTCTTCTTGCTCTGCTTTCAGTTATTTTCCATACTGCAACACGTGCAAGAAACATTGACTTAACCTCAAGCTGATTTTCTTTCTGAGGGATTTAGGAAAGTTGTGGTTAGAATTTTAAAAAACAGATTTTTTTTTTTTTTTAATGTGTCAGTGTGTTGATTTATCAGGGTTACTGGCAGGAGCCAGGTTAGCAGATACATGGAGTAAGCTCTCCTGGGGTGTTGTTTCCTTGCCAACCCCCTTGCCAGCTCACTGCCCTCCAGCTGATGGGTGACCTGACAGGCGTCCTGGCTTTCCAGAGGCCTGTCCTGCAGACTGCTGGGCAACGAGGCTCTCCAGCTGCCCACTTGATTGCTTGCCAGGCTTCCTAAGATGAGTCTCTGCAGGTGCAAATACTACTGTTCCATCAAGAAAATAATTTGTTTCTATAAGCAAAGCAGTGTAACCCCAGGCAATTAGTAAGACACTAAATTTGGCAACAGGGAGTGATAATCTGACAATACATGGAGATTCCTAGGGGCTTGTGGTCTTAGTTCCTACTAGAAAACAAATTTGGGTGGCTTGAAACTTGTGCACTGAGGAAGAAAGAATAAGTCTTAGAAATAGAAAAGGCTTTCCATTTGATGAAATGGTTATATGGAAAAATTCCACTTCAGCTTTGTTTTTAGGTAGAAAAGTTCAGTTTTCAACTTCGCTCCAATGATTTTTAGAGATATTTTAAGGAGTTTCTGACATCTTTATGTTCATATTTTAGGGAGTTCTCAGCTGCACAGATGTAAGTTTGCATTGGAGGTCAGTTCCAAGCCCAGTCATATTTCATGGGGTTTGCAGGCATTTCTGTGTTGTAAAGTCAAAACTAAATGGTGCAAAGGAACCATTAGAAACAAATGTTATATGTTTTCATTCTTTCCCACCTGCCAGGATGTTTCCTTCATGGCTGTAGCCAAGAAAACCATTACAGATGAAGATTAGATTAAAATAAATTGATTTAGAGTCTACAGGATGCTGCCTTTAGGGAGTTTTCTCTCTATAAAAAAGATTTATGTGTATTCTTATGTATGTGTGTGTTTTATACATACACATGACATACAGTACAACAGGATACAGAAAGAGATAAATCAGATAGGTCTGGAACTACGGAGGGAGGTCTGGATTTAGAAGAGGGGCTCTAAGAAGGCCTGCAGACCTGCATTGTATGTAGATATTTTATTGATGGGTCTGTTTTTTGTTTTTAAAATGCTTCAGTTTTACCTTCTTTATGTGTTAGTAATTTGGAAAATGCAGGGCAGTGAGCTTGTGTGTTAGGGAAGTTAGAATCTGAGCACATGTGTGCCAGAGTGAAGGACGTTCTGCACCTCTGCCAGCCCAGCCTATGGAATACAATTTCTGACTTTCAGGAGAGCAGAACTGTGGAGGTACACATGAAAGGCAATTCTGGTAAAGTCTTCTTCATATAATTACTATTTTTGAAACATGATGCAAATTGTCTCATACAAGACCCTGTTTCATAGTGACACACGTTTTACTCAGTGAACTTCCTTGAAACTTCTGTCTTTCCTTCATGGATCTCTAATACAGAGAGCCAACCCAGGGGTTTACGTCTGTCCCCAGCCCCTTACCTTTTCATTTGAAGCTTGAGACTCTAGTTCCATGTTCTTTGATGCTAGACCTAAAATCTGCTGAATTTGTCACAGAAATTTGAGTTCAGCCTGGCAAGTCAGAAGGACTGCATTTGTTTTAAATTAACTAAAATGCTAGCTAGATGCTGTGTCTAGCTTGAGGGATGAGCTGACAATACAAAGATTCAAAACCTTGACAACATGTTAAAACAGCAGAACAAGTTTGTTTAAGTGATTAATTCAGGTGTTGGATCAACACTTAAGTCTACTTTGCAGAATTGGCTTTCATTAGTAATCCTTTACGGAGTTTTCTACCGAAGCTACAATATAGAGCCAGTCATACTGATGGACTGCTGAAGTAAGACCTTTCAATGCAGAAGGGTTATATACTACAGATAATAGTTAATTAACTCTATTCATTTTGTGCCAGAAGCCTCTTTGAATTTTGCCAGACCTTTCAAACAGTTAAAACCATATCCACTGCAATAAAAATATCATCTAGAAACATATATTGGCAAATGGAGAGTCTGAAATATAGAATAGGATTAAAGGTGGTAAATACAGAGGCAATGTGAAAACAAGGTAAATCTCGTGGTACTAATAAAAGGTAAAAGTCAGTGTGAAGCTATGAACTGTTGTTAAATTCTTTAACAGAGGCTCTTGCCCCTGCTGTCATTTCCAGAATTGCAGCTTCTGCCCTAATTTCTTTGGTGTCTGTCTTTTAAAAATGTGGTAACAGAGGAGGAGAAAAGAGCAGTTCCTAATTTTCTCTGCCTCTGATTTTTTTGCCATGTAGTACACGTAGTATCCATCTTTATATGGCCATCCTGTTGAACTGATTGTCTCAGTTCAGTTTGTGTTTTCATCCAGTAGTTGGATTTTTGACATTTATTGACATCTATTCTGTTGACTGAGACCATGAACTTCCTTCCTGTGGGCCACCAAAAAGGAAAAGGATAGCACCAGTTTTTGCACAGCTCAAAAGAAAGATCTGGTGACTTAAGGATGAAAGAGTTTATGACTTCATATCCATGTCTGGATTGTGCATCTCTTTGCTAAGGCAATTTTTGATTTATTGATCCAGGCTGAGAAAATGCCCTATAACAGTGGCCTCTTTTTTGACTTCCCAATTTTTTTTGTCTAAACAATAATAGTGGTACCTCAGCAGTCACCCTGCACAGCTGGGTCAAATATACAAATTGTGTGCATCTTTGTACAGTTTAGACTACTGCTGATCTGAGATTTCTTCCTGCACAAAGCAGGTTAAATAAAGCAGGAAGATGCCAGTAACTAACTGACCTCTAATTATCCTGTACCTAAAGAACATTTAGAGGCTTGAACTGCTTCTAATAAAAGTTGTTTTCAACCTTTCACTGTAGGGTTAGTATAGAAAAGCTATTTCCATGACTGCAGCGCTGAGAAGCAGCTTGTACCAGACAGCCAGACATCATTCATATTCTATGGACCTTTAAATGCTATCATTTAGAAAAAAAGAGACGCTTTTTTGTCTTTTTAGACACAGCTTTGAGCTTTCCTGCTTAAATATTTCCAATATTTCCTTTATTTTTCCTATTTAGCTACGTATCGCTGAAATGTAGCATGGCATAAACAACCAGATGAAGACAATCTAATGATTCTTCTCATGTAAAGTCAGTCAGATTTAGCCTAAAAAACCCAATTAACCAAGAGGTTTTTCTTCTGCCTCTTTTTGATCTACATATTGATGCTGCTTTTCTGTCTGTGTTTTTTGTTAATATGAAAATCACAGAGTCACAGAGCGGTCAGATTGGAAGGGACCACAGTGTGATGTCTGGTCAACCTCCCTGCTCAATTAGGGCCATCCCAGAGCACATCTGACAGGATTGTGTCCAGATTGTTCTTGAATATGTCCTGTGAGGGAGATTCTACAAACTCTTTGGGCAACCTATTCCAGTGTGTGGATCCTCCTCATGTTCAGGTGGAACTTTCTGTGAACCAGTTTCTGCCCATTACCCCTTGTCCCATTGCTTGGCACTGTCAAGCAGAGCCTGGTCCATCCTCTACATCCTCCCTTCAGACATTCAGAGACGTTGATGTGGTCCCCTCTCAATGTCTCTTCTTGAGTCTGAATAGGCCCAGTAAGTAAAATATTACTTTGCTTTAGGCAAATATGAGGATGCTATTCTAACTGTGGAGTTTCTGGAAGTTTTTATTCTCACAATTCAGTCCCTCCAAATCAGAAATGAATCTTCTGGAAGTTTTGAGGAGCAATTTGAATAAGTATACTCTCTTTGGGGACCAAGAGGAGCAGAGATAAACTCCAGTTCTATAATGAATTAAACTCAGACTGGTATCATTTAGTTCAAACCCCATAGACTCTCCACAAATATGTTTGCCCCCTTGTATTAAAAGTTTACTTTTATTTGTTTCTACTGCCGTTTCTTTTCTTCCTGGTTATTTTTTTAACTACCTTGTTAAGAAGCTACAATGTCTGTGAGAATCTCCATATGTGGGACACTGTGTTGCTATGTACTATATTCTAATCTCTTTTAGATGGCAAAACCACATTTTTTGTTGTTGTCTGAGGCAATATCCTCCATTGATAACTTTAATCAAATAGCAATAAACAGTAAGTATATCTGGAAGATTTCTAAAATTTGCCCTTGGGGAGTTTAAGTTATACTTTGAGCTCGTATAATTGATGACTTTTCTCCAATCTTGCCTGAATTAAGTTCCACAATATGCTGTTTTTTCCCTTTACTAACATTTTTTTTTTTTTAAAGATGGCATCTTCTTATAGATTTAGGCTGTTCCACATATTCTCTTCAGTTCTGCTGTGTTAAGTAACAGAACTATGGTTTTAAGACATGGGAGTCTATGTACTGCTGTTATATACAAAGAACTTGATATCTAACAAAATTCCAATTAATAACTGCTAGGTATGATCTATCTTTGAAAAGGAAGGGCATTATGCATATGACAGCATTATTTAAAGATGTTGCTCAGGATTACCCTCTCTGCAATGAGACAGAAATTTCCTGACATTCTCATTAGCCAGCAACAAACTGGGTGGTAATAAAGAACAGCTGCTGAAATAGCTGTGTTTTGAGGCCCTGATTTGATATTGCAAAACCTTGATTGCCAGAAGTGATGTGAGCAGGACATATATGAAATTAAGTACCTGCTTAACTTGCAGGTTTCTGGTCAGTTACTGGGTGATGGAAGAGTTTGTACACTGGGCATATTGATCTAGAGCAGACCAGATGAGTCTTACAAAGTCATTTTCAAAGAAGCCAAATTGGGCTGTGAAGACAATTAAAAGTTAGGTGTCATGGAGAAAACCTCATCCTTTATAGATCTGCCATTATTTTACCATGAGATGCCAAATACTGATGCCAGTTTTGATGCCGGTACTGCCAGCCATCCTGTAGGTTTGAATTGGTGTAAGTCAAGGTGGCACTTGGCCTGTAGACTGCCTGGAGAGAGGGAAGTTGCTGTGTCCATCCTTAACATGGAAATGAAAATTACTTCGATGACATACTTTACAAAAGTACACAAGAGCCAGATATGTCCACTGCCAAGTAGATTGTCCGGCAGACTTGGTGTAGTGTTACATGTTTCTGTGTTCATTTATCCATTTTGGAATTATTTCCACTGTAGTGATATCTTTCCTGGCTTGCTAGACCTGACCATAAGGGCTTACTTCAATTTTGGCTGAAGTATGTTAACATCTGTTCCTTTTATTTGGATGTATTAAAGAAAAAGAAGAAGCATTTGAAAAAGAAAAACCAAACAAACAACTGTTGAGAGATCCGTTTCTGAGAACAATTTCAGTTTGTCCAAAAGTTATATTTATGAGTTAGGAATAATTTCCTGGATGTATAAGATTTTTGTTTGTGTTTCTGTACAAAATAGAAAATTCAAAAAGCTTATTCTGGAGGAGGATACAAGAAGAGTGCAAGTAAATTCCTTGTGATGTTTACTGTGATTGTCAAAAAGGTTAAGTTTTACTTGCATAGTTTTGGTGAGAGTATAGGATCTGCAGCAGGAATATTTCTCCGGTGCTCATTTGCTAAGACCAATAATGAGCAAATCCCGTGTGAAAATACAAAGAAAAATGTGTGGGATTCCTTTTTTTCATTATAAAGCATCTTTTAAATAGTGAGAAAGTATTGTCATGCACTAAAACTTTGAAAGCTTGGAATCAAACACCTGGCAAGATAATTTTTTTCTTTTAGGCTCTTGAGTTTAAAGAGCTCACTTTAAAAGTTTGCTGATGTTAGTTTAGAGCATATTTATTCCAGCTTCACTGGGCTGCAGGCTGCCTCCAGGAGCTCAGTAACTTGAGTCAGAAATAGTGCTGTGCAGTTCTGAAGTCCTTAGGATAAGAGGTATAGACCATGTGGAAGAAATAGGAAGAGCACTGCTTTGCACATATCAGATGCCATATGCAATCTTAATACTTCTTTGTTCATTGTTTGCAACATTAGCAGCAGTAAAATAAATATTCTTTAGAAAACCATGTTGGTCTATAGTTCCAGGAGTTTCTGTCAACTGATACCCTTTAACTCATTCTTCTTTGCAGATAGTTGTGAATGGTTGCTTTAGCTGAAAGGTAGGTAGGCAGTACCACACAGGGAAGAGAATGCTGTAAGAAGCAACAGAGAAGTGTCAGCCTGCCCATTTCTCTTTCTCCTGAAGAGCTTGGGGCAATAGCTCTGCATTCAAGTCACATAACTACACTAAACTTGCAGCTGCATTTTGTTTTCATTGGCTGAAAGAGGCCACCAATGAGGGTCATGATCTCAGCTCTAAAGAATTGTTTTGCTTTGGAGGCCAGGTAGACCTCCAGGAACTATGATTTATTCAACAGGTGAGAATTGACCAGAGTTTTACTGCAAAGCCTATTACAGTTTGTATATGCACAAACCTTTGGAAGTCTGGAGACCCTATGGAGCTCCAGTACTCCCAGGGTACAGTTAGGATGCCCTACATTTGGGTTTTTTCATGCCATCCCTAGGATTGTCTTTCTTCCTGAACTGAACTTCATGTTAGTGAGTCATCTTAGAGCTTTGGGGCCATTTGGAAGTCACATTTCTGCAATTCATAGATGCTAATATTACCTTTGAAAGAGTAGTTTTGCATCTCTAAAGTGAGTTTTAAAACACTTTAAAACGTGGTCTATGAGTATCTTTTCTTGTGTCCACAAGAGGAGTATCCCTCATATGAAGTCCTTTAACAAATTCATGCACATAAAGTATACACTTGTGTGTTTATTAATGTGCCTGATTATGATGGGCAACAGCATGTCATACACAAATTAAATAATATAAAAGAGAAAACCCAGGATTAGCTTCAGAAGCTTTGACAGAACAATTTTTATTGCCAGAAAGACAATCAGAATGTAATTTTGTCAGCCTGCAAACAAAATTTAGCTTAATTTTTGCTACATAGAATGTACGTAGACCCTGAGAAAGTAAAGAAAAATACTTAATGTATTTAAGAAAAAAACCCCAACAATCTTCAGACTCAATGTTTCAATTAAAGCACTAAGAAGCCCAAGTGTGCCACAAAGCATAGAGACTGATGATATGTCTGAAATGTCTGCTTGCAGATTCTCCTGCAAGTCATCAGTAAGGTTTATTAAGGAAATTAGAGATCCCATTTGACTTATTCTTGAATATCTTTTAATATGTTTTCATTATCAAAATTATAGCACCATAGGTTATATATTCCTAGCTGAAAATCAGTGATGTTTTTGTCTTGAAATGTTCGTGCTTCCAAAGCAACTTCAATATTACGGACGAAACCCATGACAAGTGAAAAGGCACCTGGGGCTCACCCTGAGGCTGCACTACGTTTCATACCCTGCAGGCTGTCCATGTGGCTGTGCTAATGAAGCAGTTCTGGACTCATTAATGATGGTATTTCCCGTGGTGTCCTGTATCCCTTCATTCCAAAGCCTTCAGTAATACAGATATTGTAGGTTTAGGGTGGTAGCATTCCCCTCTTCTCAGTCTCCAGAAGCATTTCACTTCCTGGTGTTCTTGGAGGCTTGGAGAAATAAAACTATGCTTTTGGCATGAAGGACTTGAAGTGTCCTTCAAGTAGCCAGAACAGAGGACTCAGCAAGTTTGCTGTGTTGTTTTGATAGTTATATGCATTTATTTATGTTATAAGCTTATATGTGTAGTTAAAATAGGGTTGCAAATACCTGTAATCTTACTTAATGATATGCCCAATTTAACACTACCTAGTGGTGCAAAACATGTTTCCAGAGGTTGTGCAAGGAGAAAAAACACAAAGAGTTGTGCATAACTTAGTTTTCCAGTGGAAGTTCAGGTTGTGCCTCTTGTTAAAGGGACTTTGATTTTAAAATGGGATGGCTAGCACCTGCTCAAGGTGCTAAAAAAATGCAGACTACGAATAATTATGGAAACAAAATGTCTCCAACTAGGTTTTACCACTGATTGCCACTCTCTGTGACCAGCAGTATTCAATTCACATTGCTGTCAGTACTAGCTGTTTTAAATGACTGTGGTTTACTTATGGGTAAAGTACTACAGCTGCAATGTTTTCTTAAAAATATAATTTGGTTCCTGAAAAATCCATATGTAACTGTCTCCAGCAAAAAAATTTTTATTTAACCAAATGTTTCTACTTCCTGCTATAAATATCAAAGCAAGTATTTTGCTCAGCTTTGGAATTTTTTCAGATGTCAAGTATGTGTTCTGGTTATTGTGATTTGTGCCTTGAATTAAAATTAGTGTCATATTTCATTTACCTGGAAGCATTGTCATGGAGAAAGCTTGCACTGGTTTGGTGTGTTCCCTACATGTTCCTCACTTCTCTTCAAGAAATATATTTTTATTGGTGATGATGGAAACAAGAAAGTGAAAAAAAACCCAACAAACAACAGCTACCTTTAGGAGCTATGAGTGCCTTTGCTTTCTCATCTCCCTTCACCTGTTACGCAAAACATGATAGTTCTTATTTTCCCTGTTTTCCTCTCCTTGTGTTCACTTTTTCTGCAAACCTAAAGTTAGAGAAATAAACACTGTGATATGCAGAGAAATATGTTACACAGAGTGATTTCCCTTCTGCGGAATGATCAGATGTGCTGGTGGGAACTAACAGAGAGTTGACCCTGATAGCACTTTGCCATCCATCACATCCTTGATCAAGTTCTTAGGCTTCTCTGAGCACATAAGGCCTGGGTAACGATGCCACACGACTTGAAGCTTTCAGTGTCTTAGTTCAGGATTCATTGCTACTTGTTGTTCCTAATGAATTGTTGCTGACTTGACAGAAGTTAATGGTATTTGTTCAGTTACATGTGCATTTTTACCAGTTGCATAGATGTCATTCAGACAGTAGCCTAATTTGCATTCTCAGGGCACAGTCCAAGAGCTAAATCAACTTGTGAGACTGAAATACTCCCTTTCTGCTCATAATTGTTGCTCCAAGCCAACATTAGACCTACAGACAAGACACAAAAGACGGATCTCTGGTACTAACGCATTGAGAAGATGCCTTATTATGCGCCTGTTGATGCAGATCATATTTTCTTTCTTAAAATAAGTCAAATCAACTGTAATTCTTTGAGGCCAATAATTATCTGAAATTCATTCTGCAGTACCATGTACATAACTTATTTGGTAAGTCATAGAAAGAAGCTGGCAGGCAAGATTCAGTGGAAATCCTCAGAGTCTGCCAAAATATGGATTTGGTGATGTTAATATGTAGAATTTTCTAGCATGAAAAATGAAGTGAAGAATGATTGTGGTGAGCAATGATCTCCTCATTACCTCACAAATGGTAATTGTATCTATTTGTCATCACAGTAGGTTGGGAATGAATCTTAGAAATCTCTGTCCACTGACCTGAGAACCTGTGAGTGTTGATTGAACCTCGGAAGGTGGATTTGCCAGAACCTCAGCTGGTATACGTTGATACTGTTCCCTTTGGGCCAAAGAAGTTGCATTTATTTACACCAGTCAGCCATCTGGGCTTGTATTTTAGGAACTGAATTTGATTTTCAAGGATCTGGAATTCACTCAGTCTCTGTATTACTTTAAACTTTACACTGAAGGAATTTAAGTAATCCTTTGTTCTCCATTCAAGCTCCCCTCTCAGTTTTCTCATTCCTGCCTTTTTTTCTCATTCCCACAGCTAGATTTTTTGTATGCAAGTTTGGTTTCTCCTCCCTCTAGTTCTGATAGAACTTTCACTTGCTTTTCACAGCTAGGTGATCTCAGATACATGCTGTTATTTGGAGGTGCAAGAGTTAGTCACTTGCTGCTTCTTTAATTTTAAATCCAAATTCTGACTGCTAATGATTTTATTTATAATCAGCAGTGGGGACACCTGCTCTTGACATGTGAGAACGTTCTGGTGACATAACCAGCTACCAATAATAGAAACAGCACTTTGGGCCTTCATTATAAGCAGTGTGATGCTTCCACTGCATTGCCAAGTCAAACATCATAATTCCACCCAGAAATAACTATTCCCCAGAGAGGGAGCAGGCAAATAAGTGAGAGAGGGAGAAATATTTCTGTTGATTTTGGGTACTGCATAACTTCTGAATATCCCTAAGTAGTACACTTGGCTTTGGTGTCAGGTGTTTCTTCTGTATTGATGTTCAGATCCAAGACTAATAGGAAGAATTTTAGTATGCTCTTCCTTGGTTAAATCAGAGTAGTTTATATCCTGAAAGTGTTAGAGTTGTAAAAATAATGGGAATTGCAACAGAGCTAGGTTCCAGTCTATTGGTTATTGGAATACTTTGGGCATTAATTTATTTTTATTCAGTGACAGCAGTGAGATTGTTGACTTACATAGAAACCACCATTGCAATTAATATCCCTGTAAAGGCCTCTGTGCCAAATTGACCCTTGCAGGCCCCGCAGTCATTCAGCAATCTGTGCTGTGAGATATCAGGTGTGTGCAGGGTATTACATTCCTGACACAAACAGTGCTTTGCTGTCCTGGAATCTGTACTGAGGCACCCAAATGTACTGGTTTGTTATCTCGTGCTAACCTGATGCTACCAATGTCTGTGTCACCTCTGTACAGCTACACCCTGACTGGAGATAGTTCCTGATAAAGCTGTGAAGCGATCTTTGAATTTTTTTTCTCCCTTTTTTTTGCTTTGCTGCTATTTTTAAATCCATTAAGGCCTGTCTGATTTCAGAAGATCTTCATTAAGATCAAACATCCAGTTTTCTCTCCTTGAATAGCAACAGTGAAAGCAATCTTCCAAGCTGCCATCATGACTTGTCAGAAATTGGTTGTCCAAGTTACATTTGGGTTATAAAAGGCATAAATCTCACTAGAATTTGCCCTGCCCTCTAGCATATCAGCTCTTGGGGAGATCTGTTTTCTACATAAAAATATCAGTTACTGTGTTGCTTTCTGCAGGCATGATTTTCTCACCTAGGTGTTACAGTTTCACAACTAAATGCATTTCCAGGGTTTTGGAAAGTATGCAACATCCTGAACACTCTTGATTTACATACCAGGTGGCAGATACAGAAAGTTTCTGCGTTCCACAGCAGGGGAGAATGAGAGAAATGGGGTTACAAGTGCATAAAGATGGAAAGAGTCTGAGAAGAGTATTCTTTGAAAAGACCCCCAAGTTCTTTTTCTCTCTTCTGCTATTGCAAATTTGCTAATTTTAATTTTTTATTCAGAATTTCTCAGCAATGTTTCAAGTGAGTAAAAGCCTCTGGACTGTACATAAATGATGTTCTCTTCCTGTCTTTGCTATTTGTTGTTGCTATCACTATATGTTGCCATGGCAATGTTTTTGTGCTATGACTGGTTAAGTGTGGTTAACAAAGAGCGGGGAGAATAAGATCGATTTATTATGCTTTTGACACAGTGTGGTGAACTTATAAATATGTTGGGTGTTTTTTCCGTTTGAAAAGAAGAAATATGACAGGATTACGTAAGTTTTAAGAGTTTCTTGAAGTAGGCAGCTGCTGGCACCAAAACCAAGTTTAGCTCCTCAAGGAGTGAATACTGGTGTGAGCCTCAAATGCATGTCCTTTGTCATCATTGAAATAAGACACAGTTCATACAGAGATAAATATATGCAGGGCAAGTAAATGGTGAATCCAAAATAATTTTCTGACTCACATGATTGTGCTTGTATGGTCTTGCCACCTTTCATCAAGCTTTAAACATTGTCATTCTCTAAAGTATGCCTTTACTGACAGGAATCACATAACTCTGAGAAACATTGGAAAGCAGTAAAAAAGATTTTAAGAGCTTCTCACACTTTTTTTTTTTTTTTTGTGCAGCAAACAAAACTGCTGATCAAAAGGTTTAGTCCTTCTAGTTTATATCTGTCCCTGGATTTCATCTGATGCCTATTCTGTTTTCTCTCCCTCATCTTTTGCTGAATGTGGAGGTTTATTCTGAGTGCAACAATTCAAGCTGGTGTCTTTCTAAACCCAGTTCCAGCAGGAAGTGAAGCTAACTTTTTCTCAAAAGATGCAGTTCAACTTGCATACACCATATCTGAATTTGATCAAAACACATGAAAGGATGGATGATTAATTTGTGTTAGTAAATTAAAAAAAAAGGTAACGTGCAATTGTCTGCATTGCAGCCTATTCACATTAAGATTCAGCTCTTAAGTGTCTTCAGGGTTAAAAGTGTAGCTACAGTAGCAAGAAAAAAAATTTAGAGAAAATCCCTTGAACTGTAACAACAAAATTACCATAGCAGATTTCTGTTAGAAACCATTTAACAACTGAAGCACACCATCTTTTTTGGTACCCTAATCCAGAACTCTTCCTCATTCCTTTATGACAGATTCTTTTCCCTGGGTATGCACTTTGAGCAGGACTGGAATATTACTGGTTTTCAGGCTGGATCTCAATGTCATTTACATATTAAATCAGAACTAGGTGTGCTAACTTCAAAGGGGATCTTAAATATCACAGCTAGCATGTGCACTGGTGTTGAGAAAAAGTAAATCTGCATTTTTGTTAGGGATTTTGCCTACCTACCCAGGTTTTTACTTCTGTATCATTTGTGTGAAAAATAGCAGGTGCTTTAAACACGTGCATAAAGTTGTATGAAATTTTCTTGGCTGAAATATGTAAGTGTAAATAGGACCTACATTTAAAAACAGCTAATACAAATACAGCCTCACATGGAGAACCCACTGATTTCTCTTAACTGACAGGAAAAATCTTCTCATCCAAAGTCAACTATTGCAATATTTTCTAGAAAGATCCAACACAAGATATTTTGGGATGTCTTTGTTACAAGTGAATGGAATGCTGAGGATGGCAGCTCGACTGGTAAAATATGCAAGAAGTATGCAAAAAACATGCTGTGGTCAGGAGTCATTAGAAAGCAGCAGCATAGCAAGGGGAGAAAGAGACATTGTTGAGAAACAGGTCAAACCACTCTGAGGAAAAATAACCTTTGTAAATGAAAACTTTGGCTTGATAGAGGAGCCTGTTCCTGAATGGTCACTTAATATCTCAGCATCACATTCCTTCTCCATTGTATCATTAGTTCATTGTTAGCTTTTTGTAAATAGATTGGTCTTTATATTAAAATATTCCATGGCACAGAAGTGTCATAATTTTGCCTGTAGTTTCGTTTGACTGGTAGCTTCTTTTTTGTTCCGTTATTATCATTCGAAAAAAAGTTCTTTGGTAGTACAACTTCTGCCCTGGTATTAAATAGAATGTCACCAAATTTTTGAGTTCTTTTGGTTTTTTTTCTGCTACCTTTTCATTCCATTAAGACTTAACTCTGTCTCACTATGAAACAGAGCACACTTTGTGAGCTTTCTCTGTGTGTTTGTATGTGTTTGTAAATGACCTGTTCTGGTTTGAAACTGGTTATAGTTGTCAAAGTGAAAATTCATTCCGAACAGAGGTATAAATGAAAATCATTTTTCTAGAGTAATAAAAGAAAGAAATGGCAATTTCAATAGTTTGTTATATAAAAACTATCCAAATTATAATCACGTTGGAATATATAACTGATTTCTACAGTTGTTACATGTGGAATGGTTTCCTTGTGGACAGTTTAACAGACTAGTAAAGGATGTCCTGAGCATAAGAGCATATTCCAGTTATTAAATGCCAGAACAGTCCCTCCCAGCACCACTTCTCTACTCTCTCATGCATAGAGCAGGGGCAGACCAGATTTTTCCTGACAGTTGAGCAAGCTTCAGCTGCTGCAACAGCCCTTTAAGGCCAGGAGAAAGGTAGCCCTGATACTGCTGCCCTTTTGATGGGGTCTTCTCAGCAACTAGGTAGGTCAAGGTGGGAAACAATGTTTGGAGCTCCTTTGCTAGTCTTTTGATGATCCCAGCTTACCCTGAGAAGTTAGTACATAGCACACTGCACATAGCAATGATGCCTTTCTGTTTGCTAGTTATGTTCAGAAGCTGCATTATAGTAGATCTGTGGAGTCATTCAATTTGTAATAAATAAGTTCAGCTCCCAATTACCCAGCAGACTGTTTGTTTTTATTTAACTACATCATTTTCATTATGCTGCAGGGTATATTTTGCAAATTATGTCACTTCCAGTTACTCTCTTGATTCTGACTGATGTTAGAGCACTGACCTGAGATGGAAAGTCAAATACTAAAAAGCAAAATAACATTTGGTTCATCACTGCGAGACTCAAAAAAGATATTTGCAACTGTTCCATTAGTCCTGAGCCCAGAGGGTTTTGGGGAAATGTGAAATCATGCCAAATATTAGGCAGAACTACAGAAAGCCTAACGATTGGTTGTTGTGTTTGGTCAGTTTTGTCACAGCTCTGCTAAAATTCTCTCAAAAACTTGAATCTTACTTTGTAAGGGCCTAATGTTATTAAGTATCTTAGTGGAATTTTAAAAAGAAATAAAAGAAATCTTAAGTTCTTTTCTCTTTTTCTTTTTTTTTCTCCCAAAGGCATATTTTTTGCAGACTGTAGGGAAGAAGAAATACCTGACTAATCAGAGCATCACGTGCACTAAGAAGTGCATGAGAACTGCAAGTGTGCTTGTTGCTTAGCAGGTGACACAGGAAAAGTGTCTTGCTGTTCTTCCCCCATTCCTTTCTGAGGGAAGAGCAAGGCACGCTGGAGCCTTGTGCTGGTTTTGGCTGGGGTAGTTAATTTTCTTCTCAGTGGCTGGTATGGGGCTGTGTTTTGAATTTGTGCTGAACACAGAGTTGATAGTACAGAGACGTTTTTATTGTTGCTGAGCAGGGCTTGCACAGAGCCAAGGTCTTTCTGCTTTTTTGTACTGCCATGCTGGTGAGGAGTCTGGGGGTGCGTGGGAGGGTGGGAGGAGACACAGCTGAGACAGGTGACCCAAAGTGACCACAGGGATATTCCAGCCCATGTGACATCATGCTCTGTAGATAAATTGGATGGAAGAAGGAGGAAGGAGGGAACATTTGGAGTTACGGTGCTTGTCCACCCAAATCACCATTACACGTGGTGGGGCCCTGCCCTCCTGGAGATGGCTGAACACCTGCCTGCCCATGGGAAGCAGTGAATTAATTCCTTGTTGTGCTTTGCTTGTGTGTGCAGCTTTTGCTTTCCCCATTAAACTGTCTTTATCTCAACCCACAAGCTTTTACCCTTCGATTCTCTCCCCAGTCCTGCTGGTAAGGAAGTGAGTGAGTGGTGTGTGGGGCTTGGCGGCTGGCTGATGTGAAGCCATGACCATCCTAAATTTTATATTCAGATGGTAACAAGTTGAAAACCATCCTGACGAAATCTACACTGTCATTAGAATTAGCGAGACAACTGTAAGCAGATTTCAGCCGCTGCAGGGGTCTGAAAGAAAATTTTGCTTACTGGTTAATTATCTGAAGTGTTTGATGTATGACGAGGTGTTTGGCCACTGCAGGATATGAGCTTCTGGACTTGATGGACAGAGGAAAGGACAGTGACAACTGTTGTGTGTGTACATTATAATAGAGTCCTGTGCCAAAACAGTATATATTATAATCCATTTCTTCACTGGTAGATTATAAACTCCATGGATCTCTGACTCACATTACTTTCCTAAAGAAGCAGATAAAGGGTAAGAAGATGAGTGATAAGGTTCCCACCAATCAGTCAGAACTTTTCAATCTACAAGTACAACAGAGTCATCACATACAAGTAAAGACAAAATGTCTTTCCACCGAACAACTCTGTAAATCATTGTGTAATAGGAGCAATATAAAGTTGACAATGCCACGAGAATCAATGCATCAGCTACCATTGCAGAGACTGGAGGTGAAGAAGCTGTATGTTTTTAATTTGAGGACTAAGGGCTATGTGGTTTACAAGGGGAAGGGGAGATCAAAGAAGGGCATGTCAGGTGGCCCCAGAGAGACTTTTAAGTTATAGCAGGGACTGGAGTAATTTGTGAGATGCTTTTAATTTCCTGTGCTACCAGTGGAAGGGAGTTTTTGAATTTGCTTTTCAGAATTGTTGAACAAGTAACTGATAGTTATGTGGTGAAAAAGAGATGCTGGAGAAGTGTCTAATTTTTACAGGATTTAATCTCTTGCATGAATCTCAAGTTTTGTGAAGATATATTTCAGATGTATGTGCAGAGTGCTTCAGGATTCTTTAAGATGAAAGATTACCTATATAAATACAAGATATTAATTATTGCACTTCATGGATTTAATTTTTGACCAATGGGTTTGTCATGGTAACCACTTTTATATTTCCCTCCAAGATTTAAGAGTACAGCAGTCAGATGTTATATTTTTCATTTGAGGTTAGATAAAAAAAGACATCTGTTTTCATCTTAATTGACTTTCTAAACATGTATTTAGTAGTGAAAAAAAAAAACAAAAAAACTGTTATATACACATAGAAAGAATTTGAAGTAATCTATATAATGACTGTATTTGCTACAAACTATTAAAACAATTTTCCTTTGAAGATAGTAAGAGCAGCCTAGATATTCTGCCAAAGCTTTTTTCTGGAATTAGTTTGTTGAAATATTAAGCCAGCTGTTGATAGAGACACTGCCTTCCCCATGCGTGTGAATATTTTAGTGTTCTGGGTTTTTTTCAGGTAGTTTATAATTAATTCATTGAGAAATTAAAATCCAGTTGGGGGAATAGAAAAAGCAACAATTATTCCCCTGCATCTTCCAATCTGTCCTAAAGTCCTGGAAGAATGGAAGTAATACATTTAAATCACTAAATGTAGAAAAATACTCATGTTACTTAAATTGCATTTACAATTGCATTTACACTGAAAATTAGTTTATTAATACTTCAAGTTTCTAAGGAACCAGACATATTTAATACAACTTTATTTAACAAATAAAATTTCAGATTGCTTGCTTTGTTTATCTTAAGCAGATTCCAATTTCTATCTGAATATTATTGATACATATAAGCTTAAAAACCCCATCCTTATCCAAACTTGAAAAGTTATTTTCTTATGTATTTTCTAAGATAATATAGCTAAATGTCACTGTTGTGCCAGGGACAGCAAGAAATGACACAAGTTCGATCCAGGAAGAAAAAGGGAATTATTTATTAATTTACAGACTCGTTTATATGTCTTAGTTTGCTTGAATGGCACAAGGCCATTGGTTCCTGACCATCCACCTCCCAGAGTGACTGGTTAAATCCTAAAACACCCATTTCAAAATATTTCTCTAGTCATTATCACAATACTGCATAACAACCTTACACCTTCAAGATAGAGGGATTAGTTTACAAAAACTTCTGTTTTCGGCCAGTGTCTGTGTGAAAGCAAAGACTCTCACACAGACGCTGGCAGAAAGATGGAAAATCTCCCTGTGACCAAGCTTTCAGCATCCACAGCTAAACATTAGAAATAAAGTAAACAAAAATCATCATATAAAACCCCTGAGTTAAATACATGTGTATCCATTCAATGCAGCAGAGGAAAATATCAAATTATACCCAAAAAGAGTCAACTTTTCTTTTGGAAAAGTTATTAAAAAGTACAAATAAAAATCAAAATTACTTATATAGATTGAAGGTTTTGCTATTAATATAATTACAGTTAAAACCAGTGACTTTTGTTGCTTCAATTTCAGTCATTGCTGTAGATGTAAGTCAGGAGCCAGTTTGGTTTCACAAAAGAAAGTTGTCAGCATTTTGTGTCTGATATTAGAGTAAATATGTAGGGGAAATCACTTCAACTTGTTATATTTCAATATAAAATGTTCTGATAAACAGCTGTTGTGGAATTATTGGAACCATTGCTATCTGTAAAAACTGTGTTTTGAAGACAGGTTTGCTGAGAAATCATCCATGGTCTTGGAAATTTACAGCTCATTCTGTTTATGTAAATTCCATGTAGGAAGAAAATCGTCTGTCTAGGCCCACCAAGAATGCACAACCCATTGCTCTGCAGAGAATAGCTGCTGGGACGATCGATGCAAATGGAGTTTCTTTTCTCAGTAGAAAATTCCTGAACAGAGTTCAGCCTAAGTTCAAAGATTTTGTTGTGTGGAAATACAGTATGGTTACACTGTGCTATACTTCGGGGTTATAGATTCATCACCTCAGGTGGAAAATGCACAAACACTTGGCTGACAGGCATAAAAACATGTTGGCTTGAGTCCCTTTATCTGGCTCTCAGGATTTCTGTATTTCCTCACTCAGGGCTGAGCCTGAGCACTCCTGGTTATGGCATCTCCACATTTTTCTTTCTCTTTTATGATTTTTCCGGAAGCAGATAGTGAATGAAATCCATTTAGAGAGAATTGGTTGTTTAGATGTATACTAAAGTAAGTCTAGATTAGAATATAAGACCTTTACTTTTTCTGATCTAGACAAGTTCTCTTTGATACAGTAAGACCTTCTTTTTCTCTCAGCACAGTCCACAGCTATTTCCGGTGAAGGTAACAGAGCTAGACCAGCATGAAACTGATGCCAAATTTTCACGAGCAGTATCAGATGCACAGACAGATGAATAATAAGAAATCCTGACTGAAACCATCAATAAAACAGCATTATATAGATTTTAGTTTTGTTTTCTATGGGAAGGCTTATGTATGCATACTGTGTCTGGCTGCCAATGATCCACTGCTAGTTTTTAATCCCCCTGTCTGCTTCCAGACCTAATCTGAAAGATGAGTAAGTATCTCTAAGATAAATCATTTGCTAGAAGTCCTGAAATTTGGGACCTAGAAAAGGCAGAGGCTCTTAGAGTGCCCCAAATAAAGAAATGGCTGCCAGGTGGGCTCAGGAAACCTTGAGAGGCAGGTGATCCCAGAAAATGCCCCAGGAGTAGATGTGACAGCTGAAATTCATACCCCTGCAAGTGTGCACATCCAGCCTCACATGGCTGTGTGCACTGCAAAGTTTCATGAGCTTAAATGTTCAACCAGCCATTCCTCTGGCAACTAAAATAAATTTTCAGAAAGGCTGGACTCAATGATCTTGAAGGTCTTTTCCAACTTTAATGATTCCATGACTGACGTGGTTCCATGAGCAGGGTTAGGAAATGCCTGCTCAGAGGGGATCTTTGCATCAGCTTTCTATGATACTATTTTTCTGTATGCATCTGCCATTGAAAGACTCATAAAAATTGGTTTGAAAATGTGAGCAGGAGAGTTCATTCACTCTGAAATGTTGCAAATTTCTAGAATTAAAATATAATTTTAATGTTTGATATGACATTGGATGAAGGGACATGTTTCTGGCTAATATATTTGATTGTATAATTACTGATGAGGCAACAATGCTGATCTGATTCCCATTACAATCAAGAAATTTAGAGCAAACATGATACTGTCAGGTTCCGAGAGAAGAAATTTCCAACCTAGTGTTGGAATTTTTACCAGCCAGATAACAAAAAATCCCTGGAGGTAAAATGTAACAAATCAGGTAATTTGTAAATACTTCATTTTGTATATTGAATCTAAATACTTGAGCACAGAAGCAAGTGGACTGAACTAAAAATGAGTGAGTTAGATTGTGTGGAAAATGGTGCCCCGTTATCATTTGTTTCAATGGAGCTGTGTTTCATATGAACTTCATGAAGAGTTTTTTGACAAAAGCAATTGATGTTTAAACATTCCAATAGTTTTGGTATTAAAGGTACAAAAATATCATTAAAGGAAGCTAAAATTCTTCTTTTATTTTGTAACTATTCATTGAAGTATTGTTTTTGTTAGAAATTGTTAGCAGGCACAAGTGGGGGAGAAGCAGGCCTGTTTAGAAGCAAAGTCTGTTTTGAATTCTATGGACTCTGACAGAGTCAAGTAAGTGAAGTATAAGAAATATAAATGGCAGTGGCATAGTACATTTTCATTACATACCGGCCAAATGAAAGGAATTTTTATACAACAAAACCAACAACAATTATTAATAATTGCCTTTCATTTTAGAACAAGCTTAATGGATTTGAGCACTCTAGCTTCAGTGAGTTGGATGTGTCATCAGATTGAGGCTTCATTCAAATCAAGTGATTTCAAGATACCTGTAGACTGTATAGAGGAGGCGGGGGAACCCCTGGGTTTATGTATTTTGACAATATTGCACTTCAGATAGTTGTGTCAAGATGTTAGTGAATCATTAAAGACTCCACTTGGAGGTGTAGCCTTTGTGGTATTTGGTGTTTTGTTCTACACAGATATAGTTAGTGGGCAAATGTAATTGTGTGTATGTTTACAAAACCAAAATTACAAATCATTATTAATTATTTGATTATCTGATAAAAATGATGGCATTTTTATTCAGATTTCTATAGTTGTTTGTGCATCTTTTTAGAGCTGTTTGATTAGAAATGCTAAATCCATCTTTGAGTGTTTGTTTGCCTGGTTCTTGTTTTCAGGGTTTTTTGTAGGAAGAGTAACTTCTCTCAATAAGATTATCCAAATCTGGATGCATATCAGGAGGCTAAACTGTGTATACCTTTTAACAATAATAATAATTCTTACTATTCATCTGTGGCTGTATTTTTGAATTATGTATCTCATGCATGTGGGACAGCTGAAAAATCTCGAAACAAAATTGAGGTTTATTTCAAAACAGCTTCTGAACCCACGCGTTTTCATTGTTGAAATGTTTAAAAATTCAATCTTAAATATTTATCTGAAAATTAAAACTGCTGTAGATCCAGATTTCTAAAAAATGCTACAGTTTTCCAAGTCCTGTGAAGAATTAGGATTTGTAACCTCTCTGATAAACTTGAGATGTTATTGCTGAGATCCATGAAGTTTGTTTCAAATCAAGCTGATGACTGGTAAGAGCAGTATTTTATGGGAAAAAAAAGTTTCCCTTTTCTTTGTTCTTAAGTCTTTTAATTATTACCCACTTCAGTAGACACTTAGCCTGACTAGAAATTACCCTTTTACCCAAAATAAATACGAATATTTACCTAGAGGCTCAACGTTTTCCTTCACTGAAAACAACATATTTGTGTCATGTCAATTCTGGGAAGGACGCCAGATTAGACATTCCCACCTCTCTGCCCCCAGACATTCATTTCAGTGCAGGAGTTCATTGCCTTTTCAATTGCACTGCTACAACAGCGTTTGAGAATAAACTGAAAACCAGTCAACTAAAAGGTTTCTGGTTTTAGAAAAACAACTAAGCAAAAACCTTAACCCTCTACTAAAATAAAGAGTGTCTGACCTTAAATAAATAAATCATTTCTACTTTGCAATGTAACTGTGCAAAGAGCAGCGTGGGCAGAACAGAGCAGCAATGGAGGAAGGGTTCATTAGATGCAGCTGGTAAGACCACAAAGGCCATTTTTCTGAACTTTTCGGGGGGTTCTCCTCCAAGTTTGTTGCATTATCAAAGTATGAGACCATGCATGTTGATGAAGAACGGAATTTAAACTTCATAGCAAAATAATTAGGAATTTTATGTAAACACAAGGAAAAGCTAAATGTACATAAGTGTGGCAGTAAGGACAGTGGAAGCAGCTGAAACCAGTTTCTGGTACATAAATGGAGGAAATGGGTGGAATTTGTGTACTCCTGGATAAGGTCAAGCCTCTTGAAAAGGCTTCTTATGTAACCCTGGGACATTAAAAGACATTTTCTTAAATTTTATTTCCAAACTGGGACTGGTTTTTATTCACCTGAAAGTTTAAAGCTTCAAAACTGTAATGTTCATTAGGGCAAATCTGAGAAGTTTAAAATTGCTGAATTGTTAGGACAAAACCCTAGACTTTTAAATCTGCAAAACTATAGCATTAGGGGAAAAAAAGACATTCTAAAATAGTTACGTCACATGCAAATCTAAAGTCATGTGATAGTAGGTGAAATATAAACCCTACAGAAATGCAAGGATTTATTGCTGTTGATGTTGTTCGTGCGCTTCATCTCATCTAAAGTTGTAGCATTGCTGGTATTTAAAAGGTGGTATGTCAAATGCATTCATTTTATGTGGCTCTTCATTACAGGGTCGTTGCAATTCTGACTAAAATGAAGCCAGTTGAACCAGAAGGCTCCTTGGATCTGAGTTTCTGCCTTCGGTAGAATGCAGAGCTCAGCTCAGTGAAGGTTAACAAATAGGATATTTATTTATAAACTCTGAAAGCAAAGAATGACTAGATCACTTTTGTTGGTGAGCTGGTTTATGCTCAGGCCCCGATACAAAGTCAGCAGAGGCCAATGTGAGAGCACTGTGATGGGAGGCACAGAACAGATGCCTCGTGTTGTGATGGTGTGGGATGCCAGGGCTTCCACTTCTGGCTTAGCTGCACCAGTCCTTTGTCACCTCATGTAAGTCACTTACCTGCTCTGAGTCTCAGTAGCAGTTACAATTCTCACCATCTCACTGAAAATTTTCAGTAAATAAGAAGGCAATGAAAATATGATTGCATACATAGAATTATCTCTTATAATAATTTAGTAATGTGATTTGTTGTTGCTGAACACACTGTAATTAATTGTTAAAATGCTGTGTTTCACTTTTGTTAATTTGAGGGTTATTGCCTGTACCATTTTCCTCAAGTGTCTCCTTGTCTCAGTGATATTTTAAGAATGGAAAAAGTGGTCACTTGCCTGGAATATCAGACTGTCAACCTTGTCTTTGCTTTGAAAATAGGCTGGAAGTACTACCCAGCTCAGGCAGCTGCTCTGCTCTCGTTCCTCCTTGGGAAGCCAAGATGTGTGGTAGCAGCTGCTGCTGGGCAGGGGAGTATCCCTGTGCTTTTGCTTGTGCCTCCCTTGTCCCTTACACCTTCAGGTTTGTCCTGCCCTCTCCTCCATCTCACTCTTCTGTATGAGAGCCAGCTCTGCTCTAGCTACTCCCTCACCCTGCTTGTCCAGCAGACCGGAGCATGTGGAGAGAAAAGGTTGCCGAGGTGGGGAAGGTAGGGAAGGGAATTCTTGAACAGTAGTAGGAGTCATCAGTTAAAGAGGAAAAGCTGAGGACTGGCTCCTGGAGGTGGTGGGGAGTACTCGGGAATGCCAGATTTTGTCCAAACTTCACTGTACATTATTTGTAGAACCCAAAGGCTTCACTGACTATGAGAACTGTTGGATAACCAGAGTTGCTTTTCCTGGGCATAGATTACAACCTTATCAGCAGAGCTTCTCTGTCCAACTTGTGATTTGATGCTTACTTTAGAATTCAGTCCAAACAATTTCTTTAGTAACATCTAGCTAAAAGAAAAATAGTGTGCAATCAGTTCTTTTGAAGAAAAAGTTCATTGTTATGACTTTTAAAATTCTGGTCACAGATTTCTACTTAGAAGAGAACTTTTTGATGGTGTTTATTACTGTTGTTTTATTAATCTCCATCTTATCTAAAAGGGCAGTTTAAAAGCATCCTAGCTATTGTAGTTCATGTCCAAAAGCTGTTATCATTTCACAGCTGCTTTTGTTGTTTTTATAGCCATATGCCACTTAAAGCTTACTTGATCTCCTTAAATGACCTTATTGTGACTCTTATGCAATCCTATTTTAAAGAGATTTAGGTGCCTACAGCTGGAAACAGGCTTGAACTGGGATTTTCAGAACCATCCAGCAGTCTGACCCGCACCAAAATCACTGATTGTCAGGCTGCTGGTAAATCCCTCTGGATTCCTGTCTGTCCTTTTAGAAACCTCAGTGACCTTGAGAACAACCCAAGCCCTCATGTTATCCCAGTGAAAGTGACAACTCCCACGAGATGAAAGGAGAACTCCTTACCTGTGGTATGATACTTGTGAAGTGGGAATGGCTGAAAAGCTGGACTTCATAGCTTGATTGAAAGATCAGCTGGAACAGAAAAGTCTTCAAATAGAAAGTGTTCAAAATGTGAATGTGAAGATCATTAGCTATGTTTATTTTTTATTTTATTTTATTTTCCTATTGGGGCTACCTCACTTCAGGCTCAGGCCTTAACAATAGTGGCATCCTCTGAGTACTTCTCAAGAGAAGACTAGGAATGTTGTGTCCTGGTATAGTCTGTTCCACGACAGGCAGGAAGACTCACAGCGTTCTATGCTGAAACTTAAAAACTGCACAGGAATGTTTTTTAGGGCATACCTGACATCTTTCTCATCTTGCAGTGATAAGTTGAGGCATTTTCAAACAGAACATTTGTACACTCCAAGATGTTTTGACTTGAGTACAGTGGCAATTGAGGAGTTAGTTTAAAGCAAGGAGGCAAGGATGGAGAGCTGAGACAGTAGCTCATGGCTAAAAGGCTGATCACAAGTTAAACCAGCAAGCTCTATAAAAGTACTCCTCTGGTAGTTAAAAGTGAGTCTCTGTGCAACAGAATGAAACACTTCGTAATGGCAAAGCAAGGCTGTTATGTAGCTCAAGTTAAAAATGTCTCTGTTTGTGTTGTAACAACTTGTGTTCCTTTTGGTGACTGCTCTAGGGCTTTAAACTTGACGATCAGAGTTGTAGGGAAATGCTCTCTCTCTGACAGACTTTTGCTTCTTTAAGGCTGTTTAAGCTGCTTTGGCAAACTATAGTTCACTGTTGTTTTGATTTGCAGCAGCTTCTTGTAGAAAGTTATTCCTTTCCCAGACTTATGCGTCTCACTTGTTTTTGCTTCTTTCTTTTTTTTTTTTAACATTTGAGTCACTTTCAAGCTCACTGCCGTATTTCTCTACTGCAAAATAGTTTTCTCTTGTGCTTTTTATGGCACTGAGTTGTCGCTTTGCTGTGCACTGCAGGTAAATCTGAAAAGTGTAAGACACAGAGGTCTGGATCCAAAAAGGGATTCACATACTTTAGTTTCACCTGAGCTGCAGTTTGAGAGTCTCAGATCAAAAACGATTTGCATATGAATTGTTCCTCGTTGCTTAAGTGCCTGTTAATCCATAGGTACCTCATTGTCCTGCCTGTAAAATTGCTTTAGTGCGTGTTCATTGTGCAATGCGATGCAGTGCAGAACCCCAGGTCTGTATGAAATCACAGCACAAATCTTGCAGATATACAGGTATGAACCCAGAAGCAATCTGCCTGCATTAGCATGGCCCTGAAACAGGGTTTTTGTAAGGTTTCGTTAGAGTAAAATACCTGGAATTTTGGGTGCTATCCAACCTGCAGAGAATTTTGCACATGTATTGTATTTCAGCTGGTATTAATTTTCAGGAGGGAAATTTCTAGGTTTTGTGTGGGATTCTTGTAAACCTGTACCCCATCTGTAGGTGTGGTCATTTTATCTATTAGCTCAATTCTGTTTTCAAGTTTCTCTGGGGATGAGTGATCCATAAATGCAGTAACATATAAAGTTGTATTGCAAGTAATGTTTTTTATATTGTAGGGATTCCCATTACCTGTTCCCCAAGCTCTGATTCCTCTTCAAGCAAAATATGTGACAGCTCTAAGCATCAGTTCATTGAAAAACATAAGAATATGTTTAATTTTAAACATTTTGAAATGCAGATTCTCTAAAATATTTGCATTTATATTCTAGACGTGTCCAATGCCATGAATTATAAATGCTCTAAAACAAAGTCATTTACAAACAGTAATCGTTACATCAGAGGCTGAACTAAAATTTTTGTGTTTATATCAAACTCTAAAATACAACAATGAAAGGAAGTTGGCAAAATCAAATGTGTGCACAAAAAAATCAAGTAACAATACATTCCCAAGCTTTAGATTCTTGAAATAAAAGAAGTTCTAAAATACCTAGGAAAGGATTTTTAATTGCTGTTGTTATTATTATGATAAAAATGGAACCATCATTTATCCTAACCTTGTTGAAATAAATACTTGCTTCTTTAGATGCTACTTCTGCCACTGGAAGAAATTTTTGGATGACTGACCAGATCTTTATTTGGTAGAAAATTTACTGTCAGTAGAGCTCCACTGACTTGGTTCTGAATTTCTGTTTCCCTTCTGTTTGTATGCTTAGCTCCTGGTTACTGACACTGTCTTATTTTTTTGTAGCTTTCAGCTTAGTCATGAAAAGAAAATATTCATCTGCTAGCAGTTCTACAGAGAACTTTGTTTAATACAAAAGTAAAAGTCCTAAGTATAGACACTTGAAAAGTTCTTGTCCTGTGTTCTTATCTAGCATTATGAGCAGGTAATTAATACAACACGTTTCTAAAATTGTTTATAGTTCATGTCACAAATGGTTTTTTATCAGATCTGAATACAACGAGGAAATACATTCCACAGAATCCTACATATCTTTGAATATTTATAGACCTTTGAACTTTACACCAAATAGGATATGATCATAAAAAATTCATAGCATAATTTTCACTCCTACATTTTACAGCTGAGACTTTCAGAGATGATGGCACTTTGTTCTGGAAGAGGAAAGCTAATATATGTCTAAAAGGCGATGAGATCATGAATGGAGACAGTAACAAATATATATTTACATGGGAAAACTAGTAATATATAAATTTTCCTGTTGAGAACTATTGTGAACATGAGAAGTTTTCATGAATTCCTTTAGGCTTGGTCAACCTCATCAGTTTATTTGTAGCCAAACACTGGAATAGATCATGCTACCCGGACATCTGCTGAATAAACTGAGCCATCTGCTTAAAATCTGATGGCACAATATAGAACACAATGTTTATAATCTCTACAATTTCAGCACAACTAGTTTCTCATTTTTATAAAAATGTAATTAGAGCAAGGGTGTCCTCATTGCAATCCAACTTTCCATGTTTGAGCAATCTTAGCACTCCTAATGGAGAAGGAAACAGAGTAGACTTGCCCATACCAATTGGGCCTACAGGTCCAAGATCTAAGCAGATGATGGAGGGGAAACAGGGCTGGGGGGAATGGTTCTGCTCCCTCTCTGGCCCGGTCCTGCAACTGGCCTAAGGTATGCTGGGTGGAATTTTGAGGGGAAAAAAAAATAATTAAAACTTACATGCAATATTACACTTGACTAGGTATTAGTTTTTCCTCTTTCTTCAAGAAATAGTCATGAAGGAGGAATAAATAAATACTCACCTACTAAGTCTACTACCAAGAAATCAGTCTATGCTAAACTGACTTTCTTCTGATTAAAATAACTTCTCATTCAAAGGGCATTTATATGATATTAGGCAAAGATGCAGTTCAAGTTTCTGATAATAACCATTGTGGTCTGAACCAGATCATGTTCATCAGTGAGGTGAAGGATGGGTTATTAATGTATTTCACCTTTTTAAAACTTTTTTTTTTTCGTATTTGAACCTGCAATCTATCCATGATGTTAAGGGAAAAATGCATTTATGTCTCAAACTGATTTAGTACATTTTAATGTGATGCTAAATCTGTTTGACTTGAAAAGGAAATCTGCTTTTATTTTATGCTTACAGTAATGGGCTAAGGTTGGAGAGCTCTCGGGGTGCTCACTGAGAATAATTTATCCAAATATTGTTGTAATTGAGGTGACACGTTTTAAGCATTGTGGGTGGATTGTGAAGTACACTTGCCCTTATTGCCTTAGACAGGCACCATCGTGGCTTACCTCTACCATAAAATGCCCCTTTCCTCTTCAACCTGTTACCACAGTACCTTTGTGAAAATACAAAGGGTCTTGGATTCTTTTCTGTTTCTGAAGTGCTTTTCCAGGGTGGATTGTGTGTCTGCATGGGTGGTACACTATAAATTTTGGTCCTGTCTCTCTATTTTTCATAGTGTATGATGGATGGATCCCAGGCCCACTTTGTAGTAAAACATATCAATGTCTCCCTTGAGGATGATATTTAGGATAAGTGTTGCCAAAGTGTAGATTACTCTTCCAGAGCCTTTCCAGCACATCCTGGTCTTACCTTCAGAGAGAGCACTCTTGGAAATGGTAGGTCTCTAGACAGCTGGGGGATGATTCCTCCTGGATATGGAATTCCTCTCTGCAACTGTAAGGCAAATGACCCAAGAGGTTCTTGATATTTTTAGGTCTTTGATAATTGGTCTCAATTAATTCAGTGGGCAAAATTACTTAAGCAGAGAGAGACCTGGCTGCTAGCCTTCATCCATGGCTTTTTGTTAGGACAATGTGGACAATGGGGAAACTAGCCCATCAGTGTGTTAACACTTTTTTTAACACATGGAACATTATTTCAAACTCTCCCTATTACAGTTTCAGTCCTATCTAGTATGTCTAATTAATTTTGATCAGCAGGCTCAATGAGAGGTAATTCTAAATAATTTAGAATGACTTAGAAGAGAGACTTAGGATAGGCCCAAAATTTAGACAATGTGATAAGATCATGCATTCTTCTATTACTGTAGTTGTTCATAGGGTTTTTTTGTTAATTAAAATTTCTTTCATTTAAAACAAATTATGTAATATGCTATCCTGATTCCTGGCATAATTATGATGTAAGAACAAAGCTTTGTATCGTATCTAAGCTATAATCAAATACCTGAGGACCAAGCTGCTCAGAATTAGGCATCTGTATTACTACTGCAGCTACAGTTATTTGCCTTCTAACCATTACTTCAACAGCAGAGACTCTGCAAAAGTTTTCTAGGAGATTTATTGGTGGAGAGGGACTGAAAGAGTAAGGTTGAGTTATAATTAATTGAAACAGCAGACAAAACCTGGTTTTCATGTTCTTAAATTCTTTATGAACAAAAAGCAGGAAACAATGCAGAAAAGCTCTTGAGGTGATAGGAACAAATTTTAAGCTCCATAGTATGAATTTTCTTGAAATACATTCTAATAGTCCCTGAAACCATAGATGGCTATCAATGATGTATGAGTATTCTGAAAATTACAAATATCCAGCAACAATTAATCCATAGAGTTGTGTGCTATCTTTAGCAATTCATAGAGATTTTTCAACCTGAAATTTAAACCACCTCAAGATATGAGGTATCTGTGATCCATAAAAAGGAAGAATTGAAAAAAAAAAAGTCCATAGCAATAGCCTTGTATTTTGTATGGAGCATCCAAAAGAGTCTCAACAGTTCCTAGCATTGATGGCTGAACAAGCGTAAGAGCAATTGGAACCATTTTGCTGATACATTTTAAATGCTGTCCTAAAGTATGCAACTGCTGTTTCCAAAGAAAGAGCAGTGAGTTAGGGAGGAAGATGAACAAAACTGAAGAAACAGAAAATATTTACAACTTGGCTAAAATGGAAATAGTGAACTGAAGTTGTGTTTAAAAATTATTATTCCAGAGGGATACCGGAGAAGACTGGACACTATCTTTTGGATAAGTGTAGCTTGGCTTGTAATCAATTTAGTAAAGAAATTAGCTTGACACATTGAAAGATGTCTGGCAGTTTTCCTAGTTGATCAAGAATAAGCATGGATGAGAGGAGAGTATAAAGTGTTAATGAAGGTGGTTTTATTCTGTTTATCAGTTAGAGCAATCTCTACATGCCAAGTGTGTGCTGGCTTTTTGTGCCCATTTATATTCCAATAGAAATGATATTTTAAAATTAGGGTGGAATAATTTACAGCTGTGGTTGTGAACATCACATTTTCCTCACTTTAAAAAATATCAATGTCATCTCAAATTCTTTTGCTGTTTATATTTTCCACGTTACTGTTTTCAACTCAAGCAGTGATCATTATCTCTCTTAGATACTGAGTGAACATATCTTTCTGTAGAGTTTTGTTTTCTTTCTCTCCATTTGCAAACTATTCTGCATGCTCAGGACAATCTTTTTTAACATTCCATGGTCCAGATGTCACAGATTTCACAATTCCAAAATTCCATGAGGGTTCCCTGGCTTTTAAATAAGTGGCAGTGTGGGTGAGGTTAAAGTATGTCTAATGTGGAGCTCAGTCCTCAAGTGCTAGCCAACCAGCTGGTATTTAAGCTGACATTGATCAAAAGACACTGCTCCTGATTCTGTGAAGTCTGCCAAGATGAAAATATTTCTTTCACTCTGGCTTTGACATTAAGGTGGTTCTCCACATTATTTAGTGCTAGGGTTAAGCCAGATCTCTTTCATGTTACATTCAAGCAAGAGAAAACAGGCTCGCTAAAGCCATCAGAATAATGGGGTGATTTTAAAATTTCCACTGGGTTTAATAAAATGTGGTAGTTTGGGTGAAATTTCCCTGATAGGCCTTTCTGTTAATGCTTATCTAGATAATGCATCTTCCAAATGTTCTGACCAGAGTGTTTCTGATATTAAGAAGACTTCATCCTGCAGCTCCACAGATGTTTTTTCTGCACCTTTTTTTATTATGAGTTGGGGTTAGAATTTCACAGTTAAGTTGAAGGGTATTTTGTATACTGTATGCACCTAGCTATGGTTATATTGAATTCCCCAGGGGAATGGGAGGAGAATAGGTTATTAAAAGACAAGCTTGTTGAAATGAATGCAGTTATTACTGCTGAATGCCAGATGAGTTATAATGGTAAACTGCTTCTTATTCTCTTTAAATGGTGTCTCATGAACAACACGGATGTTGAATGCCTGATGGTCGATGCAATATAGGACAAGTCAAAGAACAAATATAGAATCATCAAAGGAAGTGGTGTATCAAAGTGCTACAGATGTAGATGAAATGTGTATTTTCAATAGATTTGCATCTTTGGGAAGCAGAGAGAAAAAATATTTTCTGAAGATGTAACTAAGCATAATTTCATAGGTTTTTAAGTGGCAGCTTAAAGATCACAGTCATCTTTAGGGCCTAGCCCTCTAGTCAATCCCTAACTATTAAAGCAGATTTACTTTAGACTCTCTACAAATTGGAGTTTGGCTTTTTTTTTCCAATTGCTAGTTCATCTGGGAACAGACAAGAACTACATTTTTTTTTTTTTAATGTCACCTAGTGTTTAAGCTCCAGCACGAAATGTTGGTTGGCAGAATTAAAAGAGAGAAAAAGCAAGGTAATCATTCTGATAATCATCTATGTTGTTCTAGTGAAAGATTTAGGTCAGTATCTCAGTGGAAAATTCTACAAGCTCTTTCATATTAATATTAATTTACTTTTTTAAACTGCAGGGAAACACTTCTTTTGATAAATGTGGCCATTCCTTATAAAAAAAAAAAAAAACCCCAAACCAAAGAACTACAAATAAAATTGTGGCTTTTCCTTCCAAGACCTTCTGGCCAAAACTATGTGACCCTTAAAGGAGGCACCTGACTTAATGCACCAATCATTAATTTGGTTTCATTTATTCAGGAAGCTTTGCGAGTAGAGTGGCAGTAAAGTACTGCACATTGCTGGTCACCGAGCAATACAGGGCAGCCTGGCTGTCCAGAGACTAGAAAGCACACAGCCTCAGCTGCTCCTCTCCTAATAAACCATGCACAGCCCAGCACTCTTCATTTGTTTAGCTACTTGGCCACCTACCCAGCCCATCTACCTACATACAAATGTACAGTCCTCACTACTCACAGGACATGTGTTTTGCTCTTGGCCTGCCTAGAATTTTCTGGCTTTGACCGGGGAACCAGATATGTGGTGATCTTCAAACCATGCTTGGTCCTGCTCTCTTGCATTTCTTTTCATTCCTCTGGCAAAATCTGCAGTTTCTAGGCCAATACAATGTCCTGATGGCATTTTCATAACTTCCCAATTCTCACTTAGACTTGTTTGCAGTCAAGTAGGTGTAAGCCAAGAACCAGAATCAGCTGGTGTGTTGGATGTATCATATTATTATGTTCTGTTCTGTTGGGTAGTTTAGAGATTTGGAAACACTTTCAGATATTGATGGCATTACAATGAAGAGCATGTCAAGCAGACCTACCTTCTCTCTTATTTGCAGTTACATGAGCTGTTACTCTTCCCATTTTCTGAGTATAAAATGAGTTTAAACAACTATTTCAAGAGAAAGGGAAGATATTAGAAAAGCATTGGAAAATTAATGTGTATGCATGTATATACAGTTATGTGTATGGACATAAGCTCCTTTTCTGCAGAAGTTAAATTAGAGCTTCCAACAAGTAATGATGTTTCATTCAAAATGGTTTTTTTTAAGATACACCCAGGTACAGCTGAATAAAAGTCAAACGAATTGAAAAGCTCTCCAAGTTCCATCTATTTCTACTTATTAGGAGATCAAAAGTTCATTTCCAAGCTGCGTGCTCTCTTGGCACCCACAGAGGACATTGCAGTGATCAGACATCCCTGTAACTCTCTTTGGTATCCTTCTGATTCATTCTCCACACTTCAACCATCAATGGTTGCTTCCATTGATGCAGGGATGTAGTTAGAGGCTGTATAACAACCAGTCTTCACTTTAGGCTACCTGTGGATAGAGGCTGACAAAATATATCAGAACTATCCCATCTCAGGAGAGTTCAGTGACTTCAGAGACAAAGTCAGAATTATTTGTGGGTGTACACAGAGAAAATCTTACATGTCCTCTGAAGTTTATAATTAAGCAAAGGAAATTCTGTAACCATAGGGATATATATTTTTTCAAGTGTATGGATACTGAACAAGTTTCCATTTCAAGCTTTGAGCATCTTACCACAAGATGAAATTCCCTGAAAAATGTGTGACTGTTTAATTTGTGATTGTTCAATTTGTTCTTGCAAACATCCACAGCAATAAAAGGTCCTCCATAGTGAATATTTTAATAGTGGTGCATTGCCTCCAGAAAAACAAACAAAAAACCCCCCAAAAACCCCAAACAAAAGCAACAAGATACAGGATCATCAATCTGAAATTACTTTTAAGTTTTGCTTTCCTCATAAATAGATTTAAAAAAGGGGATAGCAGTCCCATAATAACTGGACCATGCATTAAATATGAACTTTGGTTTTACGGTAGAAGTGTTGCTATTTCCCTGTGTTCTGTAAGTGACTCTCCCAAAGAACTGCCTTACCAACTGGGTCTGTTCTCCCATCCCCTGTTGTCAAAATGATAACAAGAACTGCGGCTGAATGACCTGATTTCTTAGGACAAGCTGACCTGTTTCATTGTTCAATCTTTAGCCATAAGCTTCAAGTGCCAGTCCTCTGGGGATCTTTTTGGAAATATGTAGAAACCACATTCTATAGATGCAGTCAATGTAAGGAGAAGAAATATCCCTGAATTGCGGTGTTGTTAATTTACTCCTAAAGAATAAAGAGATTCTGTGCCTTGTAGTGTTGTGCTCAACATGGGAGGAGATTTTTACAGTTATGAAAAAAATTAAACTGGGACGGATCTGCTGATAGAGATTGCCTACTTATCTTTTTGGGTCTGTGATACTTATAACTAAAAAATTACAGGAAAACCAAAACAGAACACTTTAATATGACATGACCTGGAAGCTCAAAGTAAAGAAAATTCCATTGGAAAAAATATAAAAAAAAAGTTAGTTAATTGGGTAAATTTCATTGACTTAATGAGAAACGAGGCAATGGACTTCTAAAAGATAAATTTTATACAGGAAAATTTTGCGTTTTGGATGTCCTTTATTCTAGGAAATTGAAAAGACACCAGAGAAATCAGTGGGAAAGATAAAATGTGTTCCTTTATTGAATATCCCAATTTTAAAATTGCTCTTTCCATCCTTGAATAGTCTAGGTTCTGCTGTCCAAGTACTCCTTATCGTGTCATCTTTGGTATGTGAATGGTGTCTGAAGTTGTTAGAGATGAACATGTATGAAAATATTTCCATCACGTCATGAAACATCTTTCTAATCAGTGTGAACCCTGTTTGCCATAACAGGAAATACTGTATTTCTGTAAGCTGCTCAGGAGAATGGCACGGGAATACAACAACAACAGGAAAAAAAGCAGTTTAAAATATATAAGGAGATAATGACTTTTTATTCAAAATCTTGGCCAATATTGAAAAAATCATAATACTGCTAATAATGACCCCTGGTATTCATGCCTAAATAGGAAGCATTCAGGAGCCACTAAAAAAAAAAAAAATTAATTAATGTGAATAGCTGAAAATACTTTGCTAAAGCTGGTTTTACACTAAAATGTGGCCTTCTGCAAACAAATGCCCTTTAAGAGCCAAATATTACTATAAAACCTTGATCCATGATTATGAATGGTTTTTTAGGGTTTTCTACAGAGAGAATACATTGATTATTATATTTAGTGAGGATTTTGTGTGGCAGGGCTATGGGAAGGATAAGTAACATTTAAACCCAACAAATAATATTTTGGTTTTGTGTGCTTTCTCTCTTCAGATTCTTAAATCTGTTGCCTTACAGAGAATTCTGCCTACTCCCTCTAAGAGAGATCTCTGATTTTATAATTTCAGATTTTTGTGTAAATTAATTTAGGTGTTCTTATCAAAGAGAGATGATAACAAGGACAATATTGGACTGTATAATCAAATTAAATTCTTGCTATAAGTCATAAATACACATGAAAGAACTTTGTTTCACAATAGATTCACAATAAGCTACAAAGTTAAACATCAAGCAAATCCCTTTGAGTCAATTACCTTTATTAATGTTTGAATCTATGCTGATGTTGGTATTCTCAGTCTGTTTTGTGCACTTAGATTCATGGGCTGCAAAACCTTTCCTCACACGTACAGCTAGGTTAACTCATTTGGAAGGAGAAAAGTCCTTTGATTTTTGGTCTTGAAAAACTTTATTATCACCTCCCATCCAAAGCATTGAAATACAAAATATCAGAAGCATATTTTTAAAATTTCTTTCATGGCATAATCATATAACTTCTGGAGTCTCTTTGCTTCAGTCTGTGTCTTGGATCTGGGCCCAGGTGCTAACGCGTGCCTTTTGGAGACTGTTATGTAGACACTACACTGACAGTTAACACTCCTTATTCAGTAATACACCAAAACTGTGTTTGTATGGATCCAAACACCCTTAGCAGAGTGAATGCTTTAACTTGTAGAAGAGCAAAAGCTGAAAACAATGCAGGACTGATTTTCAGCATCTCTAAACAGAAATTAAAAAAAGTAATGTAATTTTGTTCCACAGAAAACAGTGGCAACACTAGGGTGGTGTTTGTGGAGATGTCCTGCCAAAAGGTAATGTACTTAGCTGTCCTGTAGTTGCACTGACTACTTGCTGGCAGTGCAGAAATTGCAGTGTAACATGTCACCAAATCAGAGCTCCGCGGTTGTGTTCTCTCACATCCAGAGAATGATCAAGTGTCACCCTCCACAATGCTACACTGGCTCCTTTAAAAGACTAAGTCTCCTCTTACGTGCATGTTTTACGTGTTTTGCAATTGGCTGAACGATGCAAAAGCTGGCACTGGATATAAATTCATAACTTGGAAAGTTGCACTCAGTCAATTAGTAAGTGCCTCACTGATTTTTTTTTTTTTTGTGAAAATTTAAGAAAATGTGGGAAGTGTGGGGGTACAGGTAACTTAATATCTGGTCAACAGACCCTAAGTCATTCCTGGCCTGGGTGGAAATAAAAAGTAGCTGGTAGCAGCCACTTAGCAGCTTCCAGCATCATACCTACCTGCAAGTAGCACTACTTCCATTGCTCTAAGGCAATTTAAATATTTATATGATTATGATTTCTGTCCTCCATAGAAAACCAAGAATTGAGCTCAGGGTGAGTTGCCGAAGTCTGGGAATGGAGAGGAGTGCAGAACGTGAGGCAGTGGGGGGAAGGTAGGGCTCAAAGACATGAAAGATTTCGGAGCATCTCCTGAGCAACCCCTTAACTCAGCCAGCACAAAACCCCCATATTTTCATCTTGACACTCTGCCTTGTTAGAAATAGCTGAAAGTGTGTGGTAGATGTGTATGAAAAACAGAAGTAATTTTTGTAATAAAACAGATGGCTAATGCCTTTCTCTGTCAGTTCTCAATTTGTTGTGCAACATTTTAGTATTAATAAGTATTTTGGAGAAGAGGTGAAGTACAGATCCTGACCCCATAAGTTTCCACAGTGCTTTTTGCAAAATTAAGAATGTTAGCCCAAGTGGAAAAGCTTTTCTAAATATGAATGAAACAAAAATAATATGTTATCAGAAAAGCAGCTGTCCTACTTTCAGCATGACTGTTTCATAGTCTGTGTGTAAACATCAGATTTTACTCTCTCTCAGAATTAAAATGGTGTAATTCACAGTATCTACAGGCTTTTTTTTCCCCAGAGCACGTTCTCAACATCTTAGAGTCTTTATTCTTCTATATAGCTAAATCCCTAGATTTTAAATTTTGTATTTGTTTTTAATACTTGTTTATGTCTCTCTTGATGTTTTTATTACTTTTTAGGGAAGTCTAGATTCACCTATGCCTTCCCAAGGTGTTAACCCAGTTTTTTTCTAAATACTATCATACTGCTACATTGAGCAAGTGACTGAGTTTCCTGACTAGGAGTTATGTCAATCAACTTGAAATGTGCATTACAAATTAGCAAATGAATGCAAATTCATTCATTGTCAGATGATGTTTCTTGTCAGATTAACTTGTGCACCTCCCCAATTGCAGTGATTCATGAGAGTTGCACCTCTTGTGCTTTATTCCTTGGGTTTGTTATTAGTGCTTCTTATGGTTCTGTAACATGTAAGATATCAGTCCCTTGATACCTGAGTCCTGTTCCTTGGTAAGTAACTACGGAACTTTTTAATTCAGTGCATTTTCAAGAAAAGAAGGGTTTAAGCACTGCACTGACTTTGACTTGTTTTAGAATAGTACTTGACCAGAAAAAGCTTGCTGCAATCCCACTGGACATGTGAGCATACACTCAGCTTTACTCTTCCCAAGGAGAGAGTACTTACCCAGACTGAAGGTCACAAGCACTTCATCCATTTAGGCTCCTACAGAAAACTATCAGCACACACCAGATTTTAATGACGTTTTATGAAATTCTTGATGATATCACAATGACAAAAATAATAATGACATGACTGTATAATGCTATTTTCCAAATAAATTCAGTATATATTATTTTGTCTCTTCCTATATACTTCCTTAATTTGCTTCTGAGTGAACTTTTATCTTTCCCTTTATTACTTGCCTAGACAAATATTTCATGTAAGCAGTAAATTTATCTATTTTATTATATTTCTAATTTATACTGAAAATATAATGGATCCACTCTGAGTTGCCTGCTATCCAGTGAACCAATTAGATATTACATCGTTTAAGTAGATATGAGTCCATAGGTCATTCAGTATTAATCATTTGCATTTTTAGAGGCAACCTGTAACATTTTGAAGCAGCCCACTGCTTTAAGGTATAAAATTACTCTTTTCTATGTACGTACATAACCCCAGCATATCATGTGATTTCATTTTCTCTTATGTAGCTGTCTACGAACTTAGTAATTACTGTATTGCTGTATGAGACTTTGTAGTGTTAAATTTTGCTGTCCCCGTCCCTTTTGTATGCCAAGGTGGGAGTGAGAGGAAAGGTCTGAGGGTGGTGATGTAACAGCATTAACCAAGATGGTAAGATATTAGGTCTTGTGGGGATCATCACAAATTCACCCACTCTATTTCTACCTGGATTTCAACATTTCTGTTTTATCTGACATTTCTGCCTGGATTGTACTGAGCCGGGGTTTTTTTGAGAACATTTGTGGAATCCATGAACTCAGATTTTAAATTCATCTTTCCCCAAAATTTAAGCCTGACATCTTGGTTCAGGCCTGTTGCTCTTGAAAAGTTAAATCCTGCTTTGGGCTTGAAGGCTGATTCCGATATTTGGAAATACAGAGGCAGCAATAACTTGATAGAGTAGGAAATAGTCTTATTAAGCAGTGTCTTGTTCTAGCAAACCATACTCCAGTGATCTAATGTTAGGCCAGCTGTTAATAATTTTACAAGCAGAGCGTGAAATAGCAGCTTGATACCTGACTAAGGGGGAGCTACAGTACTGCACATGAACATTTAAATGTAGCACCCACAGTGAGCAGATATTAATGCTATTTCAAGGAGTGTCAGTGAAGAGTCTTTGATATTGTGATTGGGATACTTGCTATTACATCCATAGTGACAGCTCCAATTGACAGGATTAAAAAGGCAAAATTAAAAAAGGAATTATTTCATGCCCTCAAGTACAGATAAGAATGGTTACATCTCTGCTACGTGTCTTGGCTTGACAGTGGATTTCTTTTCTTCTGGCTTTTCATACCCTGAACAATTCTTAAATTCTCTGTGTCATTTCACTTAGTCTCCACTCTTATAGTCTCTCCCTTCGTGCCACATCTTTTCATTCTCCTTACCCTCCATTGTTTCTAAATGTCTCTTTTGTAACTTTCGTGTATTTTATAGTTCAGAATTATTTTTTTGTCCTCACGAGTTCTTTCTGTAGTAGCTTTTCTGATTCTTGCCCCATACGTTAAAGTGTTCATCTATCAGATTATAGTGAGACATGGTGACAGCTTTTTTGGCCTCGCCATCTCTTTGGTTCCTGCCACTCACCTCAAGGCTTTTGTGGTGCTTCTTTTGGCTAGACAAGAACTCCAGCAGCACACATTATAGCATGTTGACCTTTCTGATCTTGTATCTTCTTAAGATACTAATCGGTATCAAGATCCTAATGAAGGTAATTTTTAAACTGGTGATTGTAAAAGATGTGATTGAAGATTTGGTTATGATATTAAAAGCTCTAAGACACTGAAATTCCTATTACAAAAGGAATTTTTGTCCTTCCAGTGCCTTGCAGTCATAAATTCAATCCCCACAGATGTCTAAGTTGGATCATCTTTGCCATGAGGAAGAGCTAGAGGGAGTAGTTGTAAGGACATTTTTTGTGAAGAGATCTGATTCTCTGTACCTGACTGCCCCACTGGTACCAAATGGCCTGAATTTTCTCTATCTGGTCATGTGTTTGTCTGTGGAAAAAGCATGCAGGATGTATCCTAGGGGATGGACCTTAAAGGTAGCTGGCTATTTGAGTTATTTTCTGTGGGCTGATTAGTTTTATGGTGCTGGTATTTGATTTAATTTAATTGTAGTTATTGGGTAATTAATTTTGCTGGAGGGATTAGTGGATCCCTGAAGAGACATTTATTATTTTATACCACAATACACTATTTTACATTTTGTATTGTTTATATTTGTAAGGAAATCAGTAAACTAATTTTATTATGAATGTAAACAACTAATTGATAATTATTAGATAATAATCAATTATTAAAAAATAAAGATATTTAATAATTTTTACATTCCTGTGGGTTTATACTCTAAAGATTAAAATAAATTTGAAAAATCTGTGCATGACTTCATAGCTGGTAATATGTAATTACCTTTGTAGCTCAGTTTTTGGCTGAATTTTTATAAAACTTGCAGATTGAAATTGGCGTTGTATCAGACAGCATCAATGATTTTTTTCCAATTAGCCAAAACTTTACCAGCTTTTATATCATTAAATAAGCAGTATGGTACACATTTTAAAATAATAATCTGTCCTGTATTTTTGGCATGCAAGCACCAGTCTAAAATGATTCACATGACAAAAATTATGGAATGCAAATACACCTAGGAAGCATAACATAATTTTTTGAATATTCATCAAACAGAGAAAATCTAATTTAGAAAGAAGAATTCCATTTTTAAAGCTATTTTTTTTCTTGATTAAGGTGGGAATTCTTTCAGACTACATTATAAAACAAAGATAATTTCTGCCCAATCTGTAGATGG